>VXAD01004668.1:45016-59460 GCA_013399195.1 Dicrurus megarhynchus | reverse complement strand
CCAGAGTGACCCCGGCCCCCTCCCCTCCCCTCTGTTTCCCCACTGTCTCTGCGGTGTTTTCCGGCCGTTTCCCGGCTGTTCTCCCAGTGCTTCCCTGCTGTTCTCCCGCCGCTTCCCCACTGCTCTCCTGTGGTTTCCCAGCCGTTATTCCATCATTTCCCCACCGTTTCCCATCTTTCTGCCACTGTTTCCCTCCCCTTCTCCCACCATTTCCCCTCTGTTCCCCATCGCTCCCCCGGCATCGCCCCCACCACCCTCCCGGCATTCCCCCGGCATTCCCTCCTCGCTCTCGGCGTTCCGGCCGTACCGGGCCCGCGGTGCCGCTTCTCNTGCCAGGGATGAAATGCTGGAGAGTATCAGGGATACGACTGGAAAACCGCAGGAATACGAGTGGAGAACACCAGGAAAAACCCGGAGACTCTCAGGGACGGAAGCAGAGAGCACCAGGGATAAAACTGGAGACGTTCAGGGGCACAGCTGGAGAATTCCGGGGATAAAGCCGGGGATTCCCGGGGATGGAACCAAGAACATCAGGAGCAAAATCAGAGAATATCAGGGATAGAGCCGGAGATTGTGAGGGATAAAGCGCACAACTTCCACTCCTCGGCTTGCCAAGGACCCTCCCACAGGGGTCTGCAGGGAAGGGCAGGGACCACGGACGGAGCACGGGGATGGACAAGGATGGAGAGAGGTGGAGGGATTTAGAGGGAAATACAGGGATTCAGAGGGAAATACAGGGATGACTCCTCTCAACTCGGCCTCTGCGGGACCCTCTCGCTGGGATGCACCGGGAAGTAGTGCAGGGATTTCCAGGGAAGAACAGGGGACGCACAGGGATGTATCGGGACATTCGGGGATGCCCAGGGGTGTATCGGGACATTCGGGGATGCATCGGGATGCACAGGGATGTGCTGGGATGACTCCCCCGTCCTTGGCCTCTCCAGGACGCTCGCACACGGGAGTTTAGGGATGTATAAGGAGGCACAGGGATATCCAGGGATACAATACAGGGAATTTTAACGTTTTACAGGGATGACCCCCGCCCCCCTTGCCCTCTCCAGGACCCTCTCAGGGCCAGACCTGGGGGACCCTCCCGGACCCTCGGGACCCTCCCAGGCTCCCCTTCCGCTCAAATCCCTGAGGCCCTCCCGGCGCTGGGTGGGATTTTGGGGTGTCCTTAACCCCCCCTCAGCAAAGTTCACCCCGAACAATGCGCGCGTGTCGCTCCCCCCCCTCCCCGCCCACTTGGTCCCGCCCGGCGCGCGGAGACGAAGGGGGGGCCCCGCTTCCCGCGCCCGGCCGGGCCGCACCATTCCCGCGCCGCGGGGGGGTGAAGGGGGGGACCCGCACTCACAGCTTGACCACATTCTGAACCACCGCCGCCATCTTGGCTCCGCCGCCAGGGCGCCGCGGGGCGCGTGCGCGGAGGGAGGGGCGGGAGGGGCGGGGAGAGGGAGGAGAAGGAGGAGAGAGAGGGAGAGAGGGAGCGCGGAGTCCTCCCGGCCGCTGGGCGGCGTTGTGCGCCGCGCGCGTGCGCGGGGAAAAGGCGGGAAAACGGGGGGGGGGTGGCGAAGGTCTGAGGGGAGAAGTGGAGGGGAAAGGATCTGAGGGGAAAAATGGAAGGAAAAGGAGAAATCGGAGAGAAAGAGGCAGATGAGGGTGCGGGGAGAAAGGGAGGGGATGGGGATGAAGGGGAGAGGCAGGGGGGGGGNGGGGATGAAGGGGAGAGGCAGGGTGGGGGATATGGGGAGAGAATAAGGGGGAGATGGAGGGGGGAGACTGAGGGAGAAAATGAGTGACGAGATGGGGGACAAAATAGGAGGAGATCAAGGGGGAACAGTAAGGGGAAAATGAAGGAAAAGTGAGGAGGAAAATTGTGGAAGGGGAAAAGGAGGTTTGGGAGACCCTGTGGCTCCCTACAATTCCCCGGAAGGAGGTTGGAGTGAGGTTTGGGGTGAGATCCCTTCTCCGGATGGATAAAACAAGAGGAAACTGCCTTGAGTTGCACCAGGGGAGGTTTATTCAGGAAAATTCCTTCATGGAAAGGGTTGTCCCGCCCTGGCACGGGCTTCCCAGGGATGTGGTGGAGTCGCTGTCCTGGAATTATCCCATAAAATGCCTGGATGTGGCACACGGGGATGCGGTTCAGTGGTGACCTGGTGGCGCTGGTTGGATTTGATGATCCCAAAGGTCTTTTCCAACCCCGATGATCCCATGGAAAGGGGTGCGAAGGGAAGAGGGAGAATGGTAAAGGAGACGGGGAAGGGGGTGAGGGCAGCAGGAGGGATGGAGGAGGTTTGGGGGGGATAAGGGAGGAGGAGGGGACGGAAAGAGGGGTGAGGGTTGGGGGGGAAATGAGGGATAAATTGGGGGGGAATGAAATGAGGGATAAAGGAGGATCGGGAGAGGATGAAATTAGGGATAAGTGAGGATGGATCTCTCAGATCTCAAATCTCCCCAGATTCCTTATGATTTCAACCAAACCTCCTTCTTACCCCCAGCCTCTTCATCCCCAAAAAATTCCTGCCAAAAAATTCCAAAAAATTTTTGAGCTCTTTTCCCTTTTTATCAAACCTAAATTAACCAAGTATCCCAAAAATCATCCCCCAGGCCAGAGGTTGCCCACAGATCCCACGGCGAGCGTGGTTTGGCGTCAGCTTCCAGGTGAGTTCCTCACTTCCAGGTGAGTTCCTCTCTCTTTTTCCGCCTCACTTCCACATTCCACCTGCGGTTTTTTCCCTGTTTGCTCTGAATTTGCCTTTTTTCCCCCAAGGTCACCCCCTGGTCAAAACTTCCTCCAACCCTTCCTCCTCCTCCTCCTCCTCCTCCTGCTCGTAATCCCGCGCCGGCTGTTCCTGGCGCTCGTCCCACGGCTCCGCTCCCGGCTCCGGCCACGCCGGGGGTCAGACGCTGCCCGCTGCCGTGGGCGGCGTTAATCCGCTGCCCGGAAATCCCGGGATAACGAGGAAGTTGGGAGGGAGGCGGGAGTGCTGCCAGCCCCGTGCCCCTGCTGGGGTTAATTAATGATTCTGTCCTTGATTGATTTCCGGAATAAATGTCCCCAAAAAGGGAGGGGGGAGGAGGGGAGTGGGCGCTGAGTCACGGCTGCTCCGAATGACTCAAATTCTTGGAACTGGGAGTAAATGAACAGCTTTGGCAACAGTCGTTTGCATAAATCATTAAATCGGGTAGTGATTAATTAGGGGACCAGTGAAGGAGGCTCCAGTGCTGTAGAAAGGGATCCCAAATGATTTATTAATGGTTAAAAATTAATTCAAGAATTGGGTTTTTTGCAGCTAAGGAGATGAGATTGTGGAAAAAAGTAATTGCAGGGGTAAAAGTGACATCAGGGTTAATTTTGGGGATAATTTCAGGGGTTTATAGCAACTGTGGTCTGAAAGGTGGGGGAGGGAGGGAAGAGGAGAAGGAGGAGAGGGATGAGAAAAGGAAAATCACCTTTTCATGGCAAAAACCCCCCGAAATCTGGCAAATTAAAGGAGCTTTTCCAGGACTGGAGCAAAGGGGGATGAGTGAGGGGAGAATGGAAGGTCTCAAATTACAGCTGGAACACCCCGAAATCCAGCCCTGAGTTCTGGAAGGGATAAAACCGGGGGAGAAAAGGGACAAAACTGGGGAGAAAAGGGACAAAACTGAGGAGAAAAGGGGATTTTGGCTGATTTTGGTTATTTCGAAACGGCTCCGGCAGCAACGGTTTCGCAATTCCTGGTCCGAGGTGGGGACAAACAGCTCCATCTTTAAATCACAAATTAAGGTGAAACCCAGGAAAACTGGGGTGAAATCCAGGAAAATTGGGGTGAAATCCAGGAAAGCAAGTGTCTCCACGTTGTCCCAACCCACCCCATGTTGGAAAGCCCCCAAACCACTCTGAAACCACCCAAAAGGAGCCATTCCGGGCTGTTTTCCCTTCAGGCTGTTTGTCCGAGCAGCAGCTGTGGTGTGTTCGTGGGACAGGAGGGGACACGGAGCCATGTTCCCATCAATTAACCCTGGGGTTAATTAATCACAAACGAGGCTCCATCCCGGCGCTGGAATTGGTTTAGGGAGGAAAAATCCCGAAATAAATAAAAAGTGGACGGAGCGCAGGGGGAGAGAGTTTAGAGCAGGGAAGAGTTGGACCAAATAGAAATTAAACCTGGGGCTGATGGTGTCTAATTAACCTCCGTTTCTTAATTATTTTGCAGATGAAAACCTTGGAAAATTGTTTTCCCCCCTAATTCTTGGTGTTTTCACCAAAAGTGGTTCAGGTTCACGGACGCAGAGGGGGAGGGGAAGGAAGAGGCGGGACAAGGGTTCGTTAACGAGCCACGAGCTCGAGAATCTAATGACTCATTAGTCAGATAATCTAAATTAGACTCGTTAGGCAGCGATCCCTATGAGACCCAGAACCGCGACCGAGGAGGGACCAGGACCGACAGCGGAACGCGGGGTCAGGAGGGGCCGCGGCCCCGCCCCGGGGGGATCCCGGCCTCATTCTGGGCTCAAACTCCCAGAAATCGGCAAAATGATGGAATTAATGGGCAGAGTCTGGAAAACGAGGCCCCGCGGGGTCCCACCCTGTCCCCGAGTCCCGCCGGCTCCTCCTCAGCCCCGAGCCGGCCCCGGCGCGGCAGCAGCAGCGTTTCCAGTGGGGTTTTGTCCGCGTTCCCTAAAATCTGGCCGGAACTGCCCTCGGCGTTCCCTCCGGCCGGCAAAACAATCCGCGACCGACGGCGACGAGTCCCCCGTGCCAGCACCCACCTCCACCTCCCGCTGGGACTTTTGGTTGGTTTTGCACCTCGCTGACGATTTCCAACCCCAGCCCCGATTCTGCTGCTCCAGCTCGGCCCCGGAGGGGTTTTTTGGCTCCTCCGTGGGTTGAGTTCCTAAAACAAGAACCCCATTGGGATAGTTAAGCTCCTCCACGGGCAGTTTTGGCTTCTCCACAGAGACACAAAGCCCGGCGGAGATTTCCCGGTGGGGATTTCCCTATTTGTGGGATTTTTGAAGGATTCAATGGAGCGGAAGTTGAGGCGGCACCGCCGTGACGATTCGGGGGGTTCAGAGCCGCCAGTGTTGCCCGCAGAGAGCAAACCCCACTGTCCCCCAAAATCCTCCTGAGCGGAATCTTTGGGAATTCATCCCAAATTGGGGGTCCAGCAGACGCAGAGAACGCGGTGCGGTCGCGTTGCCTGTGGTCGGCTCCGGCGCTGGAGGAGGGCGGGGAGAGCTTGGGGGTCCCTTCGGTTCTCTCCCGGGGCTGAACCCTCGCCCGGCGTCGGCACCGCGGGCTCTGCCAGAGGAAACGCGGCAGTCTGAGCTGGGATTCGAGAAAAACACCCAAAACCATCCTCATCATCCTCATCCTCATCCTCGCCATCCATTCCTCGGTGTCTCTACCTGGGGCCGCCCTCACGTCAGGATCTCCGGCCGGGCGCCGCCGCCGCGCTCGGCCTGGTGCCTGTCCATGACCTGCAGCACGTCCTCCAGGATGGACGGCCCCAGGTCCACGTGCAGGGACAGCAGGGAGCCGGCGTGCGACAGGAAGGGCTCGGCCTCGCCCTCGGCGCCGGCGAAGCCGTTGGTGGGCGCGTGGTGGCCGTGCGCGAGAACTCGAACGGCGCCGCCGCCGCCTCGGCGCCGTCGCTGCCGTCAGCGCAGCCGCTCTCGCTGCGGGGCAGCAGGTGGAACTTGCCCTGCAGGAAGGAGATGTCCCCGAACATGTCGCTCTCGCCGCCGCTGCCGATGTGGATCGTGTGCCGGAAGTCGCCCAGGGGCGGGCTGATCATGTCCGAGGAGAGGATGTCCCGCAGCTTCTCCTTCTTGCCCTTCCGGCTGCCCCTCTTCAGGTAGATCGGCACCTTGGTGGACATCTCGGCCAACGCAGCCCAGCCCGGCCTCAGGACAACCTGCGAACGAACAGAGAAAGGGAAAAACGCTCAGAGCCGAGTTCTGACACGTCAACGGAGCATCCTGGCCGTCGGCACGTCCCGGGAAATGAATTCCAGACGCTCCCCCGCTCTCCGCTGGCCGCGTTATCGATACCCAAACTAGCAGGTAATGAAATCCAGGCGCTCGGGGCCTCGGCGGCGGAGGGAGGAAAAGCAGGGAGATCCAAAGGGTTTGTGTTTTTAGGGAGGAATCGGGGTGTGGAGTTGGAGGTCGGGAAAGTAGAGTGCTGGGAAGAGGCGTTTTCAGCCCAAAAGGGATTTTCTCATTCCGACCCCGTCTCCCCTCGGCCCCGCGTTGTCCGGCCCCACCCAGCACCAGCTGGAGTAAAAACCAACGGAGATTTCGGCCGGAGAGGGAAGGAAGTTGGGGTTTCCCCTGTTTTAGCCGTGAGCTCTGAGTTCAGACGTCGGATCTGGGCCGGATTTTCCAGCTGTGGGGAGAAATGAGGCAAAACCGGGAATTTTTGGTGCCATTAACGTGTCCAGCCTTGGGAGACGCCTCGGTGGGATGGAAAAAGGGATGGAACAGGTTTGGGGCCACCAGAACGTTCCCTGTTAAATCAGCAAGTGGGAAGCTCCAGAGCTTTTCACCCTTATCACAAATTTCAGGGAAAAAAATTCCATCCGTCCCGATCGGTGGATCCGATCCGGTGCCGCCGGCAGGAACGGAACAGTTCGTGAGCGGTTTGGGGATGGGTTTGTCCCAGGCTGGGACACCCTGAGGGGCCTTTCCGGGTCGGAATTCGACCCGGAAAAATCCCGGGGGAGTGGGGAGGATTTATCCTTAAAAACAACAACAACAACGCCCCGAGGGATGGAAAATCCCATCTCCCTTTCAACGCTCCACGGCGTCACCTCAGCGCTGCCCAAACCTCCTCTGATCCCCACTGCTGCCCGCTTACTCCCTGTTTTTAGGGAATGTTCCCTTATAATTCCCTGTTTTTAGGGAATGTTCCCTTACAATTCCCGGTTTTTACCCCAGTGCCACAAACCCCGTCACAGACCCACCCTGGCCCCACTGCCGCCGCTCCCGAGGCCGAAAGCACCTCTGTGCTCTAATCCTATCTACCACTCCCTTATCCCCTGATTTTAGGGAATATTCCCTTGTTATCCCCTTCTTAGGGAACATTCCCTTATTATCCCCTTCTTAGGGAATATTCCCTTATTATCCCCCGTATTTAGGGAATGCTCCCCTATCATCCCGTTTTTAGGGAATGCTCCCCATCGTCCCCCGTTTTCCCCCAGATCCCCCCCAGACCCCGTTACAGACCCGCGCTGGCGCCGGCGCCGCTCCCGAGGCCCAGAGGGAGGGGAGGGAAGAGGATCCCGGGAATCAGCCCCGGGAGCGCGGCCCCGGCAGGGCCCGGCCGCCGCTCGGCCCCGTCCCGGCGGCTCCGGGCAGGAAAATCCTGACGGTGCAGAATCCAGCGCCGCTAATCCCGGGATTAGCGCGGGACGGGCGGGGGCGGCCCCGGGCTGACGGCGCAGAGGAGCCGGGGAAGGATCTTCCTTTGGAACCGGGGTCGGCGCACGGCCCTCGGCCACGGAAAACCGCTGGAGTCGTCGAAAAGGGGGAATTGTAGGGAAAAAGTGGAATTGTAGGGGGAAAAAAAGTGGGGTTGTAGGGGGAAAAAAAGGGTTTGTAGGGAAAAAGATGGATTTGTAGGGGAAAAGAGTGGGGTTGTAGGAAAAAAGGTGGATTTTTTTAGGGAACAAAGATGGGGATGCAAGAAAAAAGGATGGATTTTTAGGAAAAAAAGATGGATTTTTAGGGAAAAAAGCCTCCGAAATGTGAATTCCCAGGTGAGGCTGAGGATGATGATGGGGACGAGCACCCCGGAGCCATCAGGGCCATGGGATCGTTCCCCTCCTGGCCATCCCTGTTCCCACCCGAAATCGCCCTCCCTGACCCCAGTTCCTCCCCCCGGCTGCTCCCGCTCGGCTGGGCTGGGACAAAGGCCGGGAATGTTCCGGGAGCTCCGTTCCCTTTGTGCCGGGGAGAATGAAATCCCTGGGAAAAGGGGTTTGCAACGCCGGGAGCGGGGGCGATTCCGCCCCCAAAACCCCTTTTCTTGGCATTTTGGGGGATGTTTTTTCCAGGCAAACCCAAGGCGCTCCCCCTTCCCTGCGGGGGAGATGCGGGACAGGTGGAAAATGGGCTGGAAAAGGAGGAAAACCACAAGGAAACCTCCAATGAATAACTCATTTCTGGGAGCTTCCAGCATCCAGCAGCTCCGGGCATCCCTAAAAATCCAACAGAATCCAGGTGACCCCGGAAGGAAGAGCCAGGAATGAGGAAATGGGGAAAAACGGGGGAAAAGGGGGAAAAGGGGATGTTTTCCCAAAGGATCTAAGTGGGAGGAGCTCCAGGAGACGCTCCCAGGACTCCGACCCCACAGAATCGCCCGAGTCAGCGGATTCGAGTCCCACAGAGGAAAATTTGAGGAATTTTTCCCTGTTTCCATCAATTCCGGCTCCAAGAGAGGAAACTCTGTTCCTTTTCCACCTGTTTTTGGCGATTTAGGGTTTGGATTGGAAGGAATTTGGGCTCTTTTCGCCCATCCTCAGCAAATTCTGTCTCAGGACAGGAAAATTTTGTTTCTTTTTCAGCACTTTGGGCTTCAGCGCATCCAAGGCTTTCATTTCCCACCGGTTCTTGGCAATTTGGGCTTCGGCTCAGGAAAAGTTTGGGATCTTTTCACCTCTTGCCAGAAACTTCTGCCTCACAGCCTGGAAACTCCATTCCTTTTCCACCTGGTTTTGGAAATTCCTACCTCCATGTGAAATTCTTTTTCCCTTTTCCGCCCATTTTCAGCCCCTTGAGCTTCAGGACCTCAAAATTTGTTCTTTTCCCTTCCCGTTTTCCATTTTAAAAATTCCTCTTTTTCTGCCCGTGTCCAGCATTTTGGGCTTGGCCACACAAAAATTTGGGGGATTTTTGTCAATTTTCAGCAATTTTGGCTCCATCCGAGCAGCCCTTCCCCATCCCGGAGTCGCCACGAACAATTCCATCCCCGTTTTCCAGACGCGGGGATGCAGCGATGGAATTAAACTCCTTTTCCCACGGGAACGGCCCGAGGGAGGAGCAGCCACCAGGAACTCACCCGGTTCCTCCCGTTCCTCCCCCTCCCGGCCCGTTCTGAGCCGTTTTTTGGTGCCCGAATCCAATCCTCGCCTCAAAAATTGCCCCTGGGAAGAAGATCTGCCCTGGGATCGCTCCGGAGGATGGATTTTCCCCAAAAAGGATGGAAATGAGCCCATTTTCCTGCGGTCCCGGAGCTGCAGGAGCTGGGAAGAGGCAGAACGACCCTTTGGGATGCAGGTTGCGGGGTTTTTTTAGGGAACGGGGATGTTGGGAGCGGCGCCAGGACCCGTCCGTGGGATCCGACACCGTTCTGGGGACGGGAAAAGCTGGAATTGGTTAAAATGGGTTAAACGGGGACCGAATTCCCCTCGTCCTGCCCCACCTCGAGAATCCAGCGGAGAATCCGGAGCGGGGGCAGCGGGTCGGTGACAATTCCATGCCAGGGGACCCCGGCACCGGCCCCTTTTCCCAGGAAAACGCCGATTTCGGGGAAAGGCGCTCGGGAGGATCCAGAGGGAAGCCGGAGGATGAGGAAGCGCGGGCTCAGGGCAGGGAAATCTCGGCCTCGGCCACTCCCCGACCCCTCCCGGTGTCCCCGGCGACAAACCCGGCCCGAAGGGCGGCCAGGAAATCCACGGAAAAGCCAAAAAGCCCAGGAAAAACAACCCCGGCTCCGCCCGGCCGGGCCCCGTCCGGGAATTCCCGGGATGTGGCGCAGGAGCCGCGCTGGGAGCGGGCGCAGCTCGGGGCCGGGGCCGGAGTCCGCTCGGGCTCCCGGGACGCTCCTTAAAAGGGGGACGCGGAAATCCAGGGATTCTCCCGTTTGCAGGAAAAAACGCCCGGAAAGCGCCGGGATCCGGCCTCTGTCCCGCGGCCGCTCCGGGGCTCCGGCGGCTGCTCCAGGGGCGATCCCGGGGCTGTTCCGGGGATCCAGGAGCTGTTCCGGGGGTCCAGGGGCTCTCTCGGGGCTGTTCCGGGGATCCAGGAGCAATTCCAGAGCTCCAGGGGCTATTCCGGGACCGTTCCGGGGCTCCGCCGCTGGTTTAAGCCGGGAGCGGGCGGAGCCGGGGGGCTCCAATTGAGCGCTGGTTTAATTAAGCAGGGAAGCGGACGGGGGGGGGCTGCGGGGGAAAGATCGGCTTTTTCCCTGGATAAAAGGAAGGAATCGCCCCCTTTCCCTTTAAATCGGGGATGCGGCGGCGGCGCGAGCGCGGCCGGGGCCGCAGGGAAAGCTCTGCCCGCCCTCCCCGCGGATCCCGGGATCCCGAGCTCCCCTTCCCCCGCCGCTTCCCGGATTCCCGGCGCTGTCACCTGCGGGCCCGGGGGATCCCCGGGGGATCCCCGGGATCGGGGCTGGGATCGGGATCCCGGCGCGCCCGCGGCCGCTCCGGCGCCGCTCCAGGCCCCACCCCGGCCTCGCTTCCCTTCCCGGGAATTCCCGGAGCGTCCTCGGCCGCTCCCCGGGATGGGCCGCGGGAAAAGAGCCCCGGGGGACTGGGAATAAAGCCGGAAAAACCCCAGCGGAGCCGGGGGGGTTCCTGCCCCTCAAATCCTCGGGATTCCCGAATTAAAACCCGAATTAGGGGTGCGGTTGAGCGGGGTGGCCGCTGCGGGGGGAGCTGGAATCCCCAAAATCCCCCCTAGGACGTGGCCCTGGCTCATCCCGCTGCTTTTTTAACCAAAATCGGTGTTTTTCCAAGGGAAGCTGAGGCTGGCAGAGGAGAATCCAAGGGGAAAACTGAGAGAAAACGGGGGTTTGGTCCCCTCCCCTGCAGGTGCAAAAAATGGAAATAAAGCTGGAAATAGGAGGGAAAACAAAATCCGGAAGATTTTAGGGGTGTTGGAAAAACTGTATTTTACTTGGGGTGAAAAGTGCTGGAATTGGGCAAAGAGCAGAGGAGGAACCGGGATGTGACAGTGCGAGGTGACCACAGCACTTCCCGGCTGCTCCATGGGGAGAAAGTGGGGATTTTTGGGAAAATCCCAGCCACACACCAGAGTTGTGAGGGGAATCTCCTTCCCCAGCCCCAATTTTCCCTGCTTTTAGCCCAAAATCCCCCCCATTGGCCTCACCTTTTTCCCTTAGGAAGTGACACCGGGACTAACAAAAACTTTAATTAATTTTCAGCTTCATCACCATAAATTGAGGCAAAAAGGGAGGGAAAAGGGTCAAAGCCAGACCTGGAGTTGGTTTTTCCCAGGAAGCAGCAGCGCAGCCCCGCCAGGAATCCGTAATTAATTGGTTTTGGACTAATTAAACTCCAAGTCCCCTAACGAGGCCACCGAAGGCAAAGGGTGATGCCGGGACGGGCAGGATCCCACACCTGGACTCCCCTTCCTGAGTTCCCTTTTCCGTGGGTGAATCCCACCGGGGAAATTCCTTCGAGTGCCAAATGATTTTGGGAGATTTTAACCAGAATTCCAGGAGTTTTAACCAAAATCCCAGGAGTTTTCATCCCAATCCCACAGCCGTGGGTGGGGAACAGGCGGAGCTGGGGGCTCAGATCCTCACAACCTGGGCGGCCACGCAGGGGCTGCTCCGGGGGGTGTCCCCAGGACGGTCACCGGGACGGTCCCCAGGATGGTCACCGGGATGGTCACCGGGACGGTCACTGGGACAGTCCCCAGGACGGTCACCGGGATGGTCACTGGGACGGTCCCCAGGATGGTCACTGGGATGGTCACTGGGACGGTCACCGGGACGGTCACCGGGACAGTCCCCAGGATGGTCACTGGGACGGTCACCGGGATGGTCACTGGGACGGTCCCTCCGCAGCAGCAGCCGCCCGTAGGTGCCCCCAGCCTGGCCCTTGGTCAGGCGCCCGGGGTTGATGCAGACGCAGCCCAGGACATCCTGGGGGGGACAGAGGGGACAGCGGTCACGGGGATGGAGGGGACAGTGGTCATAGGGATGGAGAGGACCCCCTGGATACAGTGGGACTGGGACCCCACAGCCCGTCCAGACCCCAAAAGCCACGAGCTCCAGATGATTTCGGACCCCCCAACCCCAGTCCCGGCCCTTCCCGTGCTTTATTCCCACTGGAATTCCGGGCTGTGCCCGCCCTGGGGGGCTCGGGGTCCCCGCTGACCTTGATGAAGAAGCGGAGCTCGGAGGGGGTGACGAGCACGTCGGGGGTCACCGGCAGCGCCGCGAAGGCCGAGAAGTTCTCGTAGTCCACGTTGAGCTCCTCGGAGGGCGGGTACAGGGGGTAGAAACTGCAGGGGCAGCGTTTTGGGGAGAAAAGAGCCGTTTTTGGGGAGGAAGGAGCCGTTTTGGGGGAGAAAAGAGCTGTTTTGGGGGGTGTGACTGCCAGAGTTCTGGGGAATCCACCACGGACCCGCCCTGGGATGGACAGCGTGGAAATGCTCCGGGGTCAGAGGGTTCCCGACCCCAAAATGGGCGTTTTTAAGGTTAAAAAGCGATTCTAAAGGGGAAGGTGGTGAGGAGGGAACAGGATTCTCCTCGTTTGGCCCCAAACCAGCCCAGTTTGGGCCCTGTCCTCACCTCCGCTGGGTCAGGATGTGCCGCAGGATCCGTGTGAAGCGGTCGGAGATCCCGGAGGAGCTGCGGGAGAACGGGCAGGGAAATGGGTGAGAAAAGGGAGGAAATGGGAAAAAAGAAATGGGGGAAAGGGGAAACAGAACAAGAAAATGGGGGGGGAAGGGAAGAGAGAAAATGGGGGGAGAAAAGGGGAAAAAAGGGAAGAGATTAAAGAAAAAGGGGAAAAAGGTTAAAGAAATGGGGAAAAAAGGTCAAAAAAAGGGGGAAAAGGTCAAAAAGAGGCACCTGCTGATCTCCTCAGCCCCCATGTGGAAGAGGAGGTCGGTGGAGGTGAGGCCGAAGACGACGCCGTCGATGTCCAGGGTGCAGGGCTCGGGCACCAGGAGCACGCGCTGGACACACGGACACGGGGCTGGACATCCAGGACACCCTTGGAGAGCCCCAAAATGCCCCAAACCCACCCCAAACTCACCCTGGAATGACCTAAATCAGCCCTAAACTGCCCCAATCCCACCAAGTTTTCCTTAAACCCCCAAAATGTTCCCCAAAATCCCCAGGGCCGAGCTGGATTTTCTGCAGGAGCATCAAATCTGTTCCTGAGGGATAAAGAATCATTAAATGAGGGGATTTGAACCCAAAATGGGCCTGGAGGGGCATTGGGAGCTGCGGAATTCCAATCCCAAATCCTTTGTCCCCTGGGAAGCTGCAGCAGGAAATCACTGCCAGGTGGGGAAAAAGGGGGATTTCACCCCAAATCTCAGCTGGGCTTTGCCAGGACGTGGTGGGGATCTCCTGGGAGCTCCTTTTTGGGGGGAAAAGTGGAATTCTGGGGTCGGTACCGCTCTGTCCTCCTTGGGCAGGTCCAGGAAGGGGAAGGGCGGCTGCGGATACACGAAATCGTGGGAGACGTCCCGGAGCGACGGCACCAGGACGAGCTGGGAGCCAGCACTGGGGGGAAGAGGGAAAAACAGGATTGGGGGGAAAAAAATGAGAGATTTGAGCCCGTTTGGGGTGAAAAGTGGCATTTTGGGGCAAAAACTCCCCGTGGGAATGAGGAATTCCAGGCCGCTCCTGTCCCCACCTCCTCGTGCCCTCGATGATGGTCCTGAGGCAGAGCCGGAACACGTCCGAGAAGGAGCCCAGGAGCTGGCAGCTCTGGATTGAGGGAAAACAATGGGATTGGCACAATTCCCATGTTTTTTGGGGGGGGTTTTTGGGGATCTGGTGCTGCCCCAAATCCGTGGGGATCAAGGGGATTTGGGGGGAGCCCTCCTCACCTCCACCTGCTCGTGTTTGGCGTCCAGGAACGGCCCAAGCTGCAGGAAAACGGGAAAAACAGGAAAGAGCCGCCTTAAATCACCCCCAGAAAAGCTCATTTTTAATTGTTTTTAGTAATTCCCATTAATGAACCCCCAATTTTAGCCCACACCCCCAAAATTCCCCAGAAGGGGAAATTGCTGAAATGGATGCGCCGTGCCCAGGCAGGGAATCAGGATTTGACTGCAAGGGCAGCATCTGCTCTTAAAACGGAGCTTTTCTGTCACTTTGGGGTGAAAAATGAGGACTTGGGGGATTCTTCGGGTGAAAAATGGGAGGTTTTGGCACCTTCAGGGAGAAAAATAGGTGTTTTGGGGTTCGGAAATGGGGTTTTAATGTGAATTTTGAAGGGTTTGGAGCCTCCCAAGCGCAGGGTCGGGATGAAGGGTGCAGGACTGGGTTAATAACGATGAAGGTAATTAAATATTCACTGCTAACGAGGGAGGAATTGGGGTCCCCCTCACCAGGATACAAACGTCGGGGCGGTCGCGGGCCACAACCTCCAGGAGGTCACTCAGGGGCTCGAAGGCGATGCTGTCCGAGGGCGTGAAGGGGCCACAGGCCACCAGCACCATCCTCTGCTCTGGGGGGG
>VXAD01004667.1:332612-649831 GCA_013399195.1 Dicrurus megarhynchus | reverse complement strand
GCACCTTCCCTTCCCTTCCCTGTCAATAACTTTCCTTTAATCTTCCTGAATTTTTTCTCATCTCAGTGCAGAGTAAATTACAGTAGTTTGTAAGAGGATAAATTTTGAACAGGAAAGGGAAGAAAATAGTTTGAAATGCACTCACCTGTCCTAGAAGACAACTATTTTACAAGCCTTGGATGTATGAACAGAGCTTTACATCAAAATCAGATGAGGGTTTTAGGTCCAGAGATTTTCAAGTTAGCTCTTACATAAACACAGACCATGAAAAGAAGAAAATGTTGGGATTAGTAATTGGTGCAAAACCATCTATGAAACTGGACTTTTTTCAACCTATAGAGACTTGCAGATTTGACCATGACCCTTGCTTATTCTTCATTGAAGAAATGCAACAGAATATTTTACCCTGTGGAGAAACCGGAATAGGAGGGACCATAGCATGATATTTCCTTCTAAGAGAACAATCTTGTGCTTCCCAGTCAAGATATGGCTCTGCAATCCTTGCTGACTCTCTCTGTCTGAATTCCTTATGCTGAATGCTCTATCTGAATGCAAAAAGACACCTTCTTCCAATGTTTCTGACATAGGAAGGGTAGAACTGAATATCTCTTCCTCCCACTTTGGACCTACCTAGTTCCGTAAAAGTATTTGATAGGCATCATAATGTGAATGTAAAATTTATCATTTTTGCTGATGAAAAGTTAAAATTGTACTAAAGACCTTCTTCTGAATTTAGTAAACATATGAAATGAACTTTGAAAAGTATTGATGTCAAGTCTTCATGTTTCTTATCTGCTGCCATGAAGGAGCAGGTGTTCACAGTAAATTTAGGTTATACTCAGAAAATTTTCGACTAATCTGGGTGTCCTAGCAGAAGATTCAAAGCTGTTATTGCACTCTCCAGGAGAAAGCAAGTTGAAATAACGCATTTTGTTATGGTTGCAAGAGCCAGTTCAGGTTCTAGAATTCTACTAAATCAATTTCTCTCAGAGTAAGAGGACACAAATCTGTCAGATCCAAACCTTGGCTGGGACTCTGCATTTTTTTGACCTTTGCTGAAATTAGATTGGTGCTATTCTGATGCACACCCTGAACCTTTAGAAGTTAAGAAGTTCAAAGGCTTCTTTGAACCTATTTATGTTTCAGTTTAATGATTCATATGTCATTTCTTTTTTCCAACTTCTATATCCTGATGCCAAGCATCATGTTATAAATCATGCTTGTGCACTGTAGTAATATTTCACATAGTGCTTAAACCATTAAAATACCTGATAGATATCTCCTGTACTAAAGTAATTCAGGAGAATGAATCACAGATGCAAACTATAAAGTATGGGTTTTGCCCTTGTGAGTTCAGAAAAAAATATACTCTTGCATTCCAAGCACTTTATGACATAGAGGTAGTGTCCATAAACGTCTCTAGTTTCACAGGATTACATGTGTATCTTAAATTGTTGTCTTTTCAGAAATAAGATTTAATGAAATATTATCCATGAGTGCATACTATAACAGCAGTAAAGAAAAAATAGATATTAATCTAAAAATAGCATCAGTTTATTCATACTTTCAATATACTGAACACTTGCTGCTGAAAGCTAAAGGAAATGTTGCAGTAAATTTTGATAGTAATCTTTGTTGTACTTTCATTAAAATTTCATCAAACATTCTTAATTTTATTATTTCCTGTTTTATGATGCTGACTCAATGACTTCAGTTCATTTATTTATCTGTGGTGAGAAAAAATTCCATGTTTAATTAAAGAGGTATAAAAAGGAAAATAATGCCCTCAGGTAGCCTAAGTGGCATTTATCACTGCTTGGGCTCTAATTTGGGGTGTTTTGCATTTATGTAACATCAGCTTTTAAACAGCATAAATTGGTACAGTTGTATTAAAATTAATGAACCTACACTGGGTAAAAGAGCTTTTAGCACAGCCTATTTGGTTTGTTTGGTCTGGTTTTATTTTCTAGCATGGAATGTAGCACAGGACAACACTTTCTGGACCCCCAGTCTCTCTCAGAGGAGGATTTTCTTTGTAAGGAAAATCCACTTTTCTTGAACTGCTTGGTTGAATTTGACAGTGAAGCACCTAAAGGCTCTCTCAGAGGTCTTTTGGGAATATCTATTGCATCACCCCTTCTTTTAGGAATTAGGAAAGTGTGTTTGTCTTCTCTATCTTTTTTGTACTTTCTAATAATACTCTTTTTTTCTCCCTCTATTGTGTCTTGTTGATAATTTTAAAGGTTACTTGTAGGTTACTTGGACTTTCAGATCTCTTTTCTAATATTAAATGGAAAATACAGCCCATGGAAAGGAATAGGCTTGAGATGAAGTCTGCTCTCTCTATTTGTCTGCCATGGCTTACATATGTGAACATGGCCTATATGACATGTGATGAAAACCCTTAATGGGGAGCATGAATAAAATAAAATAAAGCACTGCTTCTCCCATGCTTTGGCACAAATCAGGACTCATCTGCTGGGGTAAATGAAAGCTGGTAGATCACAGATACTGACACTAACAAGCTGTTTTTCCCTTTAATGTCAGAGTGACTGTGATGCTGTCCTTATTTAAAAACATTGCTGCAGGAGGAGACAGAATTTTCTGGACTGTTACTTTAAAAAGCCCCTCACAATTCAGATGTTTACCCAGTTACATTGAAATTATCTCTAACATCTGATCCTGTTTTCTTTCCAGCCTAACATTTTCCTGGAAAGAAAACACTCAACCCATTTCTAGTGGATATTTTATGGTTTATACAGATAAGACCTGAAATTAAAAGCTGATCTGTGGCTTTTAGATCTTCCTCTGTCATTAAAACTTTTGCCAAGCAGTCACTAAAGTGTCAAAAACTTTCTGATACCATTCCAAATTAATATCTGAGGCACAGCAAAAATAATCAGGTAAAGGAAAGCATCCACACATTGTTTTAACTCTTGCTCTGAAGGTCACGAAGGCTGTAGTGACCAACTTTTTTTTTTTGTTTCACATAAAGAGAACACATAAATGAGTGTGACAAATAATACTTGTGCATGGATTATTTTAATTCTTTCCTCCTCTTCTGCATGCTTTAAACTCATAGGTGCAAAACCTTCAAGAAGGTTTGAAAACGTTATACTGGGAGACCGCTTCCTTAAGGCAGGGTAAATGTCTCTTGAAAAAAGGTAAAGCACCATTTCTTTTCTCACCTTTTACATTGCTTTACAAGAACAGATGTGTGCCACTTGCTGTGCTAGAGAGAATTACTGCACAAGATAGTTAAAAGGAGAGAGCTAGAGAGAATGTGATGTTTTCAAAGATAGTTAAAAGGAGAGAGCTAGAGAGAATTTGATGTTTTCACAGTTGTCTTTTTCTGCCTCCCTCTCACTAGTGTAAAACGTGTTACATTTTTAATTATGTATGTGGTTATCAGGTATCTCCACAAAGAATACTTTGACTGAAGAGTCTGATGACTTTTAAATAATCTAGATCTCTCTTCTCTCTCCTTTTTTGAGGTATCTTGGGTTTCGATCCATTTGGCACACCTCTACATAAAAGCACTGCTGCTGCTGATCATCTATTGTTATTTTACAGATTGCTAGCTCAATTAAAAGGTAATTCTTAGATACTCGTGTGAGTTTTTCAAAAAATTCTCCGTTGAAAACTAAGGGCGACTGTGTTAAATCACTCTTAAAATGATTTACCATTCCTCAATGCCCTTTCCCATATATTGAAGAATATGGATTAAGTATATTTGCTGCCTCCAATGATTAATAAGTGAAGGCAAATAGCTGAGAGAGAGTGATGCAGGTTTATCAACAGTGCAGGCAAATCCAGTAACTTATGAGTATGATGACTCCACCTTTTTCCCCAAAGAAATTAATATAGTTGTAAATGGTTCAACAGGCTACATTTGGAGTAACACATTAAAGCTGTAAACAGCTTGGCCATCTAATCACGAATATTGCATTTCCTTGCATTACCAGTGTGATTGACTATCACTCTAAAAGGGGCCAAAGTGTGAGTGGAAGAGCGGCTTATTGTAGCAATAAATGAATAACAAACAAGCTATGGTGAGATGAATGCAAAGACTTTGTTTTGGATGTTAAACTCAGCTGCCATAGACGAGAAATTTCCTCTTGATTACACCCCAGTGAATGAATGAGTGGCTCTTCCCTAAACACTCCTTTCATTTGTCCATTCCAAGATTCTCTGAGCATTTTATTCCATTTTTACTAGCAAACACTAAAGGTTGAAAACATTATGTTATTAATTAGTCACTTCTTTTCAAATACTGTTCTAAAGAAAACTCCTTTTTGATCTTCTTTTAAAATTATTTTATTTTCTGAAACTTTGTTTTAGATGTTCCTATTTCCTTATTCAGAATTTGTGAACCACCACTATAAAACTAATGTGCTTTTTAATTGAGGCACTGCTAAAATATTTAAATCCAAATACAGTTTGCCTTCAAACTCATAGGAAAATCTGTATTAGTGTTTTCATGCTGTTAAGCCTTGGTGTTGCTTATGATAAATATAACTGGTCCTAAGTATTATACTGCTATTACTTTTCAAAAATACATTGTGAATTTCTTCATTGAGTTCACATCTAACGAGTGGGATTTTTCACAAAATATTTTTTATTCTGCAAAATAGAGACTTCAATGAAAATAGAATTCACTGTCCATGACACAATTCCACTGCACCAACCTAAGAGAACTAACTGGAGACACCCAGGGATTGGAGACAACCTGGGATACAGTGATCATGATTGTAGAGTTTGCAGTCCTGAGGGATATGGATCAGGTAGGCCCCTGAACTTCCATACTTCCCATTCTTTGGGGAGACAGTCAGTGGAATTCCGTGGAAGACTGCCCTCGGGGACAAGGGAATACAACAGAGCTGGCAGATCTTTAAGGATGTCTGCCATGGAATGCAAGAGGTAGCAACCCCCAAGAGTGAGAAATCAGTCAAGGAATGCAAGATTCTACTGCATATTTCAATTTTAGTAAATTTTGCTTAATTTTTTTGTTACAGTCATCTAATAAAAGAAGAAAAACACCAAGCCATGTAATATTGCTACCACACTTAGAATATAAGTACAAGTTCTAAACTGAAAAATTTGATTCAATTCTGGAGTATTTCTTTAAGAATATTTTCACTTAGCAAGTTTAAGTATGCTTTGAAAAGCTGATTGCCCTATTTTGTATTTTAAAATAAGTTATTTCAAAACAGTACGTTTTTAAAAACCAAGAGGAAACCATTGCTATAGCAATGATATATCTGTGTGCTTGACATTGCATGACCATTTGCACATTATTTTTAACCTTTTTTCATTATATTCTACATTTTCCATCTAACTCATTTTGAGAAATTTTTGTACAATATTTTGTGGACAGCTGAGAGTGACAGATGATCCATTTTGTGTGGGATGAGGGGAGAAAAAATATGGCTGATTTAACTTTAACCAGGTTAAACACGAATCACTGACCAGTTCAAATCTGATGTGCCCTATAGATAACTAGGGCCAGTTTTGTTTGTATCAATTTTCCAGTTCAGTACACTATTAAACCAGGGCAGGTCAGGGAAACCAGAAAGCATTTTCATGTATAGCTTCACCCAGACAGTTCTGTTGTCAAGCACTGTTGAAAATTACAAGGAATTGTCATAAAATGTAAAGAAATCTGAGGCACAGTGGATCCTTACTTGACTTTTACTTGGAGATTCATCTGATGCTCAGAAAGAGCAGAAAGAACAAATGCTTCAAAGCAGACAAAATCTATTCCAGATTATATTGTGCCACATCATGAGGACTTGGAAAAGTTCCTTTATGTAGTCTCATGTGAGGTACAGCAAAAGAAGGATTCCATCAATTTTGAAAGAGTAGAGTGTCCTTGTGAAAAACTACTTTAAACAAAAAAATTTAACTCACTTCATGATCGCTGTCTCTTATCATGGCTGGAATTTCTGTCACTTGCAACAATTCACTGGTCTTCAGTAGCTGCTGCTATTCAAGGCTTAAATGTCCCAGGTGATTAGTACTCACACTTTAGCCTATTAAATACACACATGCCCCATCTTGAAAGTAGTATTAAAATCCCTGAAATGCAGCTACATGCACGGGGAGCGGGGGCTGTGGTAAAGGTTTTATTGCAGTGTTCTCCCTTGAAGCTTGGCCATTCCAGACCAGTGTCGTGAAATCTTATAAAACTCAAAAGAAAAGGTGGTAACTGTGCTCCAGGTTAATGTTCTGTTTCAGCAACAGCAGGGCCCTTTCACGTTTTATTTTTCATCTGCAGGACTAATACAATGACACTTAAAGATACTGTTTCAGTTTCTGGCCTGAAATGGAACTACAATGTGATTAAAACTCTGCCTGAATAAAAGTGGAAGTTCAAATGTATAAGCAAGTTGTTGAAAATTCTGGTGTGATTTTGGATTCCTAAAGGCACATCCATTCCAAAAAAATTAATAACAACTGGAGGTAAAATAGTATTATCTAGTATTATTTAAAAATTAGTAACAAGCTGGGGCTTGGTTTTAGTTTTTTTTGCTTTTAAAAGTGCCATTAGCCATAAGAAAATGAATGTTAGCAGGAGGAGGAACCTTCAGTCATCTCAGCCAGAGATATGCATGAGTTTGATTGGTAGTGGCAGATATCTGGGGCAATCCAATTTAACATGAGAAGAAGAACAGAACAGGGTAGCAGTTTTTATATAGTAGTAGTATTTGTTGTTAGGCTTATACCCAGTATTTAGACCTAGGAAATCGTCAGTGACATTTCTGTGTATTATCTAGAGGTAGTACAGCAATATTTGATGAAGTCTGAATATTGTAGCCTTATTAACATGCAGGCAGATAAACTGCACAAGCACAAGGACTGCCAGGGAATAAGAAGCACTTGTTTTGCTCTGCGTGATTTATAAATCCATCAAAACAGAATTATATGAACAGGTAACACCAAAGTAAGCCAATAAAATAACGTGTGGAAATGCAAAATTTTAGCTCTTCTTGTAAAGCAGCCCAAACCTCAGTCAGGGAAGAAGAAAAGAAGATCACTTCAGCTGTAATATGGGCTATTAAGATTCTCTGCCATGTAGTGCTTTGATGTAGTCATGTCAGATGCAGAATAATCTCTGTTAATATTCTGTTCAGTTATTTTTTATCATAGTTTTGAATTTAATGTCTGACTAGATCTGAAAACCTTTCATCATTTACATCAAATCTACAACAGTTTTGTACAGAAGAAAAAAAATCAAACCAAACAAACCCCTAATCAAACAAAACAAAAACCAACCAACCAAAAAAGCCCCAAAACAACCACACAGCCCTAATTGCACTATACACTGGTCTCAGAGGCATCATCCAGATCCTCACCAAAGTCTGAGCCTCAGTGGGAAGATTGCAGAAAGAGCCTGAGGCACACAGTACCATGACTCTGCAACACAGATTTTCAGCACTATAAGCCTTTGCATCAGTTCCCTCTGGGTCATCCAGGACAGCTGACCCAAACTGTTCAAAGGGATGTTCCATACTTCATGGCATCATGCTCATCAAGGAGGTTGGGTAGGTATTGCTTGGAGACTGGCTGTGCATCGGCTTTATTGTGGAATGTGATGAGTAATTGCCTTGTTACTTGTTTTTTGGGGTTGTGGTTTTTGTCTTCTTCTTCTGTTTTCTTTGCATGTTAAAATTTCTTTATCTTGACCACTGAGCTTTCTCTCTTTTGCTCTATTACCTCCCTTGTCTTGCTAAATGTGGGGTGGGAATGACCAGCTGTGTGGTGCTTAGTTGCTGGCTGGTGTCCAGTCACCACACATGATGAGTACAAACTGTTTGCTCTGGAATTAAGAAAGTTAAAACAAATTTTTGCACAACATTTTAAAACTCTTTTTTCAGCCTCAGGGGAGAACATGAGAGGGAAAATGAACACTGTAACATCCCCAAACATGATACTTAACAATAGGAATTTGCAAATGATAGAGAATTTCTCTTGAAAAGGGACTCTTTTCTCCCTCTTTGATCACTAGCCATAGGCAGTAGTAGTTATAAGCAAAATTGTATTAAACTTCAAGATTTTTACTAATGCATTATTTCTGAGAGAAGATGCTGCTTTTATGTGAGGCTGCCTAAAATGTTTTAAAAAATCTTTACTACTCTCTATAAACTGAGCAGCTCATTCAGACCTTCATTTTCTACAGTGCCCATAAATATGGTAATTTTAGCATTTTCCACTTCTTTCTCCCCCAGAAATGATCCTCTCAGTGGGCCTTCCACTTCTGACATTTTCCTTCATTTTATAGAGATAAGTAGCAAACTGGAAGTGCTTTCCCCAAGTCCCTTGTGACTAGAATTGATAAAATTAATTGCCAAAAATTACCAGCTGCAAGTAGTTTTACCTAACAAAGTTGCTCTGTGGCTTCCTCAAGACAATATAGTACCCTTTACATCCCAACCAAGCACTTAAGCATGTAAATAGGAAAGAGCCCGAAGTATAATTAATATTTAAAAAGCAAAATGTCAGGCTTAGCTAAAGAGTTTTTTAGCATCCATATTTTTTTTTCTTAAATCACATTTTGCTCAGAAGAATGTATTTTGGGACCTAACTGAGCAACTTTCAATTGATCAGGGCTTAGTGTTTTACTGCAAAGTGGTGACAACTACAGAGCTATGTAAGCCTTGGGTCTAAAATGGGGAAAAATGCCATTATCTCTTAAATTTCTGATCACATAGAATCATGTGCGGTTTCTGCTTTTTTTAAAGAATGCAGAAGCAGGGAAAAAAAAACCCTAAACAAATAAAGAAGAAAACATAATTGGAGGAAATTCTGTTACTAGATACAGAAAATAAAGAGAACTGCCCAATATGTAAATGAAAATCTGTGTTTTATAATCTTCTGAAGTCTGTGGTAAAATTAAAATATCTTTTTGCAGATATATGTCAACAATGACAATTTTTATACTCCCAAGTTACTCAAATTTAACTTTGTGTTACAGAACAGGAAATCACAGAGCAGAGATCTTGAATGAGGTACCCAACTTTCTGTACAAGGTCAGAAGTTCTGTAATACAGTTTGAAGATAAAGCAAAGCTGGTGCGCAGTCCTAGCCTTCAGATACAAACTTAACTCTTCTACTAAAAAATGTGAGGACAAAATTATCTATTTCTTAGAAAGAATTCAGCCCCTCCACTACCCCTTGTGAGGATGTTGAAGACCACAATGAGATCTCATCTCTCCGCATCAAGTCTTCCCAGAATCCGCTGCCCTTCAGGACTGCCTCCCAAGGGACTCTTTCAATCAGACTCCTAAACAGGCAAAAGTCTGACCTCTGGAGGTCAAAGGCAGCCATTCTGCTGCCATCCATCTTCTAAAAGAACATGAAACATATCATTTCATAACTACCTATGCCCAAGACAGTTTCTGACAGTCCCATCACACACAAGGCCTTCTCTATCCACAAACAACAGGTCCAGCAGGTGCCTTCCCCAGCTGGGTCTCTAATCAGTTGTGGCAGAAAGTTATCTTCCACACACCCCAGGAGCCTTACTCTCCATTGTGTTTGATTTCCAGCAGACATCAGGTAAGTTGACATCCACCCTGAGAACAAGGCTAACAGTCATGAGACTTCTTCCAGCTGCTTATAAAATGGTTCATGTGCTCTTTCACCTTGACTGGGTCATCTATAACAGGTTCCTCCCTTGATATGTTAATGATCTTTTGTCTGGTTCCTGTCTATAAATGCTCAACCTTTTCTTTACCATCATCAAGCTCTAGATAATCAAAGCACTCCCTAACAAGTAGAACCACCTCACTCTTTCTTCAGCTGTCCCTTCTGAAGAGTTTATAGCCACTCATTCACCCATTGCAGCACTCCATTCATATGAGTTATCCTACCCTATTTCTGTAATTGTGACAGCATCAAAATTTTCCATCTTCACAATGATTTCCAACCTCTGTTCTTGTTGGTGTAGTGACACTTCCAGTGGGCTATTGATCCTGGCACCTTTTTTGTGGGTGAGACCCTAGTTTCTGAGTGAATGTTCTCAGGTCCTTCTGTGGTTTCCGACACATCAAGAACCCTTGTGTCTTTGTTGCCACATGGATCTCCATCCTGTACCCCCACTGAGATGGCTAGGGTGTTGCATGCATTAGTACAGGGACATTCCAGATGTGCTCCAGTGTGCTCAGGACATTGTGGAGCGTGCTGAAGGACCTCACTAGCACACCCTTTCTAAAACACTGGCATGCCATCCCCAGGCTCATCTCTAGCAAGTCTGGTTTTACCCCTTTACCTCTTCAGACCTAGTTTGGAGCTTTTTCAAGGAGTCTTGCTAACGCTTGTGCAAAAATCCTTTCCCTTTTAGGAAAGGTGAGCACCCCATCTCCTGGTTTGATGTCTTGTAGACTAACCCCTGATCAAAAACCCGAAAATTCTGCCATTAACACAGGTCTCAGAGCCAGATGTTAGTCAGCTCGGTCTTCCTGTTTCTTCCAATATTCCCTGCAATTGGAAGCATAGAGGAAAACAACCTTTGAGTTCCTGATCCCTCAACCAATCAACATTCATCCAACACCTTTGCAAAGCTGACGGAACAAGTTTGAAATGAACATGAACAATCCTTCTCTCTTTTAAAAACTAGTATCACCATGAATACTAAATAATAATAATAATAATAATAATAATAATAATAATAATAATAATAATATTGTTATTTCTATAATAATAAATACTCATTATTATTGTTATTATTATTGTTATTATTATTATTGTATTATTATTATTATTATTATTATTATTATTATGTTCTCCCAGATAAAATTGCATTAATTTCTTAATTTTTATTTTTGAAAGCATAAAACTACTCAGGTTTTGGTATTCTTGAAAAGCAGAGAGGTATTGTACAATACAGGGATAAAATAATGTACGTAGTCCAGAAGGTAGAAATAAAGAATCCAAAACAAATGCCAGAAATATCTTCTCAGAAAGTGGATGAGTTTTTATTTGGCTGTTTCTAAATTGTTCACCTTTAGGCATGGATACAATATGAAAAAAGTCATTAGAAATGCGAATATCTTGAGTGACTTGGAAATAACAATTGACAATGGAAATTATTTTGCATAGCAGCCACTCTCTGTGGCAGTTTTAACCTTAAAAATATTTCCTTGATTTAAAAGTAAAAAGAGTGAAAGTGAATTCAGACTTTCAAACTGTCTCTATCTAAGAGATACACCATACAGTATATATCACAAGTTTTAATATCACACTCATAGAAAAGGTCATTCTATTAAGGGACACTTATTATATTTGCAAAATATGATTCATAGCAGTAAAAACACAATAGAATTACAAAATGTCATGACAGAAATGTTAGTGATTTATAGTTACGGAGTTGTTGTTATTGTCCATTTGAAGCACTTTGCTAAGTGGTACAGAGCATTTGTGGTTAAGCACTAGACTGGAAAGGGAGAAACATGGGGTGAGTCATGTATGATCTTGGACAAGACCTAGCCACTTGTCATTGATTGCTCTTCCCTAGATTACATGAATTGATTATGTGCATAATCTCCACAGATGTTGCAACCAGATGCTATAATGGAAGAGTCAGTTAATAGTTACTGTATCCACTACAAGATGAGACTCTTGGGAACAGGAAATTAGGCAGACTTTCTGGTCAATTCCAAGCAGAAATCCCCCAAAAGTCCCAGTAGTTATTTTTCCTCATAGAGTACATGCCATTATAGTGACACAGCTGCTATAATAATTATATAAAATAATATAAAATAAAATAGTCTTTCTTCTCTTTGTCATACTCTGAGTAACTGTTGGGTAACTTGGGAACATTAATGTGATGGAGGAAGTTAATGCTGATAAATGTTTTTTTTCAGAAGGTTTTACTTTCTTCTATTATTAGATAAAGCTACTTTTCCCCTGGATATTTACAAACAGTAGATCATTAGCAGAATAGAGGACGTATCATCCATGTGATCACCTATGAGTCAAGTCCTTAGCTCATATTAATGGGCTGATTTTTCCTTCTGATGGGTCTGGCACTACCTCTTAAGTGATAAAGTTATTTCCTTCTAGATTATGGTAAACGTGCTCGGTAGATCTTTTATAAGAATCACTGTTGCAGAATAGGAGCTATGGCTGGCGATGATATGCAGGCCTCCATCAGAAACATTTAGACTTTTCTCATAACCTAACAAGGTACTACATGAAATCCTTGCAATAAAGAAATATTTAAACCACAATACCAAACAGTCTTCTTGGAGTCTGGCTATGACAGTTTCATATGCACAAAATTAGCAAAGTTTGAAAGAAAATGGTAAATTACTAAGAAACAATCAGAAGCAGACTGACCACGTTTTAGCTGGATGCCAATGGCTGTGCTTATTCCTTCCTAAAATTCAGTTCTAGTCATGCTGAGGTGTACATGCATATATAGGCTGGTGCAAGTTCCTGTATTCTGGTTTTGAAAAAAATGTTTATGCCTTCTCCCCTGTTTTTTGAACCAAGCTGATGGATTTAAAGTTGCAATTTAAGCCCAAGGACCTCTCTGTCATCAGCAATATTAGTCAAGCCATACTGGAGTGTAGTTTCTGGGCATGATTTTGCTTTGTACAGCGACTAAAACTTGCTGGATCAGCCAGAAAAATAATACAGCACAAAGTAATTGCCCTGGAACTGCAGAGAAATCCAGGTAGGCAGCACTATGTTTCCCCTAGCACATCTAGAGAGTAGTAATGGACTGGGATGTTTTTCAGAGAGAGTGACTATGTGTGTTTGATCCATGAGTTTTGGGGTAGACCTTGTGCTCTCTGCTGAGAATGATGGAGAGAATCCAGGAGAGAGGGGGTGCTGTTATCATTGCAAGTGTTGGGAGCAGGGGAAGCCTGCAGAATGATCCAGGACTGGTTTGGTTGAGTGACAGAGCTGCCCAGGTGGGAGGATATTTCTCTGGGGATGCAGGCAGCAGCAGAGATGCCTGCTGTGCAGCTATTTCTAACAAACCCTTCTTAGACATGTTCTTCTGGGCTGCTGTTTTAAAATATGTATTTAATCCCTTAAGGAACATTTGGGGGGTGACTGCTGGAGGTGCAGCCATGTAGACCTCAGGACTCTGCTTGCAAGCAGTCCCTGCTTACCACACTGAGGTTTCTCATGGTTTCTGCTTCACCAGGCTCTGGGATATCAGTAAGAAAATGCTGAGGAAACTGGCATTTTCTGACCATGGGGAGATGATAATAGTCTGCATCTTTTGTTCATTCTGAGTCTTAATCCTGCTTAATACAGAAAAGTATTTTTCCTCCCTGCCCGAACGGCAGAAATCACTGCAGGTGGTAAGTGACAGGTGTTACTTCCAAGATCATCCCAACTTCTGTGATAATCATCCTTTGCTTCTGCCACAGGGTCCCATAAAGCAACTCATGTCAGAAACCCCAAAGAGGCTGGGAGGTTTTTGTGTGGTGTCATATGCCAGCTGAAACCAGTGGGCATTAGTTTCTGAATTTATCAGCCTCAAAAGAGATGCAGCTGCACCAGTTATTATCTCTTCTGACTGTAAAGCAACATTTCCTTTTTCCACTCAGTGGTTTGATATAATGCTGCAGTAATGGCAAAGCCATTAACAAGCTGAAGTAAAGTCACATGTTAGTTTCCATTGCTGGCCCAGATTTACTGTATAATTTAGTTTTGCTGATCCTGTCTCTGACCTGTCTGTTTTGCCTAGTTTGGTTTCTTCCTTCTTTTCAAATAACTTTAAGTTACTACTATCATCCGGAATAAAATTTACATTGTTTCCTCTTTCCAAAGCCAAGCCTAGTTATACGGTTTTGCTCGGTCTTAATAAAATATTGATGGTATTAAAAGCCTGTTTTCTGCCTTGATACTTGTTCTTGTTATTTTACCAGACCACGGAACAATACCTCAATATCCTTTTTTCTGAATACATATAAGAAATTAAGTAGCTGCATTTGGTGCTTCATAAGCAAAGAGGAGGATAAAATACTTGTTTGTTTAGTTGGTGATCTTGCTATGCAAACTGACATGAGAAACTTGCAATATATATAATATATCTTCTAAAAGAAAAGGAAAAGACACAGGAAATGCTGGAAAATTAATGCGTCTTTCAGTTATTTACCTTCGTAGAATATTGCATCAGGTAAGCCTGTTGTGCCTAGAATTTTTTAAAATTGCATAATTAATTCCCAATAAGATAAGAAGTATATTATTTCTATAGCTGATCTGTCTAATCAGTAGGTTTTCTGTTTGTAGTTGTAAGATTAAATCTTATTAGTATACTTTTGCGTATTAAAATTCTTTTAAAATCTCCTTTATGAAACTCAAGCCATAAAAGCTTAGGTAAGTCTTCTAACACCTGTCACCTAATTTTGAAACAATGTATATAGCACAACAACCATGGTTATCCCAAGAATATAGTTTTCTAATTCACCTATGAGGCTATATTTATAATAATTAAACTGTATACCATGTTCTAAAAGGTTTCAAAATACTGTTATGATCAGGAGGGTACTGAGATACTGTAGCACAAGACAGATGTTTGAGGCAATATCAAAGCAAGCAAACACATTTTCTAGAGTGATTAATTTGTGATTGACTTCATTTGAGTAATTTCTCTATTTTTTTTTTTTTTTAAGAATACTATGGTTTTGAAAGAAAGAACCATGTCCATATTAGAAAATGAAAGTGGGAAAAATTATTTATTTGAGAAGCACAGAGCCCAATAGCTAAGCATCTTTTTAAAAAATTAATTATTCAAGGAAGATGTTCAGAAAAGGAATTGGCTCTGAGGACTAGAATTTTTTGCTTTCTAATGTTTTTTCTCTTGGAAATTTTGTCTAAGTAATCACATTTCTAACATCAACTGACTTCAAGATGTTTTATTTGTCAAAATAAAAAACAGAATTACATTATCACTAGTATTTGTCCTTTGCACTCTACAGTGCTCCTCAGATAAAGAGTCATGAGACTGTCATTTAGTTACTATTTCTTTCCATCTCATGCTGCAAATAGATGTAATTGATTGAACTTGCAAAATTTCTATCTGGATTTTGGTTGTCTCTTTGCTAGAAAATTTCTGATCATGAGTTTTGATTCTAAGTTTGATTTTGGTCACCATCTTGGAATAGGACTTAAAGAAGATTTGAGTCTGGACTATGGCAATTTCTTTCTTATAGTGTGTCAAGACATTTGGAGGCAGAATTTCCTTTCAGCCAATATCTATTTGTTACATGTCTTCCAAATAGAATAACTGCATAGAATATGACTTCCATGGTACATCGTATGTAGTTTTCTGTCAGCTAACTCAAGTTATTTCTTTTTGCTATAATAGATTTCTTTGGCACAAAAATAACAAAAAAAGTGCCTTTTCTAGAACCAGCTAATGTCAGGTTTTAATGCCACTGTTAAATGTGAGGTTTTAATGCTACTGGTAGCTGTTTTGTGACTGTGCTGAATACAACAGATTCTACAAGGTAGGGGTCTAGATGTTTTGTGTCGGTGCCTATGTGTCAAATTCACTTTGTTCAGTCATCATTTTATGGTGAACCCAATAGTTTAAACAAGACCTGAGAGCTGAACTGCTCTGTCAAATGTACCTAGCACTGCACTCAGTGGTGCACTTTGTCTCCAACACATGTGGTAGTTTAACCTCCAGCAGCAGGTAAGCCCCATGCTACAATTCTCTCCTCCCCAGTGAGGTGGAGGAGAGTATGGGAAGCCTAAAAGGGCAAAACATTGTGAGTTGATGGCAGTTCAAACCAGTCAGCAAGCAGGTGTTTGGCAATTTCCAGGAAAGAAAGGCTTCATCACACATATTGTTCATCTAAGAAGACAAATGCTGTGACTTCCAATGTTCCCTCTCTCTCTTCTTTCCCATCCCTATAGTGCTGAGCATTGACATCATACAGTAGGAAACATCCATTTAGTTCTCAGTCAGCTGTGCCAGCTGCGTTGCCTTCCAATCTAGTGCACCCCTAGCCTGCTCACTGAAAAGGCAGCATGAGAAACAGAGTAGACCCTAAGGCTGTCCAAACAGTGCTTAGCAACAGCAAGAATGTGGGTCTGTTATCAACACTGTTTTGGTCTTAAACCCAGCATCCCATGAGCTGCTATGGGAAAATTAACTCTGTCCTAATGAGTTCTTGAACAATTGAAGGGTCTTTATTGGCTTGATTTTCTTGTAATAAGTTTATAAATTGGTAAACCAATATTTAAGTGTTCCCTTGACTTATATTTTTTATATATTGAAGCTATTTCAGCATATGTAATATGCCTATCATCTAAAGAGGAGTATAAGTTTGTGAATTCAGGACCTCACAGAGTTCATTGTGCCAATACAGTCCTGTTTAAGTTTCAGTCTTGTAAAAACCTGAAGAAAATAAGTAAATAAAATCTCTCATAACAAATAAAACATGAAAAAGAAATCAATTAAATCTATGAAAATAGACCTATTCTACTTTTATTAGAGCCTTAAAAATATTTACTTTCTTTTCTTTGTTTTAGTGAAACATTCAAGTAAATTAAATTGTCGTATCATTAAGGCATAAGGTAAGAAGAAATATTTTTGGGGTGGAATATGGGATAAGCTAGGATAAATTCTTGAAAACAACCTTTATTTTTTCTTTCTCAGTAGCCAGAGTGGCCATGCACATTTCATCCCTTCCTCTACCACGCAATTTGCAATTGGTCATCTCTGTGCAGGCAGAGTCATATATAATTTATATTACCAATTACCTAATGTTTAATAGACATAAAACACAGTTAGGGGAAATGTTGGTACATTCACTATTCCTGCTGAGGCAACCCAAGAAGTTTCTACTGGAAAGGCAGACATCAGCCAGGACATTGCTGGCATTCGTCAGATCAGTTTCTGGAAGTCATTGGAAAGTCTGATCTTTGAATTTTCTCTGTTGCTTTTTTGACTCTGTTTGTTTTCTTGGAGCTCCATACACAGTTTTGTTTCAGTATTAAAAAATCTTGCCAGTACTGTTAGTCAGGAGCATCATGGGGTTTTTTGGACTTCTGTGACAAATATCTCAGCTCTAGCCAACTCACTGCTGAGTAAAGTAGCAAGTGAAGCTGAGCCAAGCCCCCAGACCAGTGACTTACAGAACTGATCACAGTGTCAAAGACTGCCAATACCCCAGGCCAGGTGTTATGGAAAAGGAAGCACACCAATTCCCTGAGTTTTAAGCATGGTGCCATACTTAGCCTACAGAACAGATGACTGAAATTAAGAATGTGAAGTCCAAAACAGATGTGTCTTTTGCACGAAGCAGAAGGGACATCTCAGGCTTAGCTTAGGTGCTGGATCCCCCTTTTGACTCACACAATGCAGCAGGACTGGTAATGACAGGTAAATACCAGGTTCTGACTCCCCTCAGAGTCAACGAGAAATTCAGTCTCAAAGGGAACTTGTTCCTGTCGTCTCTCACACTCAGCTCTTCCTCAGTGCATAAGGTGGTCATCTGGATGGGGCTATTACAAAGAAATTTCCAACTGTTCACCCTGGAAGGGAGAGTCATGACCCCAGGATAGGGTATATAAAAATGTAAGGTGTCCATGTTATATGTAGTCCATGCACAAGCACAAAAAAAAAATGAAGCAGTGTTGATAAGGTAATTTTTCTTTTGAAAGACCTCCTAAAGAGGGCAGAGTCAAGGTACAACACACAGAGGATTTCCCACCTACCATGCTTTGCAGCCACAGGCAGGACTGACATCAACTTGCTTAGTAACAGATGCCCACTCTCCTCCTGTCTTGGATCTCCTGTTTTGCAGGTATTTGTGCTGTCAGGACTGATTCCCTCTAAGAAATTTCCAGTATCAGGTCATCTGAATGGTCAGAATATCTTCAGAATACATAGGAGTACATGGGTACTGGCTCGGAAGACCTATGCATGGGTGTAGAGGTAATCTGCTCTCAAATGCTTCATGTATATCTGGGCTTCTCGAACCGTGCCATGAGTCCCCACAAACAGCATTATACAGAATGCATGAGTACAGAAATATTTTTAATTGGCTAATTCACACAGCATGTAGCAGAGAGACAAAATAAACATTCTAGCAGATGCTACTGCAGCATGCTTGCAACTCCCAGTACAGGCACTCAGTGAGTCTCTGCTGCCCACACACAAGACAGCTGAGTGTGGGCATGTGCTCTTTGTACCTCAGTACCGCCAAGAGGCTCTCCTTGTACCATTTGGTGTTTTTCTTGGGTATTTTATACCCTTTATATCCTTTATATCTTTTTCTGTTGGATGTTTTCTCTGACTTACCATCAGGTTTCACCTCTAAGCTACAACTTCTTTTAAGAGGCCTGTGACTGCCTTACAGCTCAGTAGGACATTTCTCATGACAAAATACAGGATTTGGTCCAAAGTCACATATCTTGTCTGAGGTGCTTTGTCACTCACCCATGAGCTGTGGGATGAAGTTTCCATCCTTGATGGCTCAAGGACGATGACGTCCTCACGATTTCCCTCATCCAGAAGGTTTAGTGCCAAGGGCCTGTGTCCTACCACCAGTGAGCTGTGGTTGCAAGTCATCAATGTCTTGATGTGATGATGATGGCTCTTACCACATCTCCAACCAGACTTGCTCCTGTCCCTGTGGTTTGCTAAAAAGGGTGTGGTGCTCTTCCTCATGGGTCTCACACATGAATGTCCTCTGATTTTGTTAGCAAGTCATATCAAAGATTTAACTAATAGCACTACTAACCTCAAAAGTGGAGCATCGTCTCCGACTGTAACATGATTTCCAAAATCGTGCGAAAAATAACATTTTGATTAATAAGGAATGCCAGTAGATTACAATTCATTTAAAGCTAGTACTCTAACACCGATATAATTTTATAGGATCATAGAATAATTCATCTTGGAAAAACACTCCAAGATCAAATCCAACCTCCAGCTGAACACCATCATATCAATAAACCATAGCACTAAGTATCACACTGAGATGTTTCTCAAACCTCCTTCCTTCCCTCACCTCCAGGGATGGTGAACCCCATCCAGCCCCATGGACCTTTGAGTGTCTAATTGGAACATGTCACCAATTACTTCCTCCTGGGTTACAGGAGGTCTGTGCTGCTCACTGTCCCTGTCTACCAGCTCAGGGGACTGGTTGCCCTGTATTTAATGGGTCTTTTTGTTAAAGACCGAGACAAAGAAGGCATTAAGTACCTCAGCCTTTTCCTCATCCTCAGTGTCAAGGTTCCCTGGCCCATGCATACTTATGCATATTTTCATGATCCTTAATTTTTTTCTTCTAAGTTTCCAGGGTCTTGATTATAGAAAATTCCCAGCAATGTCTCATGCTGAGTGTCAAAACAGGTGACACAAACACTGCCTATTTGTCACAACTCCCCAACATTCCTAGTGCTCACACCATAGCCTGCGTTGTCATTTCACATGAGACATTTAAAAGCTGCAATACAGTTATAAGAATGGATCTTATCTGTTACCCCAAGGAAACTCTGGGTTTTAACTGTTGTCAAAATATCTCTTAGAAAATATTGTAATGGTACTTGGGTGTTGATAACAATCTTCATAAATCATTAAGGTGTTGTCATCAGCACAGCTCTGGAAAACCACTCAGAACTACTCTGTTTGGTATTTATTATGCATTGTAATTAACTATTTCGCTAAAGAGCTTTTTTTCCAGTCAGGAAGGAAAAAAATCATAATGGTTGCCACTGAAAAATGGGAAATAAACTCTCCAACAAATTTTACCAGGTTAGAAAGCTGATATTACTTTTTTAGCTGCGCTGGAAGTATGGGGCTTTCCCCCCAAAGCATGCATGCCCTGTAACCTAACAGACCAGATAATATTTCTGAAAATAATACAAACCCATCACATTTCCTGAATACATGCATATATGTTAATTATTTCTACAGACTTGTTTGGATATGGTTCCAGATCTCCTGATAAATCTTTTCTCCTTGAGCGTATCTCAAATATGTGGCCAGGTCATAATGTACTTCTCTAATCATTCTTTGCTCTGACACACAATTCTTGTTCTCAAAACTAAGCTATCAGCTAGTACTCATTAATCACTGATATAAGTAAACAAGGAAGCATTAGCTGAAACAAGACTTATTACTCACAGATGTAGGGAGTTAACACAAGGACACATTAATCTCTGACATTTGTACCAAGTACTGAACGGTACAAAACTAAGAATTAACCATGAATATAGAGATCACACACTATGTGTTAAAGCTAAAAGAATTTTCCATCTTCTCCTGCTGCTTCATAGACTTTTCTTAAAGGAATATAACTTGTTTTATAAGTGAAGGGTTCACTTTTAAACTTTATAGGCCTGAAAGATTTTCCCCCTTCTTTTTCCCAGTTCTCATTTGTACAATAAATTAAGAATTATCTTGAAAATGCTTCTTTCTTTTCCAAATATTTTTATTATATTTGTGATCCTGCTGCTATGTATTATACATGTGACTAATAAACAGCTACACTCAAGCATGAGATATTCATTTGAAAAAGTAGGTGCTTGAATTCATATGAATTTACATCCATAAATGATATCTGTGCAATTGTCATGGAAGTCATTTATGATTCAGGTAGAGCATAGTGTAAAAACAGATTAATTTCAATTAATTATAATATTGTAGAGGTGCCCTCTGTGTCTTCTGTGTTAATAAAAGACCTTGAAGTTTGCCAAAATTTTCTCTTAGCGAATAAAAAGAAAGCAATTGGTAATCTATATCTTTTGGTATTGTCTAGTATTGCTGTGTTGTGCTGAAAAACAATTCCCCAGCACTGCACTTCAGAAATGTCTATTTCTTATTAACCCATTTCTAAAGAAAGACAAGTTCTGTCTTAATTCAGACATTTAATGCCTTTACATTCAGGGGGGATGTACAGCTTTCTATCTGTTCAGAATATGGACCTGGCTGTAAGATTTTCATGGCCAGTTCTTTGTAATCTTCAAAAGAGCAATGCTTTTTTTCACTTTTGTGCATACTAAAGGACCTAAAAATAGGTCTTTTCAGACCTTGAAAGTATTTTTTTCTAAGAATTATGAGAGCTCTATTACTTGATCTCTTTTGATTTGACTTGATTTGGAGAACTATTTAAATCTTCCCACTGAAATAACAGGAAAGGCCAAAAAGAGAACATCTTACTTTGCCTGTACTCTCAGTTTGTCTGCCCTGCTGATGTAACCACAAATAAGAAAAACCTGTATTGGACATATAGTCACAATGAGGATGCCAGTGGACTGAGGCTTGATTGGGCACTAGGCATTTGCATTGGATTGTAGCCAAAGTGATTGCTGAATTGTGGATGACTGCAGGTGCAGTATCCACCAGTCTCAGGCATCAGGTGCTGACTCAAGGCATGTGTCTCCATTAAGTCTTATTTTTAAAAAAAAGTGTTATGTCTTCCTGCTGTACAACCACAGGTAGCAGACCCGCAAAAGGTGATACACTTCAAGTAATGCTATTACAGCTTTTATCATGTTAAAAGCTAGAGCAGCAGGAATCTCTAGTTTAAGGAAAGTGTCCACTGACATGGAGATTTAGATGTTCATTGTTACTTTATCTAGCAAAAAAAAAACAAACAAGAAAACAAAAAAACCAAAACCAACCAAACAAACAAAAAAAAACCAACAATAAAAACCCCAGAAAAAATTTACCTACACAAGAAAGAATAAAGAAAAAGGAAGGATTTCAGAAAGGGAGTGATCATATTTTTTATAAAGGAACTGGTGTTGTCACTGACTGAGAACAAGAAACTAACATCCATCCACTCTGAAAAATGACATGTAATGGAGACCACAATTCCAACTCTAAACCAGGAGGAAAACAAGGCCACAAGAGAAAATAAAGGATGTGTGTTTCTCTCCTTGTAGAAGAGAAATATGGTTTTAAAGACACACAAATACAAAATCCTGCCCAAATATTGGAAAACCAATCATCAAAAAAATAAATTCCAGAGCCAAAGAAAACCAGACTTCTAATTTTTTACATGTTCTTTTCACTCTTTGAGCATTCTCTAATTCATAAACCTATCATGTTTACTATTGGTTTGTGCCCAGATCTTGCAAGGCATTCAAGGGTCTAAGCTGTGATTAGGATTTCAAGGGAAATTGGATTCCTACACAAGGACCAAAACACCTTAGAGAACATAAGACTTGAGGGAAGATTTTGATACAGTTCTTTTTTTCAGTTGCATTATCATTTTCCTGATAAAGGCTTGATCATGCAACACATGTATTTTTCACTTAATGCAGTTTACAGCACCAGTGATGGATATCATGTTACTTGAAGTTCATATCTTCCCATGGCTCCCAACCTGTACTAGTTTTGGTTTTATGTAGCTCAAAGGGGAGCTGTTTTTTTCTTGAAATAAAGATTTCCTCAAAGATGATATCCTCATTCTCTTTGTATGTAGTGCAGATTATGTACTACATACATATACATACCTACCTACACCTTCCAGGAATTCCAAAATTCCAGATGAAAATATGACTATCTAAATTGGTCTTTAATGAGTGAAATTAGAAAAGCATTACATAAATGGAACTCACCTTAAGCAACTACTTTTTCTGGTTTCCATGGCATTAATTTAGGTGAGTCAAAGTACTACTAAGTACAGAAGATAATTTGTGCATTGCAAGTCTTATTTTAATTAATGTTGTCATTTGTAATGCATTTGGTTTAGGTTCAAGTTTAAATGATGCACTCTCACAACACCTGACCAAAGATCACCTAACCTGTTCAGGACAAACTCATATGGCCATGAATTTCTAAGTAATTTCACTCTGGGTGGAGATGTGGCTTTTCTCACTGCAGTGAAGAATATTACAGATGTTGAATGAGGTGCAGGATGCTTAGTGAAAATAAATAGCTCAAACATGACCTTAAGCGTACTGACACACAATCCCAGTGTGCTGTTTGCATGAGTCTTTTTCTTCTGTAAGGCTGGCAGTACAGTTTGATGGTTTTACTTTCCCCATAAAGGGCCACAGAGCTCTGTGACAATGACAAAAGGTACTCGGTGGTCTTCCAGTGAATCCTTCCCCCCCTTTCAATTGTCTCTGATGAGCAATATGGTTTGTCCTAAGAACACCAGGAGGGAATAGCAGGAGGAACTGTCTGGTTACTTAAATAAGGTGTTGATTCCAGAGATGGAGGAGTTGTGATGATTCTGATTGACTTTGGCACACACTGGCCTGCAAAAGGGTTTAAAATAGTGCTGGAGACTGGGCCAACTGGTTACAGGCAGCTTCCAGCTGCATGTTCCCCTTGGCAGGGACACCTGCAGAGTATGTCCAGCCTGAAGACAGTGGACAAATTCTTTTGGACACGTGAGCAAAAATACTGAGATCCAGTTATTTATGAGGATAAAACCTTAAAGCAGCTCCAGAGGAGCTTTGTTTCTTTGTAACTGTTCATTCTGTAAGGCCAAATACTGCAAACATGCACATTTCTAGATGAACCTGCTTATATTATAGCCCTTTAGACCTGCTTATTTTATATTGCATAGGCAATATTTAGACACTGCCCTAGCAATAAATCTAATCATAATAATCCACTTAATTAGTGTTGTACTTCTCACACCTTACTGCTGGTCTTCTCTCTACTACTCTGTTACAAGTTCTCAGTGACATGGTTGGCAAGCTGTTTATAGCATGCAAAAAATGTCTAAATCCCTTCTACATATCAGTCCTCAATACAACTGATGGTAGGGTAACCAAGGTGGATGGGTTTTTCAGACTCTTCTAACTCCTTAAAATGTGCAGAAACTCCTTCCTCACCTCAGGCTACCCTATTCTTTTGCTTGTGTGCCCTCTCCTCAGCCCTGGTGTAGATGGTTTTGACTGCCTCACAGATGTCAAAGCAGATTTAGACAATGATGCTGTCAGGCATTGCCTTTTTGAAAATCGCTCTGAGCATATGTATTACTTTTCAAGTGATGAGGAACCAGGGAGAAAAAAAGAATTCCTAAGCATACAAAAATGGAGGTGTTTTCCATGAATGTTTCAGCATGCACAGGACTGTGATCTTGTCAAGTGGCTGCAGGATGCTCATGCTTTATTCTTCCTCTGCATTCCTTCTGAAGCAAACAAGACTAATAGAAATGTGAATTCTATTAGCTTTTGCACAGTGTTCATAACAGCCTGTGCCAGTCAGACCTACTTGAGAAAGAAATTAATTTTAAATGCAAAGGCTCAAATGACCTTAAAACACTTCCAATAAGTGTAAGAGAATTTCCTCACTTCAAGTATATTTGAAGTTATTTTTCTGAATATTCAGGGTTCATCATAACTCAATTTGTGTCTTTTTTAATATGAGTTGATGTAGAAAGTTTTAATTATATCTCATTGTACGGCAAAGATTTTACTGTCAAATTTGAAAAATCTGATACATGATAACGAGTTCCCATTTACTTTGAAGAACATGAGTATCAGTGAGGGTAAGAGTAAGATATTCATGAAGCTTTTGAGTTTCCAAAACATAGCATATAATAACAATTGATATTTAAAAAAGTCTACAATGTGGCAGCATCATGAACATAATTCATAAATTTATCAGTTTTTATCAGTAAATTTATACCTTAAGGTATCCTTCTTTACATGGAACCATGACTAAATACTGAGGGCTGCATAAGCTGAGACAGGCTGAGAATTCATTCCTTCTATCTGGAGTGTGCCATGGCAGAGACAGCTCTGCAGAGCACGCACATCAGCATACCGAACGTGCCTTGGCCCTGCTCCAACCCCTGTTAAAACTGTACTGCAAGAGAGAATGAGAGCAGCAATAAAAGTCTATCAAATAAGGCAAAACTATGACCATAAATAGAGATTTCAAAAGCAATTACAAATATTTAACATAGCTTTAAATACCTTGTTATATGTATTCTCATCAATAGATGAGAATAGATAGGGTTTTTTTCATTGTCATAATTCTGAATCTAGGTCTTAAATAAATTCACAATTCCAATTACAAATTCTTCCCAATTTGAATTTTTAAACTATGTAAGCCAGAAATTCAATATCTATTTTGGATTCAGGTACAGAGACTGTTTTTCCTGAAGAACTTTGTGGCAATAAAACTTAGGTAAAGATTTACTTCCTTTGGTTTTTCTTTGAATATCTTCTGAAGATGCCTAATTGTAGCACCCCAATACAAAGGCCAAACTTCAAGGGAAAAACATTCAGATTAAGACTGAAGGGTATGTAGGTAAAAATAAGCAGTAGAGAAAGACTGAAGGTGAAGGTGATGGCAAAATGAGTTGATAAACTCATTACTACTTTGCTGTTCTGCCTGTGAACAGAAGGTATACTGAATTGCATTTAACTTCAAGTCTTGTGAAAAAAATGCAACAATTTCAGTTATTGAGCAAAGCAAAGTAAGTCTGGTGTATTTGAATACTCTTTAGAAGATAGATATCACTTTCTAACTTTCTGGCTTAATGGCTGATATTTCATACTGGTATATGAAAAATGAACATAATTAAAATAAATGTATATTGGTAAAAAAAGACTCTAGAGAAACAGAATCACTGAATTCCTCTCCCAGGAACACATATTTTGTGAAAGAAGTTACCATATTTACATTAACTCTGTTGAATGGTAGCAGCAGTAGGTATATTTAAACCAAAGCTTCAAAATGATCTTAAGGACTTTGTAGAAAGAAACGCAGTAACAATGGAGGAACAGCTGTTGGATTTCTTTGGAAAAACTTTGGCCTTTTCAAAAAGAAATTCTATAACTTAAGCATTATCATTAACTTCAGAGAAGTTCTTTGATAACATCTGAGAGTAATTTTAGTCCTTTCAAGCTGTACAGTAGAAAAGATGTGTATGAATTACAATCTATGTTGTCATTGCACTACTGTTGTCAGCACAAAAGCTGATCAGTCAAGATATTGAAAGGGTTTGGCCTGAACCTAGAACTCCATCTGATCATTCTGCTCTGTCAATGGCAAAAACCTGCATGCACAGCGATTGGCTAAAACCACAAAATCAAAGACACTATGGATTCTGGTGCTGAATTAAAAATAATTTTTTTTTTCCCTGAAGATCAAAATTGCAGAACTTGAACATTTTATCAAGATATGCAGTATTAATGGTTATGGTGTAGAATACTAGCAAGCTAATTAAACATCTCAAAACAAACAAATCCACTAAAAGTCTCAAAAAAAAAAAAAAAAGTCCTGAATCACAGCATTGAAAAAATACTTAAATACTTTGTCAAGCAAGTAAATTAACAAAAGAAAAAAACAAAAACAAAAACAAAAAAAAAAACCCCAAACAAACAAACCAACCAGAAGGAAAAGCAATATGACAAGTAGAGGTCCTGTCAATGTTTTTGGACAAATGGTCACACAATTTCTGCAGTAATAAGACTGAGATCATGACAGTTGGCCCGTACGTACAATGCCATGATTCTCCTTGTTTCTTAGCAGCTTGTAAGTGACTGTGGTCTTTCTTGAGGGGTCAGCTGGAAATGCAACCTCAGAAGAATTGTCACCGGAGATAATAGCTAAGTTTCAAAGTTAAAGAAAAACATATCATAACTACTGCCCTTTTAAAAAGCCCACATAGCCTCTCCAGTTCCAAAACTCTTTGCTGTTCTTTTCCATGCAGGTTTTGGTGCTGAGTTTTTACTCCCTTTAAAGAGACATGCTAATCTATGACTTCCTTTCATCGGCTTTTGACTTATTTCTTGTGCCAGATCATTGAAGATGAGGAATTCTTGCAAATCATCCTAACTTTATATGTAAATGTAGCTAGTTTTCTTTAGAAATTTTATATTTTAGGTGAAGCCTGAACATACTGTTGATTAGTCACTGAGGAGGTATATTTTTAAATTGCTGAAGTTTAGGTAAACTGGAAGAGAAATTTCATTGATAGATTTGTGTATGTCTATCCCACATACAGTTTTGCAAATCTCCCCTAAAAGAAAAAAACCAAAATAAACCAAACACAGGGGACAGAAATATTTCACACACCTTGTTTCTTGGACATGAAATTACTGGGAATTAGTTTACTGGCAAATTACTTTAAGGGAAAAAACCTTAGTACTCTACATAGTTCGTATATATAATTTAAAAATCCTCTGTCATATTCCATAAGTGGTTTTTCTGAATTTGGGCAGGATTTGGCTCTTAAAATACCTGAATTTGCTCACAGAAGGGAATACCAGTATTTACTCACAGAAGGACTCAAATATTTGATTATAGGTGACTGTCATGATATTTTTTAAGCAGAATTATGTGTCAGTTCAAGTTGGTCCACTAGGAGCTTACATGCACAGAAATTGAATAATATTGTATTTACACATCTTTATTACGACCTATTACATGTTGTTATGGTCAACACTAAATGAGATATTTCTCTTGATTGTGTCTGGATGTAGCTAGAATATTATGCCACATAAGTTTTTTGTATCGACAGTATAATTAAACTGCTTTCATATTCTTTGTTGACTCAGACTTTGAAGGGTATAAGTCTCCTTGTCAGACTGTAAATTTAATTTTTACTTTTCAACCCAGTGTTGTACTCCTTCTCCTAAGTTTAAATTGATAGAGCATCTGTGACAACTCAGTTCTCCCTGTGGATGTTCTGCCTTCACAGCAGCTGTGATATCAGAAGGTTTGGTACCTACAGCAGAATGCAAATTACTTCACTTCAAATTAGAAGCAGCGGTATCAGTAGGTAAGGAATGGATTCATGTACCAAACGGCTTCAGTACTGGGAGTAATGGTACACAAGCTCATTTGGAGCTCCAGGTGTAATATTTTTCCGGTGGCCCCTTCCTTTTGCTTTCTTTGCCATGCACTTGCACAGGAAACCCTCTTTGTAGGTTTCCTGCATGGGTAAGGGAGAGCAGACATTTCTGGGCACTGACCCTTAACATGCCATCCAGGGACTCCTTCAGGAGCCCAGGGTGGGAAGTGGGCTTCTGGACCTCAGTTTGTCACTTTACAGCCACACTGGGCTGATTGTTGCAGAAGTAAAGCAAATCTCTTAGTTGGTATTTCTCTAAATGGAGGGAGAGGAGGATGGACATCTGTAATTTTTCCAGGAAAAATTGCAGTGAGAGAAGTCCAGCTGTGGACAGAGTACCTTGTAAGCATTAAGACTCAACAAAGATGTGCACTTTGATTTCATTAATACACATTTAACTTTGACACTTAGAGCTTTCTTTGTCCATAGAAAGTGCACAGGTCTGCAGAGAAGTGATTCATTGAAAAATATATTGGCTTAGAACCTATAGAATGTGTCCTATAATATGAAAGACTGAAGGCAGTGCAGGATGAAAAACAAAACCAAATAAATTCCTGCTTTCTGTAGAATTTTAAAAATATATTTTTTTCTTTTGTCCATCTTATAGAAATAAAAATCCAGTCCCAGTTTTTGTTTTTGTATTGGCTTATTTTCCCTATTTTTTTGTTGCTATTCTTTCCATGCCTCTGGAGGTAAAAAAAAAAAAAACATTTTCATTAAGTGACTTTTAAATTTATTTAATTATTTTTACTATTTAGAAACAGGTTGATTAAATATCTCAACCAGTTAAGAAATAGAAACTGGGAAATGGCTTCTTAATTAAGCAGGACAAATAACATTTAAATCAGTGAACTGTAGAAGTGTGTCCTAACTGAAATTCTTACCATGTATAAGTTCCCGACAGATAGTTGAGTCTCTGAGAAGTGTCATCTGAGAAAAAGAACTGTGACAATAACAGAAGGCTTGGAAACTTCTTTCTTCATCCTACAAGCACTGATATGGCAAGAAAAAACAAGGTAATATCTGTTTTGCTAACGTAACTGTATCTTTTGTCACAATAATTTCCTTACGTAGTGAAGGTGAGTAATATCAACTTGTGATACCTGAAATAAACAGAGTGACATAGAAAAAAGACAAAAATCCTTGTGCAAAGTTTTTTCTCAAACAAGAATACAAATCCACAGCTGCCTTTCTGAAGTTATGTTAAGGTTACGAATACATTGGTAACTTTCAAATTTTACAGATTTCTAAAACTCACGTAAATTAGTAATTATTTTTTCATCCAGTCCTAGCCAGAATACATTCCATTAAACTGTAAGATAAGATTTATGATGCTGTCTCCTTCAGAAACAATGACTTCATGACAAACGAGAAATAAGTTTTTGATTTATATTTTTTACATTTTGAAGCCATGTGCACCAGAGTTGTACATTTCCTGTTACCTGTATATAATTCCTTCTCAAGTTTAGCATGAAAGCTCTGATTAGGAGAGGTTAAGAAGGGAGTTCTGAGGATACATGAGTAAAAGTCACAGAGCAGATCAAATGGACAAGTGTTCCTTCTTCAATTCTGGCCTCAGTGATACTTCTTATTGGGTATTGCTGACTCTGCTGAGCTAAGCTTAACTCTCTGCAGCTAGTACCACTGCAAGAGAAAAGAAAATACTTAACGTGCATTCATAGAACAGTTGGGACTCTACACCCTTTTGTACTCACTTATTTCTGCACATGTTCAGACACTAAAAAAGAAACTATCACTGTTGTGCACTAGACATATTCAGAATAGATTACCCCTCTTCAGACCAATTTTTAGCAACTAAGAAGCTCAGGGAAAGTCTGACTGTTACAGATTCAAGATACTTTATCTAGTGTCCTAAGGTGTCATCAGTAGAGCTGCACAATCAAATAATGATATCAAGATTTTTTTCTTGCAGACTACTACTTATGTGCAGCAAGCTTTTAAGCAGTAAACTTTTACAGGTTATTGTAGGCCTCAAATACCAGGACTTTGGCTTGTCTGATGGGCAACCCACATGCATTCAACAAACTCCTAGATGCTGTTATAGAGTAATAAATCTGCTTAAAATTGTTTCGTACTATAATGAACATTGATCAATTATTCATTCCTGGACATCTTGGCCTATTATTCAGCACAGTGTAAGTGCAATTGTCTTACTCCTGGGATGCATGTAGGAGTTCACTGATACAAGCAGATTAATATGTCTCTCAAAGACAGCTACATATTATTGTACATCAGCAGAAATTAAGTAAATTCAGTTTTTATTACAGACAGCCTCAAACAGTTACATGAGAGAGTAAGAGGGGAAGAGAGATGACATTCTGATGTCCAAGTCCCCTCTTTGGCTGGTTTTCAGCACTTAAGGGACTTGTAAATTCAGCTTTAAAAAGACCCTCTTTGACATCTTATCCAAAAATCAATATGTGTTACTGGTAATAATGATGGTTTGGTTTTTTCTTGTCTGGACTGGAGACTGTCTACTTTCTAAATAAATTTTCTTCACCACCTACTGGTCATTAGTGTCAGGAATCCAATTTACATTTCCCATGAATCTAATATGATTGGTTTAAAATATGTTTTTCTCTCTTTCGTGACACCCTTTCCAAACAGTCTTACCCAGTGAGCAAATTTATTACATATCTAGAATCATTGCTGGGGGGATTAGGAGTCTGAATTTTGTTGCATATTTTACTATCTCACCACTTACTGTGGTTATATATGGTAACATTGTGGGAACAGATGTATATGTAAACACATGAGCCTCAGAAAAATCCATAAACCCTGCTGATAACAGTATAAGCCCACTACTAGTAGTGCATCAGTAACCCATATTTAAGACAGGAAGATGTAGTTATTTATTCAAAGCAAATGCTTGTGTCTAAAATGACTCCATCATGAGATTTTTCTCCAGTGAATTTTACCCATTCTCTTGAGCTGAAAAAATATGCCTCTAACTCAATAAAATCTTCTATGGAGCTCAGCTGAACATAACCCATTCTAATGCAATTATGCATGTTTCATTTAGAAGAGTGATCATCCTGATGGCTCAGAGTATTCCTTCTTTAATATTTGAGAGCATTTACAATTCATTAACATGCAAAGGGTTTCCTCAGAGTATTTTGCGATAACTAAAAAAACTCCAACAAGCATAACAAGGAATCCAGACTCAGTCTTTTCTTTGTGCAATCTCTGGAGAGGTAATAAGACAGTAAGTAAATATGTTACACTAGATGGAATTTTTTTTAACATGGATACAGTCCTTTCCTTATGTAGGTAGAAAATTATAAAGATGTTGTTGAGTTAGGTTAATGATTTCAAATGTTTTTAGTGAAAAGCCTATAGGAACTTTTATTAGGTACCAGTAAAGTAATATATATCTTGCTACTGTTTGATACAAAATTCAGGTGTGTGTAATATGAAAAAGTCATTGTTGGCAATGATTCCTTTTCTGGGAATCCTTACATACCTGTGCAAACAATTTCCTCTCTTGATTTCTGTGCAGAATTTTGACAGCATGGATGTGCAGTAGATATCTTTGATTCCTTGCCCAGAAAGAGCAAACACTTTAATTATGTGGAAAGTTAAATGGAATGCAAGATATATGCCAAAAATTTTTTAAAAGTACTTATTTTAAATCTGTGCAGGTAGCTGGAGTCAGCTTGCATACAAGCTCTAAAAAGAACAATATTCTAATTCCTTCTTCTCTGAAGACAAAGAGTTCCTATGTGTAATGTAGATGCTTGACTATCTGCAAGTCATCTAACAACAAGTCCTGGGTTCTCAGGACCAAACAAACTGGAAGGAATCCTTATAAGGGCAAACATGATACAGGGTGAGCTGCTGGGGTGATACAAGCAGCTCATGTCAGTTCTCAGTGTTACTCTGCAAGGCGTCCAGGACCTGTAGGGCACCATGGTGGAGCTTCCACCACGGAAATTGTATGAATACAGGCTGCTTCATGATTATCACACTGAAGTGAAGTATTGATTACAGCTCTTATTCCGTTGCAGGTGCAGCAGAACAGGACTTCTGCTAGAACAGAAGTACAAAACTGCAATCCTGTAAGAAGATGGCAAAAGTTTTCCTCCTATGGAAATAATAGAAACAGAGTTTTCTAATGTGCCTCAGTGTGTTTTGGTAGATGGGAAATACTTGATGTGTATTTTATCAAAAATTAAGGATAGGAAGTGAGACGTAATAGACACCTTTATGATTTTTTCTGGACTTTTTGTTGATGTGAGGGTTACTTTGCACTCTGCAATCACAGTTCTTCTTGTTCTTTCTAGTACAGTTGGTTTGCTGTCTTGTAACACTGTGATTTTTACACTGCACAAAATACTTGCCTCTGGGAGTAAAAGATTTTTTTTTTTAATTAATGTTTCAATGCTTTGATTCCAAAGGATTTTTCCTTCTAACACTTACTAAAAGAAGAATAAAGAAAACTAGATGGGGTTCCCCAAGATAAATTGTGATATTTACCTTCTCGATTATCTGACATATAATGTTTCTCATGCTTCTTCTGCTCTTGCTGTACCTCAGCTTTTGCTATTGGAAGTGGTATTTTGATTTGGATTTGGACTTAATGTGTTAGCAAGGTGTATAAAAAATGGATACTGAGCAATAACATTTTCCTTCATCATGATAAAGCTAGCAAGGAGCACACTATGAAACAGAGCAAATTAATTTTACTCCTAAACTCCTATCTGATGAAACTTTGTGCTTATAGTGTGCAAGGTCTCTTGCAGCCACTCCAGAATCCTTAGGAAATGGCATCTGCATGGTCAAACTTCCTCAGGAAAAGGAAGTTTTCTGAGGACAGTTTCTGTCAATATTTTCTCTGTTTCCCTCAAGATTTTTGAGATTTTCTTGGGTGGGATGTGTGCTGATATTCAGTTAATTTTCTTCACATGGATGTGGTCTTATTAATATAATTAACAGGAATTTCAAGTAAAACATATTTTTATGTTTGCCTAATACTAACCATTTGAGACCAGTACTAGTAAGTGCAAATTCTGCTGCCTGTGGAAGCTGTTCTAATTTTCCAAATGGACAAATTCAGACCTAAGAGAAGCAGTGAAGAGCCCCTTTTCTACAACAATATAGGCCCTGTAGTTTAAAGTCTAGTTTGCACAGATTCAAGCTTTAAAAATTCGATTTTCTTAATATATATAAATTGATAGAAGCAAAATATTGGACAAAAAGGAAAGAGAAAAGGAAGAGAGATCTAAAACTCTGCAAGTCCTACTTGCTGCAGAAAACTTTGAAGACTTGATTATTCATCAGCAAAAGGGTGAAAGAAAACAGAAGGCAGAAATAATCTGACTACTGATGAAAAATTTGAATTTACTCTTTACTTTGGAAGAAGTTGTATACGAACAAGAGAAACAATACTCTGCCAGCTGGAACACCTGCCGTCTGTGACTCCAGCTTAGTGGAAAACCAAATATTGTGACCATGTCATTCATAAATTGTTAGACATGAGAGATTCCAGAGTGACTGCTGCCAATCCAGCGAGATCAAATCTTGTATGATTAGGTAAAATTAAATGGGGATCATGCAGGGCTTACTGTGAATACAGATATCTCTCTGAACTTTGATCTGTACAGATATTGCAAATTTTTATAAACGGATTTCAAGAAAAAGGTGTTATGTACAAATGCATTGTAGGTTAATTAATTAATGCAGCCCTTCAGAGTATGACACATGTAATGCTTAACATATTTACTAAGCATATACCAACAGCTACCGTTAAATAACAGTAGAGGTGGAATAAAATTTAACAAACTGCAAGCCAAGGCTATCAATTTATTCCCCCTTTGTCGTGAGGAATCAACACAAGCTGCTTGATTATAAGGGCATCTTGACTGTTGAAGCTTTATTATATTCCTGCCTACATATTTGTTGCTATTCAAGCATTGTCTTCAGTATTGCTCTCAAAAACTGTAATACTATTATGTAGACTTAATAGCTACACCTACCTAGTCCTCTCTTCTTAAAGTGTCAATGCTGATTTCTTACAGCTGAAGTTTTAACCTGCATAAAACTGCATAATAAACCTACTCCAAAATAATTGTAGTTTAATATCCTAAGGAATGTTATTGAGTCTTAAACGTTATGTTGAGCTCTTAAACCTTTGATTGTTTTCAAGAGGTGAAAGCTGTCTTGTAGGTCTGTGGTTGTCACACAAAATAACACACCAAAACACACTGGTTAAATTTAATGCAAAAGCAGACATGAAGAGATTCTCTAGTCTGCAGATAGGAAATCTCAATTTTGAAAGCATGGCTACAGTGGTGCAAGTTTTGCCAAGGTAGTCACTGCAATATTGATAATCACTGCTTGCTTCAATACTCAGTCTGTAATCACACAGTCTGAGTTATGCTACAAGGCTGTACAATACATTCTGCAAAGAAAAGGTCTTGCATATTTTTACACTTCATCAGAATCTAGTCCAAACAATTTGCTGTCCTGTAATAATTTGAAAATAATCCAAGCGCTATGCTAATCTGACTTCTTTTGTTGTAGTTTTCTTAATAGATCAAGAGAAACAAATACAAATTATGCTACTGCCTCACATTGCCCAAAATCAGGGGTAACACTGTGCCGTATGTGATAGATTTTTCAAGTCGTTCTATCTTTAGAAAAAAAGGGTACACTTGTTTGAATTTTATTTTAGGCAAAATCCAGAGACATTTCACAGGAAATAATAATTGAAGAATGGTGTTAAGATGATGACATTCACATTATTTGGAGACATTTAGAAAAGAAGTTGAAGTTGAAACTTTGACCTAAACATTTTTTTATGTAAGTACTTATTCTATAAGGGAACCATTTCTCACTCCTTGTAAAATCTCAACTACTACCAGGGCTGTCATTATTTGTTCAATACCTCTGTATTGCTATATAGGCGTGACTAAGATATGGTTCCTTTCTGAAGATATTTCCAGGCTACTACTTTCTCTCTTGCCTTTTGATGGGTTAATGCTCATTAAAAACTCTCTCCAATGCTGCTGCTAAATCCAATATCAGTTTTCTTCTTCAGCCTCAGGGCTTTTCTCTTTGCTTTTTATTATTTTATTTCTTCTTTTCTGCTTGAAAATGCATCTTTACAGTCCGCTGCTGTATAATGAATAACGTAAGCAGTGGCAGGATTTTCATATATTCATTGGTATAATCATAATAATAATATTTCCTGAAGGCATCAGGAATTTGCTTTAGCCTCAGACTAGTCAAAGTACCTTTGTCAATATTTAATCTCTATTGACTCATGGCTTGATTACAATGCATAATGCTGACCGCATCAATCTTCCCATAAAGCCTGGCTTCTGCTTCTGACAAAACTCTATTGATACATTTGATTCATCCTGGCATTACAACACTAAAAAACTGCTGAGATTTTCACACTCTATAAATTTGCGTATGTTTTTACCCTGAAAGGACATGTAGTAACATCCTGCTAGATTAACTGCTATATCTGTTTGTCCTTTTTGTTTGAAATGCAAAAATGAAACAAAGAAATAACAAATAAAAAAAACTGTGTGAGTAAATTGTATCTTCTCTTTTCAACAACTTCTCCTTCCCCACAGAAACCCAAAGAAAACGAAAGCCTTTTATTGCCTTTTTCGGCATTAAAAAATTCTCACTAGCGAAACATCTTGTCATGTGCTTAACTTTGTGATACTCTGAAGTCCCCTTTTGAAGAGGTGTATGTTTATCTGTTGAAAGCTTTTGTTGAGCTTTGTCCAGCTTGCTTGTAGTCTGAAGTATTATAAAGTAATATATTATTTTACTATCTTGTTTTTAAGAAGAAAATATATATTCCAAATAATATATGCATTTGTCAATTTTATTCATGTATTGTTTTCCCTTTGGGGGTTTGATCCTTAAAGTCAGTTAACTTGTAAGAAAAATACCACATGTTCACATGAACACACAGTTCATCGGAATGTCTCTGTTCTAAGGTTTGGATCGGGGGGTGGGTGTAGATGGGGATAGTCCAAAAAATCTAAAATATATTTCATACAAATATTAATATATGCAGAACTGATTTGTTGGATGACAAATAAATTCAAAAGAAACAAGTTAAAACTAATAGGAGACAAATATCTTCTGCCACAACATATAATTGAACAAAAATTTCAGGCTTTAAAAAGAGAAGATTTAGATGTGTCTTATCTATTAATCCTTACAGAAACAACATTCAAATCTATGACAACTTCTGGCTGTAAACAAAATACATGCCCACAGGTGTCTGCATGAAAGATTTTGGGGTAGCAGATGCATGCAGAAATCTGGCAGAATAAAGAAAAGCTGGTATATCTAACATAGCTGGGTAGTCACAAATGGATAAACATCTGCTCTGTTATGTTCCACACATCTTTGCTTAGAAAATAAAAGAGTAGGTTAGAATCTCAAGTATGCTTTCTATTCATGACAACATAATTTTGTTGCAGGGTTGAGAAACTTACTGCAGTATACAGTATGAAACAGTTAGAAATAGATCTTAAGGATCAAATCACAGATCTTTGAAAACGAACATGGAGTAGAATTGTTGTTGCTTATAAATTGTGTACTGCTTGGTACTTGTGTTTAGGTAGTCTGTTTCTATAAGTCAGCTGTCCTTTGTCTGACATCCCCAAGCAGTTCATTGACTCAGATTTAATTTTATATATGTCAACTGAAAATTGAACACAGCAGCCCTTTATTTTTGCATTTCACTTAATTTTTGATCTACCTGGGAGCGGTGATTACATTTGCCTCAGGAAATTTCTAGTCAGTTTGCATATTTAATTGAAGGTCTGAAGTTAGTAATAAGTAACAATGATTTTTCATTTTTGCATTTTCTGCAACACTTCTTTTTCTCCAGTAAATAGAGACAATATTAAAAAGTCATGTTTGAACAGTCAGTCTTACGATTGTAATGATGTTTTCTTGTTTACTGGCTCAATTTCTATTTTAGACATCAACACTTTGTAATTTGACAGAAAACAATGACTGTGAGGCACTCAGAGACCCTGCCAATACAAAAATTCAAGGTGCAGCCTGCACATACCTACCTGATTAACATCTTGAATTGTTAAGAAACCTATATCTTTACATTGTCCACAATTTGTTGCTTTTTGACTTATGACTAGTTGTGCCTAAGTCCACATACCCCTGAAGATACAGGAATCTGCAAAGCAAGCACAAAGAGGAGCAAAGGACAGTACATAAGATCTATGGCTATAGTAGAAAAAACTTTAGATATAAAGATGACAGCAAACTCTTGCCAGCTGTTAATCCAAATAAATAAATAATTGCATAATCTTACTCTCTTTCAGAAGCACATTTTGGGATCTCAAGTGCAAAACAAAGTTCTTCTCTATCAGGTGTACGAAGTATGGGCCCACTTCAGCATTCTGTAAATCTCCATTTCTTCACTCGTCATGATGACCAATGATCTCAAACTGTGTCTGAAGCTATTGCTGAAGTACAGAAACACCCCAATGTGATGAAGTCCTCACCTGCCTTCTTTAGAATTGAAGACAGACTGACACCTCAGGATCTCTGACTACAAAAGATTTTGTGCCTCATAAAGGGATCTTCTGATTCATGGTGAAGTTACCTTAAGAAATACACAGCAGCATACCTGTGATCTTGGTAGAGTACAGGGATACGGTTTGGTTCTGTAGGTGTGGGATCAGGAAAGCCAAGACACAGATGAAATAGGACAAGACAAGAGAAGCAAGGAATAACAAGAAGGGATTCTCTAAGTAAATAGGTCAGAAAAGAAAGGCCAAGGAGAATGAGAAGAGAGGACAACACATATGGAGAAGTCTGAGGTACTCAATGAGCTCTTTACCTCACTCCACTGGCAGTCAGGCTTTGCCCATCTCTCAGCTTCCTGAACCTCCAAGGGAAGGTTGGGGGAGCAAAATCTCTCCCAATGTAAGTGAAGAACAGGCTCAAGATCACTTGATGAAATCGCATATCCCTAAGTCTATGTGGCCTGCTGAGGTGCATCCCAGGGTCCTGAGGGAGCTCGTTGATGTTGACAATCCACTCTCCATCACATTCAAAAAGTCATGGCAGTCAGGGGAAGTCCCAGGTAACTGGAAAAAGGGAAAGATCCTTTCTGTTTTTAAATAGAGTGGAAAGGAACATTCACAGAATCACACACAACCACAGAAATAATTGGGTTGAAAAAGACTTCTGAGAGCATCAAGTCCAAACACCACCAGATCCACTAGACTACTTAGCTATTGTAGCAAGCATCTAATTATTCCCACAGTATGACATGAAACATCTAGATGAATAAAAATAATTTACATATTGGATAGGCTCCTGTATCATCACCTCTGGGTAAAGAATCAACCAGTGTAATAAACCTTTCCTCCTAGTGAGGGGCTTCCAAAAAAGACTACATCAGGGGCAAACTTACGGCTGGTCATTGTGAAAATTTTCATTAGCTCTTGTTTCTGTAAATGAAAATTTCTTTTTTTTCTTACTGAAATATATTAATCCAGGTCTAGAGTAGCAGAAGTCTCCATGGGAAACAAGAAGCATGGCTTAAAAACCAGTGAAGATAGGCAGAGTTATTTTATGTAGAATTTCATATCTTTTGAGAAAACAAGTGACTTTATGCCATGTGAAATAGAGTGAAATTCTGTTCCTGCTCATGATAAAGACAAAGTTACTTGCTGTCCAGAGTTACATATTTCCTCAAAATTATTTCTTGTTTCCTGAATGTATTATGAACTAAATATATATAAAAATGGGTGTGAAATTATCTGAATTTTGAATATAACATACAAATTCCACATGGAAAGCCAACTACTTATTTTCAAGTGCGTCTATGAGGTTGAGGCTGAAAATTCACTACAGTTCTCATACAGGCATTTATAGATTTTCCTCAAGCTTAATCTTATGTGTCAGCAACACGGTGACAGGCAGCAGTGAAAATGGAAGGAAATATTTATGGTGTTTTTTTCTACCTTCTTTTTATAATGTTACTGTTCTCTGACCTTCAGGGACACAGCCATTTGGCACTGTTGTTGGATGAAGCAACAAAATGCCTCATACTTCAGGCAGAAAAGATAAATTTTGAAGTCTTAACTATTTGGGACTACACAGAAAAATTTTGAAGATTGTTATTTGACTTAATTCCATTACTTGTTTTATAAATAAATGAATGCAACAGGTACATATGTGACAATACAGACTTTTAATTTATACAATTAATATTGTAATAATGAAATACTGTTTTTAAAATAAAACATGATCTCTAAATTAAGGGTTTCTACTTATCAGTAGACTGTAGTGTCCAGCCTGCATGTAAGGAGCGACTTACACTAATGTCATCCTGATTGCAGATGATTTTATTTTTGTCTTGAATATTATCAGTTTAAACAATTTGAATATATCTTGGTTCACTGTAATGTTCTAATCTTGTGTTTCGATGTCATAAACACACTTGGCAAACTGTTCTCTGGGGAGTAAACACTTATTTTCAGCCAGAAAGAAGAGCTGCATGCATAGAGGGGGCTCCTGACACATGCAGGTGTCTGGGAAAGTCCAAGTTTTGGGGGCAGATGAACTGGTGAGAATATAATCTGGACCTGAAAAAGCAAAATTGTGAGAGGATATTGTCTTCAGCTGGTAACTGCTGAAGTAGGGGAGCTAAGACCAAGCATATCCAGTTTCAATGTAGAATCTGCTGGAGAGTCTACTCAAAGCATGGGCTAAGATTGAGAGTGACATATGATATGGGTGAATGCCCAAGAACTGGAAGCACAGCACACTCTTCAATTTACTGATAGTTGCTTGGTCTTAGGAGATTCTGACACCTAAAAAAATTAAGGGGTTATCCAAAGCCTACAGATCCGAAAAGTGACGTTTTACAAGGAAAAGGAGGAGGAATTCATTATAATCTCTCCATACATGGGGTGGGTCTGATGTCCAGTGAAATTAGAATAGAATAGAATAGAATAGAATAGAATAGAATAGAATAATTTCAGTTGGAACTGACACTTTCCGTGCCTTAATTATTGTTCTCCCGATGAGGGAAATTTTAAAACCTTTTTGCCAGACGGCACAGAGATGAATGGGACCTTCAGCCTTCCTTGCTTGAAGACAGCTGTTTATTAAGTCTTATCAGAGAAATGTGCCCGATACCCGGGGCTTTAGACATAGCATAGAGCAAAGAATGCCAGAAGTGGCCCCTTTATCTTGATTTCACACTCTTTTTAAAGGTAAATCACCCAACTAAAAATGAAAGATATTTCCTTTTTTTCTACCAATGTTCAATAATTCACCCTGTCACCTCGACAGGAATGGCGGAATTTTTTGACCAGTCATTCCAAATTACTTTTGCTGCAGGATATGGAGTACTAGAAGAAGAAGGGTCTAAAAGACAGCTATTGTCCTCCATTTTGAAGTTTTTTGCTTTTATCTATTTACCATATTAACAAACCTAAAAAGTCTACGTTTTTTACCCTGTGACAACCTTACATAATATCCCATCACCTAGTTCACACCAGTGTAGATTTTAATTCTTCCCAGAGAGTATATAGATTTTTCCACGGACAAAGGTCAGTAATGCTGGCGTACACGGAGGTTTTATTCTTCAAAACAGGCAGAGAAAGATTCTCTGCATACTGGACTCCAACAGAAACTTACAACCATTATCCTGTCCAACCGCCTAACCACTTCACAGGAGTGATCTAAATTTAAAGCATGTTTTCAAGAGCACTGTCCAAATACTCTGGCCATTCTCAGGTTTGGGGTATCAAACACCTTTCCAAAGGCTTCAAAGAAGCCTTTTCCAATGTTTGATCACCCTCACAGTAAAGATATATTTACGAATGTCCAGTCTGAACTTCCAACAGTGCAAATTTTAACCATTCCCATGTCTTATCATTGGATCCCAGGCAGAGGAGCTAAGCACCTTGGTCTCCAGGTTCTTCCCTCAGGAAGCTGCAGGGAGCAATGAGGTGGTCCTTCAGTCTCTTTTCCTCCAAATGAAACAAAAGCAGTGTCCTCAGCTCCTCACAGAACACAATGTAGATTTTGGGGTTGAACTCTAGAAACCAGCTCAAGCAAAACCACTCTTGGAAGCAGAAATGAATACTGTAGAGAAAGAGGCAAGTCTCATATTTCAGACCTAAGTACTAATTGAACAGGAAAAGGAAATACCTGAGGTGAGAGTTCTGTGCTGAGGGGAGATCCTTCCTGGCAGATTTCATTCATTGTTCTGAAGAGAAAAGAAGGCTGAAGTAGCTTGTGTACAGATAAATACGACCAGCTTTGCTTGGTTGAGACCAGCAGACTTACAATTGTACCCATCAAAGCAGCTGACCAGGCTTGAAAGGTACCTGAAAGCAGAAAACCAGATGAAATTATTAGTTTCATTTAGCAACTTAAAAAGTGGGAACAAAGTAAAAAGGATTAAGATGGAAACCTGACAGAATATCTAACATAACAAGATGCAGATTTTGTTGGAAAAAGTCAGTTACTAAAGTGAAAGTGGAAGATTACAAAGTCAAAAAGTTAAGTTAAAAGTTAAAACATCAGACAAGTGGGAAAATTTTTTAAAAGTATGCAGTAGTCATGCTTAGACTGGCAATAGGTATGTGAAGTGCAATAGAAATTTCCATCCTGTAGTTGTAAGATACCTTCATTTCCAGGGCAATGTACACTGTAGATTTCGAGACAATTTGTGGTCTGTTTAAACAGATCAAACACAAAATATTATATTTTGTTATGTCCCTACATACATGATTCATATTTATTTTGAAATAAAAGAGAAAAATAAGTATTTTGAATGTTTTGTATATGTATATAAATGAAGACAGATTAAAACATTGGGGTAATACATAAAACCAAATATTTTTCCAGCAATTAGAATATTTTAAGGAATACTATTTAGCACTCTTGGTATCTTAATGACAACATTGTTATATAAGTTGAACTCTAGAAACATTGATGTCAGTTTTATGAAACCCTTGATTTTGAGCCTTGAGTTTTAAAAAATAGAAACCTATAAGCATCACAGAAATATACTGCCTACTTAGGGCTTCAGCTGCTATTCTTAGATCATAAAAAAATATTGATCTCTGCAAGAAACTGCTGCTATTTTGTTAAAGTTTGCATAAGTTTCTTATGTAAATGAATACACCAAGAAGACTGCAGTAAAAATTCAAATGAACTCTCAGTATTTTGGTGCACTTGTTGGTGCTTTTTTAAAAATGGATTTTATACCTAAACCTTTTGTTTTCAATGGTCAATTATCACATTCTAACTTTTTATTTCCAATGGTTTTTACAACCTTTAATGGCTGTACTGGTCTGCTGTTTCTAATATGTGAAAATCTGACTTCAGAAATAGCTTTTTATTTGCCAGATGGCTAGAACACTTTAGTTTATTTATCCAGGTCTTGGAAAATATAGCTTGAAGGATGACACAACTTTGGTTTCCTTGGAAGACAAAGAGGACCTTATTTGGAGAAGTTTTAGCTGTTGTGAAAAAATGAGTGAAACTCAAGCATTTTTTCCAATCACTCTAGTTTCTGTTCAAATTGTACCAAGATTCCCAGCTTTACAGACTGCCCTTAGAATCTTAAGATGAGAAGAACAGGTTTCAGCTCCTTCAGCTCTCAATCATGTAAGCTGTACAAAGTATTGCAAGAAAATATACCTTAAGCTAAAGACTACTAAGGCTGTTAAAAGAATCCTTATTGCTTATGGACACAGAACAGAGTGTCAGTGCTGCTGACAGCTCAGCATGCCTGGCACTGGGATATATTTGCAGCAGTAGTGCTGCTAGGAGTTAAAGGAAAGCAAGATTTTATCACAGAAGAGCAAGACATATGTTTAAAGAGAGCAATCACAAGAGCCAGCCGAGGTGCTAATAAGGACCAGAGGGTAACAGCTCCAGGACTTCAGGAGTGGAACCAATATTCAGGAGTTAGGTATCATTTTGAAATAGCTGTCTGACCTCTGAGACCTGACCATGTCAGTCGTGCCACATCTTCGGCTGAAACAAGGAACAGTGATCAATGACAGAGAATGAACTTTTGACTTAATGCACCTGATCTGCCTCAACACCTAATACTGTCAGAATCTCTGACTGCAGGGGTTTGCTCTGTTTAATTCTGAGATTCCATATTGGTTTCTTTAAATTTATTGTGAGATTTTTTTAATTCCTCACACCAGTTATTTTCTTCCCAGATTCACTCTCTCATAAAATTTCATATGGTTTTATTCAAAATAAATCCTATTTATACTTTCCCAATCAGCTGAAAATAAAGTATATTTATGTCTGTACCTGCAGCTCACTCCTGTTTGTTCTCTATTAATCCAAAATTCTGTCATCTTGGTATTGCCTGTTTGCTGATCCCCAGTTGTTTTCCACATCATTGCTGATTAATTCTATATTTAAAACCTTGTTACTTGTAAAACCTCCCAATTTTCACATCTTCCAGGAAAGTATAAGCATAAAGAAAACCATTCAAATGTTTGAAACAGATGTGTTTCAATCAGTGGAAATCCATGCACAAGGTGGAATTGTGCCTTCCTAAATTAAGTGACATAATGAGAGAAGGATACTGGAGATTCTTGCATATGTTGCATGACAGTATGGATTTTTAAATTAATTTTTTTAAAAGGAAGCCATAAAAGAAAAAGTGACACCAGATTCAGTCACCCATACTCATGCTCCATTGCAGAGCATTTTAGTCACCTACTGCAGCCCGAGTGGCTATGACAATAAAAGAGACTTATCTCTTGTCATATCAAGGATACCAGGATACTTGGCATTTAATATTCTTGCTTTGCCTCACATGTGAGGCTGGATTGAACAAGTACTCCAGCAGATGCTGTCTCTGCTGCTATGGAAAATAAAAGCAATGTGTTGAATTTAAAGTGAGGAATGCTATAAGGTAATAAGATTATCCTTCAATTTTCCTATGTGCATAAAAAATACAAGGAATTAGTCTACTTCTGTATATTTATATCTGCTTGTTAAAAACTAGCATACAGTATTAATGCAAAAGACCTGGGTCAGTTCAGGCTTCACAATGTTAGAAAGGAAAGACATTATTTGGGATGAAGAAAATATTTCTAGAAATTCATATCCTATATTTCATACTTGTGATGGAAAGAAAAGAGATGCATAGACAGTCAGAAAATACAAATTTTAATGAGCAAGAGCAAGGAAGGGAGAGAAATATGAAGAGAACTCCCCTAATCACATAATAATTTATTTTAAAGAAATGAAAAACAAACAAACACTCACAAAAAGAAAAAAAAAGAAAAAAAGGGAAAAAAAAAGAAAAAAAAGAGAAAAAAAAGAAAAGGATGGGCCCAGGATCCTATACATGGAAAAATACTTCTTCAGACAAAACATTGTACACAGAAAAATATATATCAAACTTGTATCCTGTCTCTTGAACAGAATTTGAATTGCTTGTGCACTGAGAAGTTTGATTAGGTAATGGTCATGTGGAATTTTCCATCAAGAGGAAGTATGGAAGCAAGACCCATTTAATGACAAGATAATTTGATAGTGTGAACTTTACTTAGGTCTAATTTTTGTGAAATATATAAAGGAAACAGACTGAGATTACAATCTTTTTATAAGGGGGGAAACAAGTTTTAGGAATATTTGGTTATATTTATTTTTGACTTGCCTTAGGTCAAGTAAAGGCACTGGTCTATCTAAAAGGGATTGCAAAAGGTACCCTGGAAGTAGTATTATACATACAATCCCTCTCTTGCACAAATCTTACATCCTTCTTGATGCAAAAACCTGAAAAGAAAAGGAAATTCTGGTCATTCAAAAGGTGAAAGACAAAGACATCTTGATTTCATCAGGATTGATTCTCTTTCAAATAATGTAAAGAAAAAAATATCACAATAGATATAAGGAAGTAAAACTTACTTCTGAAACTAGTACTACATAACTGGTTTTGAATAGTTTAGCTGCCTGCAGAAAATGGATCTGTTGACACTTGTCAAAAATATGTTGAGGGAAATTTCACTGCAGGTATTGCAGGCTGGGGTAGAACTCACAGTGGACACAATTTGCACCATTAGACAGCAAATCTGGCTGCAGGAAGGCTGACATGCTCTAGTCCAAAAATTTCTGCCTAATGGCAACATAATGATGTACGTGGAAGAATGGATGTTAGCAATCATCAGAATCAGAACTACAGTAATCACTAGCTACAAACGTATACATGACTTGACAATATTTACTCACTTACACTTCCTTAGAACGAGTTAAAAATACCCTGACTTTGGGAGTGGTCTCCTCCACCTTTTTTTTTCCCTCCAGAAAGAAAATGTCATCAACAAGCTGACACTATACAATTTCATTTCCACAGTGAAACTGAAGAGTCTACATTTCTTTGAAACTAGGAGAATTATTTCAGTATTGGATAACTGTAATTCCAGTCCAGCGATAGTATTAAATCTCCTAATCCACAGTTAAAATATATAGCTGTTGAGTCAGTAGAAACATTCACAGATTCATGTTATTGCTGTATTTCAAAAAATATATGTGAGTAAAAAGTGCATATAAACAACCAAGCATGTCAATATATATTTCCCAATATTTGTAAAGTAGGGATTCAATTTCTTACACTTACCTGTAATGTTTATGCATTTTACAGACATTGAGAGATCAGATTTCCTTCACGTCATTAAAAGTCTACAACCAAACACTTGGTTAAAAGTATTTCAATTCATCATGACTGATGCCCTCATTCTATATATTGGTAGCACAGGCTCCTGTATTGGCCAAAAAAAAATTCACTGTTTATCTGTGTCTCTGAACATGGTTGTGTTTGTGTGCAATTATTGTAAAAGTGAAAAGAAGAATTATTGATCTTCATATCCTGATAATTATAAGAATACAGCATAAGGAAGGATCTATGCATGCTTGAAAGATAAATAACAATAATTTTCTATTATTCCCCCAATCTGATTATCTGCGATTTTTTTGATCTGAATTCCCCTACTGTTTCCTCTTTTTTTTTTCGTAGATTCAGATTGTATTTCCTGATATCTTCTTCTAAATTTTAATATGATAAGGAAAATAAAAACTTAAATCACAGAGGGAAAGTATCACATATATTAAAAAACCTCTTTATTAACTAATCAACATTGGTGAAGTCAAGCAGCAGAGAGTTGCCATAAGAAATTTATATATAATTCATAGAATTGAAATATACTTGAGAAATATCAGTCTCAATAGACACTATGAAAACAGAAAGAGAAACTAATTTCAGGGAGTATAACTCAGAATTATCTATTCTAGATATTCGCAACATTTTCATCTCCCATTACGATTTAACTATATTATGTGTCTGATAATTTTGAGTAGAACTGTGGAAGGGATGACAGCTAGTCCAGTCTTTTGCTGAAGGTGGAAATTCTGCTTACACTAACATTCTGAGTCTCACCAAGGAAATTCTTCACAATCATGGTGACAGTAGGATAAATAGTAAGCTGTCATTTTATATGTGCACTAAATCCTTATTTGATCCTCAAATGAAAGCGTGACTTAATGGAGACACATTGGCAAAGCAACCACTAAATATCACTGTGCGTCATTATTTAACACAGATTTTTTTTAGATATGATGCATTGGGATACTTCAGTCCTTAGTGACCCCCGAACTAACACTTCAACTTGTGTGTAGAAATAGTGAGATGTCAGTATTTTGCATTGAGTTGTCACATAAAACACTTTGTTTTACCTAATTTTTCAAAGTCAAAATCACTCTTGCAACCAGTGGAGTATTGCATAAGAAAACAGGAAATTTGAGAGAGCATAATTTTTCTCTTTGCATGGTGATTTCTTTGTTAATTGACATCATTTCTTTCAGCATATCTGTATTCTCAGTTAGAGAATATATTTTTTTTTCACATGGAGACATTATTTTTGTGGATTAAATAACTTTGCTAAATTCACAGAGATCCATGCCTGAAAACAAAAACATTCACATTCAGTATCTTGCTTCTCTCTGCTTAACCCTCTATTTATGTAGTTCACGGTCACCCGATTATCAATTATCAATTATCACACAGTGGAAAAGCTTTGATAGTGACTAGACACAACAGAAACAGAAAATTTAAAAGTGGATTTGGGGAAATCTTCCCCCCTTCATTGCAAATGCATCTATAACCATGCAAATCTTTATTAACTTGCATTGTATTTGCAAAAATTTTGTCCCAGGCATGATTTCAAGATTTATGGACAAAATCCAAATATCTAAATCCCAAAGCTGGTTTGGTAATAAAACATTGAATTTATTTAGCTAGGCATTTTCATGTGGCTGAAAACAGATGGTATTGTCTCTATCTCCTGATTATCATTTTCTCAAAGAAATGGGAAGAGCATGAAATATGGTATCTTTATCTTCCAGAACTCTAAGTTTATGGATTTCCCACATGCACCATAACCGTTAGAAAATTTTAAATAAGGTGTAATACTTACCTATCCTCTTTCTTACATTCTGTCTGTTAATAGGTTCTGTACCTTTTAAGCACTTCTCAGCCACCTTTGGTTATTGACACTGACTCTATATGAAACTGGAATCTGGCTTATAACTCTTTTTAGCAACCACCACCTTGTTAACTGATAATTGACAATTTCAAATATGTTCAGTAAGGTTTATCTTCTAAGGATACCAACGAATATGATAAATCCTGTATGGAAATAATGTTTTTTATCCTGCAATATTGTTTATATCATGTCAGATGATATAACAATAATGCACCTAGCAGTTTAGAACAATGTTTGAGTTTTACTTTTAGGTGATGGCAGGATGATCTTGCAAAACTCTTTCTGACATGTCTCAATTAATTTATATAATCAATCTGCTAGCAGCATATGAAAAAGCAGTTTGCTGGGATGAAACAATATGAAATTTGTTTTATAAAACATAAACCAGTTTTTATATTGCAATGGATTTAACTCTAGCATAAGTGGGATGCCCCCTCAGAACACCTAGGACAAGTTGACTGTATGAAATGCTGTTTAAATTCAGCTCAAAAAAATGGTATAGAGACACTGTTTAACTTCATGAGGTAAATTTTCATTTGGTCACCGTAACTTAAAAGACTGTTTTGCTTTTTTTGCCAAAATATTTACAAACATTTTTGCTTGCTTTTTCAGTCATTTTGTGCCCTACAGGTTTTACGGTGATGGCTAAGAACAGATGTACACCTATTTTTGTTGTTATTTTTCAGTAAAATTTTCGGTAACTTGACACTATGCTGGAGTAAGATTTGCATCTTATTTATTTACCTTTCCTCGGCTTGTGACATTCTTTGTTCAAGTTTTTCTGTCTCATGCTGTAGCTGGAAAATAATTTGAGTAGCAGTACTAATTCTTCAGTGAGTGTCGTATTTATGACTGTGGTTCACCTTTGGTATTAGTACCTAAAGATACCTCAGCTGAGTAAGCTAAATTTCGTCCTCCAATCTCCTCTCTCGTTTGTCAGACTGCAGATACCACACGTTCCAATTACTCGTCTGAAAACTTCATTAATCTGTGAGCTTAGTCTGTGCCTCATGTACGAGTGTGTGCCCACAAGCTGTGGTAAGTATGTTGTGTCTGGCAGTTATTGGTCTGGTGTGATTTACAGGCAAGGTTGGTTTAAAAACAGTCACATTGGCAAAAGCATGAAGAAAGAACCTCAGTCTACAGTCCACCTGTAGATTACAGTGTGGTGCAACTGGAAGGGTGTCACAAATTGGTCCATAAAAATAATATATAAATATATATCTGTATATATATATACACACACGCACATACATGTATATTAAATATTTCAGTAGTTGCATCAACCATTTCCGGTTTAGAAAGGTAGATATTAAAATTCTGAGAAATCTTCAGATATGACTGAGCAACTTTCATTAAAAAAAAAAAAAAATTAGAATGGAAGATTTTCCACCAAGAAGCCCCAGTTATGGAATTTAGGATCATATTTAACTAGTTTTGGGCTCTCTATCAGCTTCCTTTTATTTTGGAAAGAATGTTGATTTTTTCCTTCTTTTTATGTACTGAAAGAAAAGGCTGGTTTTCCTCTCATAAAATAGAACAAAAGGATTTCTGATTTCTTTCTGGGAAATTTAAAATGAACAGGCTTTAGAGATTGTTTGAAAGCAAAACTATGTAAGAATATTTTATTCTCTCTTTATTCAACCAAAATGCAGATATACAGGAAATGGCTAAAAGGGTTTCGTGATTGCAAGGAGTTTTAAATATTGATGAATAACACTATAACTATTGATTTTCATACAATAACTATTTATTTGCATGTGATTTCCTCATGGAAATAGTAATATTTTGATTGCAGGGTTTCTCCTCTTTCTGCATGCAATTACACCTGTGAAACTATTCTTATCTCCCCCCACCCACATATTTTTTCTCTTTAACTGACTGTTGGATTATACCACAAAAATACTGATCTCCTTTAAGTTTAAATGAGGTATTTTATTCTGTGGGAGACTCCTTAAACACTTTTTCTAAGTCAGTTGCAGACGTGGTGATGACTCAATTCAGTCTTAGCAATGCAGAAGGAATAGCAGGTTTGGATAGAAGACAAATGAAGAATACTGTACATCTGCACAGGGAAGTGGCAGCAGTAGTGACTGCATCCAGTTACTGTAGACTGAGTCCAGATTTTTGTCTCTGCCAAGACAGCACCGCTTTGTTTTATTGAACAACTGGAAGCTGGAAAGTCTTATATTCCCTTTTCTACATAGTGTGAGGAGGTTGAAAGAATCTGCTAGGAAGGATAACAGTTTACACAGTATTCCTATGGTTTTTTAAAACAATTTAGAATCACAGAACATCTCAAGCTGGAAAGGACTCCTAAGGATCCTCAAGACCAACTCCCTGTTTCCTGCAGGATTATTTGAAAGTAAATTGTATAACTAAGAGCATTGTCCAGATATTCCTTGAACTCCAACAGATTTAATGCCATGACAACTTTCCTGTGAAGCCTGTTCCAGTGACTGACCACACTCTCAGTGAAGAACCTTTTCCTAATCTCCAATCTGAATTTACCCTGATGCAGCTTCATTCTATTTCCTTGTGTTCTATTGCTGGTCACTAGGCAGAGGAGATCAGTGCCTCCCGCTACAAGGAATTTGTGCAAAACTTTCCCTTTTCTTCCGTCCCAGTGCCAGACTCACCAATAACCTTTCATTCTAGATAAAGACATAATTAGCAGAAGCTGTTGTTACATCACTGACACTTAACAAATGTTACGTGGGTCCTCAACAGTTACTTCAAGAGGAAAAATTCCAAAACTTTTTGCTCTGTAACAGAGGAAGACACAGTGCCAATTTTCAGAAACATCTCCAGCTCAGCTTGTTTGATCTAGGAAAGATGTTGGGGTAAACTGTGTGGTTTTCACTGCTGCATACCACCTGAAGCTGTAGCTTGAGGAACTTTAACATTTATTTACACCCCTATATATCAAATAATACCATGCATATGCATTGGTCTGCATAGATGAGGACATTTCTTCTATCCTTTCAATCCTTTCACAGCATCTTTTCACTGCTCCATCAAACTAGAATGATGTTTAAAAAACAACTACTTGTTTCTTGTTAAAGACAATCCTCTTAAATTATTACTGGCATATGCACCATTTTCTTCATGGACCCCATGCTCATTAGTTTTCTCCTGTTTCCTCCCCTATGACCTGACTGATAGAAATGAAAAGTGGTTATTATGCATCCCACAGCTATTATTAGTGGAGAAACAGGAAGTATAAGCAATAGTTAATAGCTTTCTTAAAAGTTTTATATTAGCCTCTATGGGAGGAATGCTTGGTCAATCAATCAAACCTCTTTGTAGCTTCAAATTACCTGTCAGCTATCCCAAAACACTACCAGTATTTTAACAATGTCCCTTCACCTATTTTCAGGAATGCTTTTGATAAGATTCTAATTCACATATTTATGCAAGCAGGCTGAGTAAATAAAAATTACTTTAATGGTTATATTTACAAGTACATTATCAGAGAGATTGAAGTGTTCTGTTTTCTGAGGCACCTCATTTCAGAAAAACTCAATTTCTTTGTCTGCTGAATTGTGTAACAGCTTGCACACTCTTGTAGTGCAGCTATCATTATGAGAGAGAATTTGCTGTGGCAGATATCTAAAAAGCACTGCCAGCCAACAAACCTTTAAAAGTCACATTTCCTCCAGAGAAATTCTCTGAGTCATCATAATATGACAAGTGTGTGATTTCTTCTTAAACCCAACAGCTATTGTAAAGCACTAAAATTGCAAACTTCATTTCAATGAGAATGAGTGAGATTGAGGTATTTGAGAACAGAAAAAGTTTAGATGGAAAGGATGAAGAAGAATTAGACAGCACAAAGCAGGAGGAAAATCCAGAAAAAGGAACAGAATAAAGTAAAAAAAAAAGTCTCAAACACACAAACCAAAAAATCTGTCCAATTTGAAAGCAAAATCTGAAGTAAGATCAAAAATTATACACTTTTCAATCCTCTGAAGTGGAAGAAATAAGAATTTTACTATAGTTTAGAAATTCGTGTCACATCTGAAAATCTAAAATTTATAACCACTTCAAAATTACAAACAAAACCTTAGGAGGAAAAAACTTAGAGATTGGTATGTTAAATTTGTATCTCAGTTCAATATGATTATTATATTGTGGAATTTCTGTCTTATGATAACACAGTTACAAAAATTTATAAGGATTTGCAAACTACCACACACCTTAAAGTAAATGTGTTTCTTTTCATGGGTTCTTTTAATTTCTTTTCCCAATATTACTAATGGAGAAATCAAGTGGTATTTCATATATTTAGCAAATGAGAGCATTTGTCTTTTATTCTGAATTTTTTCTTCTGATCACCTTTCTCAACCAGGAATCTGCTTGCCTGTAAAATCCAGACCTCTACTTCATGACTATGCAGCTTTGCATTTCTCTCCTTTATTCTAATAGCCAAAAAGGAAAAATTTCTTTGTCCAAAAGGTCACACAAAACTTATTTCAAGGACTGGAGCTTTCCTCTTGAATATGGAATAAGAAATGGTACTTTCCCCATTTTATTTAGCTATGCAAAGGCTATCTCTCCCAGGTGACCTGACACAGACCTAGTCAACACCATCCATAATGAAAATCAATGGCACCAAGTCACTAAACAATTACTCCATCTTCTTTAAAAATGCACAAGTCTTCAAAAAAACAAGGATTCAGAGACTGATTAATTTGCCATTTGCTTTGGAGATTGCACAAGTTGCATTATTTAAGATGTTGCCTTTACTTTGTGTTCTCAAAGGATGGACCAAGATCAAAGTCTTATAGTATGTTGTGTCTCCTAAACAAAAAAAAGGGGTGACTAGGTGACTAGATGATGGGAAATACAGATCTGAGCCATGGTTGTGGAAGTTTCATAAATACCTGTTTGTGTAGGTTCTAAATAAACATTTTTCTTTTGAACACAAACCCTACAATTATCTAGCTTTTCAAACTTCCAAATCTGGGTTGATATTAAAGAAGGCATTTTAGATAGAATAATTTAAAAGTAAACCCAGAAAAATACCAAAAAATAATTAGAAATTGCAACCAATTTTGACTAAAACCAAACACTAAAGAACCGTTTTAAAGATGATATTTTCAAAAGCGTTTTTAAACACTGGGAATTCAGCAGACTTTTTGTAGTCTCGTAGTAAACTCTCAAATCCAAATCAATTAATGACTTCACAATTTTGTCACAATCTTCCAAATGGGGAGATTGCGTACTTTTTCATTTCACAAAAGATCATGTCTAGAAGCCTCTGCCATCATGTATAACAGATATTTGGAGGAAACTGTATATGTAAGGCAATCAGGGTATTGAATGTAAAAACTGAGTGGCAGTTTCTGTATTTGCCTGGATACAAAATCCTTAAACCAGCTTTTAAGAATTAATCCATTACATTCAGAAAGCTGCCTACCTTGCTTTAAGTAAAATTATGTCACAGGATCAAGAAGTTCTGTGACAAAGAATCTCAAGATGGAGAGAGATTTTATACTTGGGCTCACGTTTAGCAGGATAAGGGATAATTATTTTGAACTGAAAGAGAATAGATTTAGATTGCATCTAAGGAGTAAGCTTTTTATGGTGAGAGTGGTGAGACAGTGTAACAAGCTACTAGAGTCATGGATGCCCAGTCACTGGCAGTGTCCAAAGTCATGTTGGACAAAGCTTTGATTTAGTGAAAGATGTCCCTGCCTGTGGCAGGGGGTGGTGGAACAGACTACCTTTAAATATCTCTTCCAACCAAAACTATTCCGTGACTCTAGGATTTCACGACTTTTCAAGTTATTTTCACTTATCCTTGACACTTGAACAAACAGGTCTGCTAACACTTTGCAGTGGTAAACATGTAGCAGTTCAAGTCCAAAACTACTTTCAATATCTAAATAAAGAATCATTAAAAGATGTTGGATATGTCTCTTAAATGGAAAGAGATCAAGACAGAATAAAAACAGGTTCTTGGACTTTGCTGTGTTGCTGAGCCTGTACAGCAATGACAGATAGAGATGGACATATTTTTTTCTCAATTATATAAAAAATTGGATAAGCCCTGTCTAAGACAGAGAGGGCTAGAAGTGTAGGTAGAAGTGTAATAAATAGTTTCCTTGGGAGAAGGATGTGCTTCTTCCTTCTGCAAGCAGCAAAATAATGATTGTGAGAATGTTAATGGTCAAGGTTTGCCCTAGCTGGAAGCAATGGTCCCAGAAGGGAACAGAGAAGGCTTTCAGTCTCATATAAAGTCTTGGCTGTTCACTTCCTTCCCACCTAATTTCTCTCCTATTTCTTTAAAGTATCATCTAAGCCACTGTGGATCTACTCTTCACAGGGCACCATAGGTTTTTAACAGTAGCTTTCTTTCCAGTATGCTTGATTTTTGTACCTATTCTCTACATTTACATGTGCCTCGAAAGATAGATACTAGCATAAATAATAAATACATATGTATATATATATGTTTTATAATTTATATATTGTATATATGTGTCTATGCATATAAACTTAGATGTCTATGTAGTTATTTTGTTCTCTTTTTTCCTAATTGCTTTCAATTCTTTCCAGAGCCTAACTATGCTCTAAAACAGCTCATGTAACCTTTACACTATTAAAAAATCTCTTCTACTATTCTTTATAGTTTTACCCAACTTCTGATTTTTCATTTGTAGCTTGGATACTAGTCCCTCTCAGCACAGAAATGTGTATTTGGATGAGCTTGTGCTTTTGTTCCTGAGATTATTATTTCTGCCTTTCAATAGGTGTGCAGTTCAGTACTCAGTGACCTTTTCTGTAGGAGCAATTGTGTAACCATTACAAAAGCATCACTTATGTGTTCCGATTTCTGTAATATCTGACAAATTTACTTCAGATTCATTATTGCAGAAATAGGGATTGATCCTACATTATTGTTGACTGCAGTCACAGGAGTAGGACACAGACTGGTGTACTATTGCAATGAAATATCATGTAGACTGTATAGAGACAAGTCAAGATAACCTGTCACCATGATATGGGATTACCAGAGCCACCAGAACTACCAGAGCCCTGATGTTGGGATATATTTAGGCATCTAAAAGTATTGATGATGCACCATCCAACCCTGTTATTAAGTCAGTGAGAACTGCTTGATTATCAAGGCTTTTGTAAAATCAAGTTGTCAATTCAGAGACATAAACATAGATTTGGAAATCAAACTTCGACACCATTTAAAAAAAAAAAAATTGGCATTAGGAGACAAGCATGACAATATGAAAGGTCATGCCCAAATCAAAGGAAATTGACAAGACTGCTGTTTCTGACATAGATTTTAATGGCTGACTCCAAAGTGGTAGGAAATCCCAAGTTTTAATGTAGTTTCTCTCCTAAATCAATTTGTCTGTGGTTCATATTATTAATACACATGCTTGAAATGACACTAAATGCAACTTTCAAATTAAGAGCATTTCTTATTTTCTTTCAGAAAGCCATAGTAGCTGATTTTTTGTTTGTTTGTTTGTTTCTTTGGTGTAAGTTTGAGTGAATGTTCTTGCTATTTTCTTCAGTTAAAATTAACACTGCCAAAAATCCAGGACCTTTGCTTCTTTGAAACTCTATTAGATAATTCATGCTGCAAAAGGAACTCTAAGTCCTTGCTCAGAATAATAAAAAAAAAATTGTCCTTAGATATCTGCATTTTGTCAAGTTGATGCTTCCAGTCTGCTGTCTAAACTAAACGAGAGCTGTGAAGGAACTGGGGTGACACAGCACTCTGTAATGATAGTGTAAAAGCCTCACGATATTGCAGGACTAATCCTGTGAAACTGATAGATTGCAGAACTGAAGCTATAAATCTTATGAGGAGTGGCTGAGGGAGCCGGTGGTGTTTAGCCTGGAGAAAAGGAGGATCAGGAGGGACTGCTTCACTCTCTACAACTACCTGAAAGGAGGCTGTTGAGAGCTAGGAATTGCTTCTCCCTGGTAACAAGCAACAGGATGAGAGGAAATTACAAGTTGCATCAGTGAAGGTTTAGATTGTATATTAGGAAAAGTTTCTTCATTACAATGGTTATTAAGTATTGGAACAGGCTGCCCAGGGAAGTGGTCGTGACACCATAGAGGTATTTTAGAAAAGTGTAGATGTGGCACTTGGAGACATGGATTAGTGATGGACTTGGCACTGCTGGGTTAGTTGGGCTCAATACTCCTAAAGGTCTTTTCCAACCTAAATGTTCCTATGACTGTGAATCTGTTTACTGTGTGCATAATCAAATGGGTTTTCTCCTCTGTTACTAGGTGCACACATATTTGTTCCAGGGAAATGCCTGTAGGATTTTTTTTTATAGCAAATATGCCTACTAGCTGGTTTTGCTCATAGGGTCGGTAAGGAGGAAATCAGGTTTGATCCTGTTGGTTAGGCCTACAAAAATATGACAAAAAATTTCTGTAGAGATTCTTCCAGATAAAGGAACCTATGCTCATCTGAGGAAGAGAAATACTGCAAGTATCTCAAATAGCTGGACTGAAGAGAGAGAAAGCAGTCTTTCCTTTAAGACACATGACTGGGATTTATGTAATGGGTACTTTGTTGCTGCCTTTACCATTTTTCTCCCTCAGTGTGGATCTCTGTTTGGTGCCTAAACCTTCATTGGCACTCTCCCAGCTCCTCTACACGGGGCCTAAGGCTGCAAGAAAAGAGGGGGGAAAAAAGTTATATATTCAACTTTAAAAGCTGAGTTGTTCCACACGATTACTCTCAGACTTTGATGGAGAAATTAGTTAAAAATTTGAGTAGCTTTCTGAAAAATCACATTTGTTCCGGGGCAGGTAGGCCCTGTGATCCTAGCGCTATGCACCCAGGCACTTGCCCTGGACACAGGGAGTCAGTGCACACCTGCACGTGTCCCACAGTGTCTGTCACCAGCCCTGCCTGCAGAAACCATCCTGGGTGTGCAGAGGGATGGGACACACTCTGGCTCCTGCTGATGGCTGGGGAGACAACAAAGTGTGTGTGCCTGGAAACACACACTGCACACTTCAGGCTTGCTGTTGTGCTTTCATGCACTGCCCAACACAATCTTAGCTGAATTATTTGCAGAATGTTTGTACTGCTTTTATTCTGCTTTATACTTGCCAGTTTGTAGCATCTTAACCTTTTTTGTTGTTCTGAAATACTAATACAAATCAACACTACTGAGGTTATTTGCAGAAATTAAACTGTGTATTCATATTGTGGCTTCTGCTTGTAAATGGATCAAATAATTTACATTAAGTTTAAAACGTTATTATGAAGTAAACCCCAACTCTTTGTAACTCTATGTTACACAAAAAAATCACTGTAAGAATATATAGTCCCCTTACTTATAAGTGGCTTTACTATCACCAGGAAAGAAGGGGTAATTAAAAATAAAATTAATAATTAAATGTTCGAAGCCTATCAAAGCCATTGTAAAAAAGTAGCAAAACAGTATGTCATAGAGCCTCTAAAATTTATCTTCTTTAATGGACGATTGATTAAAAATTAGAAAGCACTAAAATGAATTGCCACCTCTAAGGGATCCATACAATTCAATCTAAAAATACTTTTATATCAAGAATTTCCCAGCTGGTATATCTCTTTACATAATTACACTATAGACCAGTAATTTTCATTACAAAATAATGGACCTGTCATGGAAGCACAGTAACGTCACAGTCCTGTGTTTCAGCAATTCAAGATATTGTCTTTGTTTAGTTTTCTTTGGCAAGTGGTGCTTTTGAGATTACTTTTCTTCAGTGGAAACATTTAAAAACAAGTATCTCATTTGCTTCTTCATCTCCCTTTGCTTTTTAAGATTCTGGAGGCACTAGTTTGTTAAGGAAAAAGACTGAGTTTCCTATGGGCATTCACATTTTGTGGGGTGGTGATCTGAAACCAGACCAATTGAGAGTATTCAAAATAGGGTGGTCTTTGTGAAACAAAGGTGCTGTAAAACTGCTAGACAATTCTTGATATTTTTTTCTCATAGTGGGTAATACACACATAGAAAGAAATCTCTTTGAGTAACTGACATGATGGGGAAGGATAACTGATACTATTCAATGAAGGTGTGTTCAGATTTCAAAAAATTGTCATGATATTCTTTCTGAGTGCCATGTAAATTTACTTGTGTATAACAAAGGAGACTCCTACTACATAGCTGGGTACAACTGAGGTGAAATTACAGACTCCAAGCTGTAGATCTTTGCCCTGCTTCTTTATGGGTCCTGTATTGATAATATTATTTCCTAGATATGCAATTTGTATCTCACTATCCTGATGTCATCACAAAACCTCTCTCAATTTTTGAGCAGTCCTGGGTATCTGGAGAGGTCCCAGCTGACTGGAAGGTGGTGAATATTGTTCCAGTTTTCAAGAGCAAGAAGGAGGACCCTGTAAACTACAGATCTGTCAGTCCTATTTCAGTGCCTGAGGGTTTAAACAGCCACTGGTCACAGCCAGCATGGCTTCATGAGGGGAAACTCCTGCGTATCAAACCTGATTTCCCTTCATGGGAACCTGTCTAGCATATCAAGGGAAGCCAGCTGATGTAATCCTTTCGGATTTCAGTAAAGCTTTTGATACCATGTCTCACAGTGTTTCTCTGGACAAAATATCCATTGTTCAGCTGGATAAGCACATCATGTGGTGAGTGAGGAACTGGCTCACAGGTCAGGCACAAAAGGCTACAGTGAATGGGGTGTCATCAGACTGGTGACCTGCCACTAGTGGGGTTCTGCAGGGCTCCCGCCTCAGCCCTGTGCTCTTCAATATCTTCATAAATAACCTGGACAGAGGACTGGAAGGGATACTTAACATGTTCACGGATGATACAAAACTGTGAGGAGCTGTTTACTCTTTTACTGCCTCAAAAGCAGGGAAGCCCTGCAGAGACACCTTGACAAATAAGAGGGCTGAGCAATCACCAACCGCATGAAGTTCAAGAAGGCAAAGGGCCAGATTCTGCTCCTGAAATGGGGCAACCCTGGATGTACAGACAGACTGGGGAATTTGATGCTGGAAAGCAGTGATGTGAAAAGGGACTGAGGTCCTAGTANCTGGCTCCCCAGGGAAGTGGTCACAGCACCAAGCCTGACGGACCTCAAGAAGAGTTTAGACAGAGCTCTCAGGCACATGGTGTGGGCTGGTCTGTGAAGGGCCGAGAGCTGGACTTTGTTGATCCTTGTGTGACACTGCCAATTCAGCTTATTCTGTGTCTGAAGTTTTTGTACTTGTTCTTTTCATGCATCTTCATTGCCCCTCTGCTTAAAAGGGATTTTCTTGCAACTGTAATGTTTATAACCACAAACATATTATCAGTTTACAAAGAGTGACTAGCAACAGATGCAATAGTCCATCACACTATGAACTAGTCACTTTTCCATGACCAACCCTTTGCAAATATAAGTATAGACAAACAGGCATCCTTTTAAGAAATCCTTATATTGCACTTTCCTTTTGTAAATCATGTCAACATACTTCTTAATGCTAAGCCTGCATGGTTCTCTAAAATAAAAGTAAAAAATTAATATTGTAACAGAAAGTACAATTATCATCAATTGTAATCTTCTGTAGCAAGTCATTACATTGCTAAATTTCTTTCTGGTGTTTAAAATAGAAGGGTTGGTGGGGGCTAACATTTGTTATGATGCAGGCCTGAAGGAGTCTTTACATCCCAAACTATATTTAGTAAGTGGTTCCTTTTCCCATAAGGCTGCAAATATATCATTTATTTCATGGTAGTGCCATCAATCATATATGTGATAAAGTAATCTAGGATTAGGAAAAGTGTCGGTTCATATTCCCTGGCTTTTTCTTTCTTTCTTCTGTGGAAACTGCTATCCATGAACCACAATGCAGACTGACCTACACATCCCTCTGAGGGGAAAGGAAGTCAGTGCCCTGCTGATCTCTTTGTTTATGTAACCCAAGTGGTCCAAAGATGTAGGAAGAGGACCAGCTCTGTAGCAGCCCTTTTACCTTTCCCTAGAGTAGAGTGATGAAGGAAACAAGGAAAGCTGTCCCTCTGCTGACCCCTAACTGCTCAAAATGAAGTGAGTTAGAAGCAGCAGCAGCGTATGCAGTACATGCCAGCTGTATCTCAGGAAGCCACTCACAAAAAAGAAGCAGCAGCAGGAGAATTGTTCCTTATCTTGAGGAAACAATGCCTCCCTGGACTACTGAAGAGCTCATTCAGTTTCTTCTCAGCTCTTTGTCCTAGGCTGAGCCCGAAATCTCAAACTAGCCCATAAGGAATTCCCTAATAGCAATTTTGGCATGTCATCACAGTCAAATCTCAGGAAAATTCTGCAAATAAATGAGGTGTTTCAGAGGTGTGAGTTGGTACAAAAAAGACTGATTCTAATACAGTAGCAATAAATGTCTGATTCCTTGCGTTTAAGGTTTCCAAAAATGGTTTTATTTTAAGATCCAGCTTTTCATCTCCATCATATCAATCTCTAGGCATGAAAAAAACAAATCCAAAATGTCTCCTAAAATGACAGCATGCCTGCCCCTGACTGTGGAGCTTCTGAAATCATGCTGAGCACCTCATTATAGGACTCTCAATTATGGTTGGCTTTCTGCCTGAAGTTTACTTGTGAAGGTTGATTGATGGCTTCAAGGAACTGCTTTTTTCTTTTACACTGATAAATGACAGCTTCTGAAGAGACTGCTTTGCAAAATGTCTATGCTTATAGTAGGCCAAGGTGTCTTCCTTGCTGTTCAGGTCTGATATCTAGAGAAGTATTTATAACCAGAGGATGAAGAAAGGGAAGTGTAATAGAAAGTAGTTCCAGTGCCCATGAGGATGAAAATGGGTGTTTGCAACCAGTTTTACTATTTCGGCCCCAAGCTTCATCAAAGGAAAGACGAAAATTCATTCCAAAATTTAAAAAAAAAAAAACAACAAAAACCCCAAACTCAAAAATCCCAAAAACCCTAAGCTACTTCACAGCAATATATATATATATATATATATATATATATATAAATATAATAATTTTTTGGCTCAGCACACCCAAGCTGCACTCACCCTTCTCACAGGAAGCAGCAGGTGAGTGCTGAGCACAGAAGAGTGTTTGTCAACTCCTTTTGGGAAACACAAAAGTGGTGCAGGGCGTCTGCACTACTCACATCAGTGTGTCTGTGGATGTTACTGGTGCCCCTCGCGAGGCGAAGGCAAACATTGATTTGGATTGCAGTTTTACCCATATTTCTAACATCCCTCTTTTGCAGAAAGATGAAACTTCTTTATTTCCAAATTGCTTCATCCTCTTATTTCACATTATTACCCAAACACATCTTGATATGAACACTATCTCACGTGGAGTGGCAAACCATAACTGACTACTGTTACTATTCCTCTTAGTAAAAAGGAATTTTTTAATGTGAGATGTCTTTCTAGTAAAATAATTGCATGATTGCATCTGACAGGTGATTATGGAGAAAATATTAACAGGTGGAATTTTTTTTCCTTTGCTCATGCACAGGAACAATATTGATTTCCTGTAAAATGGATAAAAGAGTCCTGAAAATTAGGAATTATTTAGTGGAAGAGAAAAGGGATATTATTTAATGTTAGTTCTACATTACTATTTTATCAGTGCTAGACATTGTAAAGTTTGTGCGACATCAAAGGAGAAGTAAGGAACTGCATTTTTTAATTTGATTTTAACAGCACCATTCCCACTATACATAGTAAACTTTAAATCACATGCATGAAACGTAAAAAGAATTTAGACTTAGATTTCCAGATAATACAGCTGTATTAATCTTTAAAATGGAACTTAAAGTAAAATATTGAAAATAATGTGAATCTCGAGATTACCTGTACTTTACAGTTCAGTGAATTACAGATGAGACATCTACATGAAAAGCAAATTATGTTTCACATAGTTTTGACTTATTAGATATATTATGATTTTGCCAGTGTAAGCTGTAGGCTTTTTGTCTCTGACAAGATATGGTTTTTATTCTTTCCCTTCCACAAATAAAAATATCCCTTTTCAGGAGAATTAAACTGAGCTGTTTTGATTGTAACTGAGCACTTTAAAGGATATACTTTAATGTTTTCAGACAGTACAAAGCATGAACTGATTTAAGGACAAAACAGTTCATGCATTTTCTCCCTAGTCATCTTTTCAGTGATTTTGAAAGAGGTTTATGAGGAGGTTTTGGTATTTTGTTTTGTATTTTTTTCATTATGTTTTCACTTGAAAGTAGCATATTTGAATGTTAAAATTCTTTAATGGAAGATTAATGATGCAGAAAAGATGCTTCTTCCTTTGATTTTTCGAAAATTTATTCAATAAAGTCTGATTGCTATTCTTTTGGAAAGCCCTTGGTTTTTTGGGGTTTTCTTAAATGGCTTTTGATAATAATCTGTAAGACATTGTTAGGAAGAAAAATTCATCTCATCAGATATTCTGTACAGAATGCAAAACCTTCCTTCTGATAAATCAGCTCTATTCTCAAAGTGACAATTCTTACTTTGAGTCTCAGGCTGTACTGCAGCTCGATAAATTTGGGGAACAGAAGAAAAAGCAGAGAAATACCTCAGAATGCAAACTGTGGGGAGCAAAAAAGGAAGCGGTATATAAAGCTATATATACACTCTACGTTGTGTAAGGATGAGAGTTTTGTTCTAAAATTTAGCTTTTTTTACTTCATTTTGTATTTTCATTTGTAAGTCCCTAGCAGCTATTGGTGTTGACTTTAAGGAAACTGGAATGAAATAAAACCACAGAAATCTCTCCTCCTGCTCTGCTCTGCTCAGCTCAGCTCAGCTCAGCCCAGCCCGGCCTGTAAGCTGTCTTTGCCTGCAGCACATGTTTCTGCTTTAAACTTAAGGCAGCTAATACTACATGTCACTATTTTAATTACTGTTCTGGGTGCAAACATCCCTACAGAACAGCACAGAAATGTGCCAGCTGATGACCACAACAAATTACTGACCTTTGTGGCCATACCACAGCAGGAATTTTGAACTGGGAACAACCAAACAGGTTTATAAAGACATGATGATTGATTGACTGCATGTTTGAGGGATTCCTCTGACCAGTGCACAAAGAGGGGTCTCCACCAAACCAGCCCTGAGAGCTGCCGCGTGCCTTCAGTCCATGTGGCCCACTGAGCACAGGGGCACTCCCCACATCCTTTGATTGAGCAACTTGGATATTTAGAGGGACAGAGAACACCAGCATGGTCTGGGACGACTTGTGCTTCTGCCCCTGCCTTTGCTGATGACCAGTCAGGGTCAAAACAACCCTTGAACAGTTTTTAATAGGAATAAATTTGATCTCTTTTGTTTTATGATCTCTGAGGCCACAGAGGAATTTTCATTATTTTTTTCACATAAGGAGCAGAGATACGCCTCTAATTATTTTATTGTGAAAGACAGAAGAAGAAATAGCTAAGGTTTCTGTTTGTCAAAGAGCACATAGAATTATTTCATTTCAGTGGGATGCCTTTAAAAATTATGATTTTTCTGGACTAGGTCTATATTTTAGTTCCCAGGAAGTGAGAGGAAACAGGATCCAATGGCCAGAGAACCTAGCATGAAAAATTACTGTGTTAAAATTAGGTTAATTTTTGGTCACCTATTTTTAAAATTCTTAGTTAGCACCAATAAGCATATTTTAGAAAATTCCCTTCATTCTTTTCCTTTTCTCATTTGGTCTTCAGTAGATAGCAAATCCTTTTGGATATCGGAAGATCTTTAAACCTCAATGAACACAGAAGCAGGAGGATTCTTCTTATGAAAACTATCAGCATCTGAATGATATACAAAATGCAGAAAGCATGTAGTAAATAAAACTGGAATATTTCCTTAGAGGAAAGAAAGGATAGCAAAGCTCTCCACACATGATAAGAGCCAATCACAAAATTATCACAACAGGTAAGTTTTTGCACAGCAAAGGATCCATGATTTGGATGATTTGGCTTAAGATTTTAGTCCATGCTTTGATGTCTTGTCTTTAACCAAGTATGTTTCCTTACCCCAGTCTTCTCCCACTGCCTTGCAATACAATGAAAATCTTCATTAAGTTGTGCTAAAGATACAAAACTACCTTTAAAGGGTCTTGAAAGAGAAGTTCTTCTTAACAGTTGTAATATTCCCCACAAATAAAAAGATGAACAGGTGAGAGAAAGAGACCAACCTGAAAGTATGACTTACAGTCTGTTTTCATTCTCTATTTCATAATGATTGTACAACAAAACCAACAACAACATAGTTATTTTATCTTTCACAAAAGAGTACCATATATTAATTCTGGGCTAATTATTTCTCATTAATTTTTTTAAATTGTTATATAAAAGGAAGTGGATTTTCCTGATGTGTGTTTATAAGAGGATTGTTTAGTAAAGAGGATCTGACTGAGAATGGCACTAATTAGGCACAGCTGTAATCCAAATTCTATGGAGCCAAGGAATTGGATGCATTTAAATGAAACTAAAAATTAATGTGATTTTAGGTAAGTTTAGGGATGTGATAATTCATACCCTGGGAGCTAGATATATACTTCATATTTTCCTGAGTTGAGACATACAGGTCAAAAAATTTGTTATCATTATTTTTCAATGCACTTTTTACTGGTTTTTTCTGTTTATAGAGCTTGCTTGATATTTCCTTCACATCTGTGAATAATCTAAGCAGCAGCACACAAACAAAGCAGCATCTTGGCAATGCTCTCTGGTGCTCATGGGAGAACTGCAGGAGGAAGTAGCTGGAGACTTTTCTATCTGACTCACACAGGGCAAATATTTCTTGCCAGAGTAGCCCAAGGGCTGAATAGGTAATTAAATACTTAGAACACTATCTTTTGCCAATTATTTCAGTAGTGTTAATTTGAATATTTATGCATGGGAACATATAGAACACGACAATAATCTTTTATTTAGAGCTTTGACAGCAAATATAATCACATCCCTTGCATACCCATTTCCAAGCAGTTAAAACAATCTGAAGTTTTATGAAGCACAGGACAGAATTTGCCAAATAATGCAATAATTAAACAATTGAAAGGGATACTGAATTTTCTCAACTATTTACCAAATCATTTTCATAAAAGAACCAAGGCTAACGTAATTTCTTGGATTCAGTTCTCAAGTTCAACAAGCTATCATGGGAGTAAGTCATATGTAAAAATTTTCATCAGTATACCTAAGGTAAATTACAGATAAGAAAAATTATTTTACTCTTTCACCAGTAATGACATTATGGAGTATGTCTGTGGATACTGTTTTAAGACAATTTTTCATATCTGGTCTCCATATTACTCAGTATCACTGTTGGGTAATTCTGTCCCTTCCTTCACTCCTGTCTTTCCATCTATGAAGAACTGTGAAGACAATTTCAGTTATTCCTTCAAATCATCTGAATTCTACGTATCTCCCTAGATAATTAAAAGTTACACAGAAATATAAACAAAGCCAAAAATGTGAGAGAGAGCAAATGACGAAGGTATGACCCAAAGAAAGAAAATAACAGCCGTCACACAAACTGTGCATCTTCATTTTTTCAGTTGTATTAAGTTCATTTTAAGACAAAGGTCTTGCAAAGGTCTCATAGTGTATTTAAACTGTACTGCTGAGCATAGATGTGTCTTTCTCATGGTTTGCTAATAACTCTAAAAGTTTTAAAATAAACAGTGAAATTTTAAAAGTCTAAAATTTGTGGAAGAAGCATTCAGTGAGTGAATGCACTGTGGAATAATTTCATGATACTGGAATTATAGTATAATGCAGAATATAATGGAATGGAAAGCATGGAACGATAATTCATAGGTGCTTATTTACGACCTGTCTTACCCTATGTTTGAAACCCACCAGTGCTCCTCAGGACCAGATGATTTTTTAGTCTGAAATACTTAAAGGGCTTGTTGATTTTTAGAAGGTGGTATTGAACTGTCTCTCTCTTTTCATACTGGAGCCTTTACAGCTATGTAGACAGAATCTTAACAGGGCACAGAAGAGCCTAAAATTGATTGCGTTTATCCCAGAGTCTAAAATCACAAAGTGTTTCTCTTTTAGTTTATTTTGTTTTCTATTGTGTTGGGCAGCCCCTTTCTAACTTAGGTAACTGCAACCCTTGGCTTTCTGTCTTTCTTAGATGCCTTGGCATGTTTGTACAACTAAGTCCTTGAAGAAAGTTACCAATGGGTACCACAATAAATATTTTACTCCCTACCAACACTAGGCATGTGAAGATAGGGCTTGAAAGTCTGTAGTAGACATCTTAGATCTGCCAAAAAGTAAATACTTCAGGTACTGCAAAATAGGTCCTTTGATCAACAGAGAAAATTTCAGTTCAAAGAATAAGGGCTTCATACATAGTTTAAGTGCGTGTGAAGGGCTAGCTAGCACTGTTAGAATCAATGAATCTCCTTAACTCTTTCTGCTTTTTAATTTTTCCTGTAAAATACAAACAGTTTGCTTTGAAGGCTCCACTGTCCAGATGAAGAAAAAATCTGCATTTTTATTCGGTGCATTTTTTTTTTTTTTAATAAGTAACAGACTTCCACTCCATTCTCTATTTTTACTGCCCAGAAAAGCACCTGGATTATTCTGCACATAGTTACCAGTATAATCAGATTTATTCTAAACACTGGGTTAGCCCTGAGACCTATCATGACAATAGAAGTTATTACAGAAGTATTTCTAGAACAATAAATTTACTTCTTTGACATAGTCATAGCAGGACTTAGAAATCTGCAGGGGTTTTTTGTGGTTTTTGTTTATTTGTTTTGTTGGTATTTTTTTGAGGACAAAGGAAATCTAATAACATTCCAACAGGTTAGTAATACCAGTGGAAAGATGTTACTTTTTATATCTATTGCAATAAGTTAATTACTGTACCTGTTTTTGTTTGTTTGTTTGTTTAATTTTGTTTCCATATAATTATAGAATCACATTTTGGGTTGCAAAGGAACTTAAAAATCTTTAATTCCAATCTCCCTATCCTGGCCAGGCACACTTTCCACTAGATCAAGTGCTCAGACTCCCATCCAGCCTGGTCTTAAACATGTCCAGGGACGTGTTTAAACTTCTCTGGGCAAGCTGTTACAGTGTCTCACCATCCTTACAGTTAAGAAATTCTTCTTATACATATAATATATAATCTAAACCTATTGTTCTTCATCTTTATTCCCCCTTGTCCTATCACTACTTGACCTTGTTAAAAGCCCCTCCTCAGTCTTCTTATAAGACCTCTTTAGGTACTTGAAGGTGGTGTAAATTCTACCCAGAGTCTTCTCTTCTCCAGGCTGAACAGCCCCAACTCTCTCAACCTGTACTCACAGAATAAGCGTTCCAGCTCTCTGATCCACTTAGTCGCTACCCTGTGGACTTGTTCCAACAGGAAAACATCTTTCTTCTACTGGGGACTTCAGACCTGGACTCACTACTCCAGTAAAGCTGGACAATAATTAACCTTCACACTGCACAAATCTTTGATTAATACTCTAGTTCAGTACTGGTGTAGCAGCTGGAATTTTTTTTTTTCTGCATGGTCATCATCACACTATTTAAAACAATATACTGAGTCCCACTGTTAATCCCTTCCTGTGTCAGTTTGGTACTTTTTCATAGTATTTCCACACTACTTCAAAGGGATGGTTCCAGGTAATAGCATTCTGGATAGGTCTGAATTATGCAGAGCCTAGTTTTTCAGCTCTGTTTCTAGGGGAAGTGCACTCAGAGATCACCAGCTCTGGAATCAGAATCCAGTTCCACCATCAAAAGTCACTTTCACAGAAAGTGAAACGACATAGAAGAAAAGTTTGAATTGGTTAAAACAGATTTTAACATAGTTTCTGGCTTAATCACAAACAAGAAATTCTATGGGTTGTATTTGGGAAAAAAACCACGACCTACAAAACGCCAAAAACCTTTGCAACCCAAAAAACCAAAAACCCCAATAACAAAACATATTTAATTTTACTAGTATTATGAAAACTAGAGGATTTAATTGGTCTCAGTTGACCAAATTCAGCTACTAGTAATGTGCAACATTCATTTCTGTAAACCTGTCTACAGTCTTTTAAAACACTTTTTTTTATTCTTCCCTGCTTTTTACATTCTACAATGTATCTTTTGTATATATTTGATAAGCAGTTGAAAGTCTCGCTACTAAATATTACATTGTCCCAATGAGCCTTCTGTTGTTTAATAAAGCTTTTAATTTCAAGTTACAGGATTTGTTTTTATGGATAACTTGCTACCTTTACTATAGTCAAACCATTACCAGGCTTCCATCCTGTTTTTCTTTAGAATTATTTTCTTTACTTTTTAGCTTCTACACCACACTTTTTGGTATTTGGTTCACAAATTACACAAAAGCCCTCTTTTAGCCAAGCTTCTGAGATGAAACTGATATTAGAACTAGGGATATTAACCTGTTAACCTTCACCTTCTCTGTCCTCCTCCCTTTCCTCTTCTTCTTCCTCTTTCCTTTCCTCTTCCTCTTTCCTTTTTGCTCATCACCATGTCACATTACAATTTCTCCTGTGTAGTATCTGCTCTCAAGGCTTTCCTTTATGTGTGAGTGTCTCATGATTTAACTCCACCCCAGCAGCCAAGCCCCACCAGCCATTTGCTCTCTTCCCCACCTATGGGATTGAAGATCAAAAGAGTAAAAGTCAGAAAATTCATGGGTTGAGATAAAGACAGTTTAATGGGGACACCAAAAGCCATGCACATGAGCAAACAAAAACAAAGAAAGGAATTAATTCAGCACTTCCCATGGGCAGGCAGGAGTTCAGCCATCTCCAGAAGAGCAGAGCCCTATCACACGTAATAGTGACTTGGGAAGACAAACGCCATAACCCCAAATATCCCTCCCTTCTTTCTTCCCATGATGTCATATGATCTGGAATCTCCCTTTGGTCCATTGGGGTCAGCTGTCCTGGCTGTGTCTCGTCCTAAGCACCCCCAGCTTCCTCACCAGCATGGAAGTACAAACAGCACAAAAGGCCTTGGCTCTGTGTAAGCCCTGCTCCGCAATAACAAAAACATCTCTGTGTTCAGCACAAGTTACCAACCCTGTGTTCAGCACAAGTACAAAACGCAGCCCCATACCAGCCACTGTGAAGAAAGCTAGCTCCACCCCAGCCTAAACCAACACAGTGTCTTCTGCCTATGCATTAGGGCTTACTTTTGGACAGACAAAATACCTTCCTGTTATTAAAATATTGCCCAGTCAAACTATGTGAGATCATGATATCCATGATCCCTTAAAACCGGTGGAGAAGTTGAACACATCCTTCTGCCCTGAGTGAAGACCAAAGGCTTCTCTCTTCAGGCAGGATACAGCCCTCACTCTTCCTTCACCCCTAGTGAAACACCCTTTGAAATTAATTAGGAAAAGTGTTTAACCAATTATAAGACAGTAGCTTAAAAGTACAAGAGAGAATTAAGGTAATGGATATATCTGACCTTTTTTTTTTCCTTAGTTTCTTTTGGCTTAATGGGAACTAATCAGAAGCAGGCACTGCAGAGACAGGTTTGTGCAACTGCAAAGACAGTTGTGTAACTACAAAGAGGGTGAAATTTCTGCCAGGCAGATGAGAAATAAAAAGAACACCTATTAAAAACTAATTTGGAGCTAGAAGCTTGATTTACTAAAGACTCTGCAACTGTTCACACACACTGCTGTCAGAGTTAATATATATACAAAGCTCCTTGTATGTGATAGTGAAGGATTATCTCATCTTAATAAGTGGATACAATGTTGAGCCAATTCAGTCCCACTGGCCTATCAGCTCTCTTGTTTTTCCTGCTACCCAAAATTCTAAAACACCCTGAGTATAAGTATTACCCATTTCAGCTGTTGTTCAATCTGTTTCCTATGTCTCGGAGCAATTAGCATCTGCCAAGTGGAATCTAAGTGTTCATGTGTTTTTGTTGCTGGTATCCTGAATGTTTTGCTCTGCCAGACCATGACTTGCACTAGCTTAGGTCAGTGTGTCTGAGGTGACTTAGGATGCAGGGAGAGCTGCAGTAGGTAGTAACCATAAAATCGAAAGCATTTATGTAGACAAGACAGATTGTTTCTGTTTAGAACTGAAATGATGCTGCAATGATACATGGTTTTAAGTAGTGACGCCTATGGCCAAAGTAACAATTCTGGTTTTGAAAACTGCAGTACCATTTTAAATGTGCAAAAGTGTTACAAAAGGGAAAGCCTGGATGGTAACTCCTAAGACTAAAAAAGACCTAGTTCTTAGAGTTAGAGGAAAACTCCTTTGAGGACTGCAAGATAGCACATAGTGACTAACTTGTGGATTGAGTCACATTTGAAGAAGAATCTAGTACTGTTGTGTATTCGAAAGTACTTAGCAGATCTTCCTTGTATAACAAAATTATTGCTCATGGGATAGCTCATCTTGTGCCATACATCCCTGTTAAATAGGAGTTTGAAAGCATAACGTATCAGCATACAAGCATGTACAACATATAAGCATAAGGTACAACACATTGTACTACAGATGACTTTCTAGATCACTGGGAAGGGTATTTACTGGTGACATTAATGCATTCAGAGGTACTAGATTCCAGATTTTAGACATGTGAATAGCAGATCAGATCTAATGTAAGATCAGCCACTTCCATGGAATTATAGCAGAAATAGCATTGTTTCATCATAACTTTTCAGAATTAGAAAACAAACACATTTTCTGGAGTAGATAGAAAGTCTGTCTTCAGCTGCTTTGACATGAGGAGTTTAAGCACAGGACTAAGTGGTCTAACACTGCAATGCTCTATAAGAACACATACAGCACAAGAGCAAGAAAAAGCCCTTCTACAGCTGGCAAAGTATTTCAAGTGCATTTTGAAGTACACATTACACTGAATAAATTTCACATTTTACTAAGATTAGCACATCAAATTTCTTTTTTTGGGGTGCCCATACCAAACAAGTAAGAACAAGTAACAACTAAGATATGCTTGCTTTTTGACAGAGATTGTATCATACCATTGATTTTACACAATAACTCCAAACACACGAGGTAAAAGAGATGGGAAAATCTCTGCTATCGAAAAAGTCTACATCTTGGTAAGCAGATACATACTGAATTTCCCTGATTTTTTTTTTGAAAATGCCACTAACTTCCTGAATGAATACACATTCTGAATAAGAATCTACATGGCAAAAGGTTTTCACAAGAGTATAACCTGGCTGAAGCAAGTTGCCTCATTCAGCTAACTTCACAACTGGCTTCTCGCATTACAAGCTGTTTCTTAAAAATTCAGCAATTATTCCCAAAAGCAGATGCCTTTTAAAACAACTAGATGGTGTCTGTTGCTGACTCCAAAACTGCACCTTATCATGCCTGAGAAAGGGATAAGATATTTGTCATCTTAACAAAGCAGTGGTATGTTATAGAGAAATTGGGGTGCCGAACAGTGAAATTACAGAATACAACAGAAGAGCTTGGCAGAGCTTCAAATATGATCACATGGCATTATTTCTTCCAATACATACCAGCTAACTTTCTGTGTCTGATGACCCTTTCATTCCCTTTTATCTACATCCTTGTTCTTTCTTTTTGTTAAAAGGGGAATTGTCCTTTTGAAAATCAGTCTTCTGTAGTGAGTCCAAAGCAATTGGTTTCCGTTATGTCAACCTTTTAACCAAAGAAAAAAGGTATAGGGCACACAGAAATTACCAAGGCAATTGAACCTGCATGTTTCACATAGAGAATTAACATTGTTAGGTGAAGCTGTGAAGATAAAATCTCTAGCCCTGAGAAGTTTTCATTGTGAAATGGTTTTCTTATCAGTGAAGTTAATGAAGATGTCAGCAAATGGGATGAGATTTTGCCAAATGGAATTGCTTTCACCTCTGATCCAACTTGGAAAAGGTGTTAATCAGTACATTAATCTTATCAGCAGCTGAGAAGATGGCTTTGAAACTAGCTATTTCTATTTTTCATTAGGAAAAGCTGAAAAGATAATTATTCTCAAAATCCATATTACCAATATAATTCTTCCTTCTCACTCCACTTCAAGTGCATACTTTTTGCAAAGATATGACAAGGATGATTATGTGGGAAGTGGAAGGGTAGGTAAAAGGATTACTTGTAAATGTGGCTGAAATTTCCTTGCAGTTTTCAAGACATTCTTGAACAGTCTTTTTCACTTACAGTTATGAAAATACTGGAGAAATCTTTGTATCTGTAGCCATGCATAAAATAACAATTTCTCTCATATAAAATATTTAATATGACTACTTAAAATTATAATGATAGCATGACTTGATCAAGATTTGCAGGATCATGTATGCCAGCCAGTATATTGGTTGATTAGCAAGAGAAATGAAATTTTAATTGACCCTGTGATTGTGTGATTCTGTTATCTTTGTGAAAGACTGTTGTTACGCAAAGTGCTTAATTCTAAGTGTTTAGGAATAACTTTACATTCCAGAATATATTGGAATATATTGAGTTTGGCTTGTGTGATAATTTCAGATAACTTTGCTACAGAAGTGATATTGTCATTTACATCTGCCCATCTTTTGCAAATCTTACTTTATGCTGTGAGTGTTCCTTGAAATTGAGAAGATATGAATTCATGAGTGTTAATCAAATCCTGCTGTTGCTGAAGGAGGTATTACACTTAAGTAATAGATCAGAAGAAGCATGATGTTATATCTGTTTCGTTTAAGTTAACACAGTGTTCTTTCTTTTAAAACTAACGCACACATGAAGAAAACATCATTTTAAAAATGTTTGTTTGCTTTGCTCAAAATAAAATACAGGAAGAAAAAATTAGATAGCACTTTGAAGGTCTTGGTGTGAGGGCAAATAAATCAGGGTCAAAACTCTAAATCTGCCACTAGATTTTTGGCCCTGAACAAGAGAGAAAATGTTTTTGAAGTATTTGAAATGGCTGGTAGTGGAGTGGAAAGAGGTTGTCCTAAGGCTTCTGCTTGAAAGAGCATGTAAAGGAAGACTCAGCAGAAAATTTTGGGATATTTTCAGAGAAATCTCCCAAATAATGCAGGTTGAAACTCTGATGCTATTCTCCACGTCAGCTCCTTCTCTGAGTAATGAATATAATGACAGATCTCATACAGACAGCAATCTTTAACAAAAAAAATAATTCATGACTGTAAATTACCTAGATAGGTAGATCTAAATGAAAAGAGAGGATTCTTCATCTCTAAAGAACGGTGAAGTTCAAACTATTTAGCAATATTTAGGATTTCTAGAACTAGCTATATTCCTTTTATTCAAGGGCCAAAATAGAACAGTTTTACACTTGGAGGTTCTTTTCTTAACTTCCAAAATGAAAAAAAATAAATAAAATTAAGACTCCTAATTTAAAAAAACCAGTGATCTTGTCAAGCAGTGAAATCATGTTTTGTCCCATTCGAACTACAAAAATTTCCAATTGTAAAGGTTAGTCTGGAGATGGGGTAAAGCAATAGCAAGAGTCAGAGAAATGAAAGGGAATTGCAATTCATTACTAATGACTCCTGAGAGGAAAATATGGAAACTTAATCGCATTTCTTCTTGCACAACATAGGAATTACTTCTGTGAGAGCATCTGCTTTTCCATCTTGTGCAGAATTGATTCTAAGTTGCCACCAAAGTGATGTTTGTATTTGGTAAATCACACAGAAAGAAACTCCAGCTTATTAAAATAATGTTTGCCTTTAGGGATTTCAGAGCTCTGAGGCTCTAATCACAGTCTACATCTTCAGTGTGATGGGCTGACCTGGCTGAATACCAGGTGCTCACCAGTGTTACTCTACATGTCCCCCTCATCAACTGGACAAGGAACGGAAAATAGAACAAAAGGCTCACGGGATAAGGACAGGGAAAGATTACTCAGCAGTTACTGTCACGGGCAGCACAGACTCTACTTGGGAAAATCAATTTATTTACTAACAATCAAATCAAAGTAGGATAATGAGAAGTAAAAACAAGCCTTAAAACACCTTCTCCCCAGCCTCCCTCCTTTTAGGCTTAACTTCACTCCTCATTTTCTCTATCTGCACCCCAGCAGCACAGGGGGATGGAGAATAGGGGCTGCAGTCATTTCATCACATGTTATCTCTGCTGCTGCTCCTTCCTCCTCACAGAGACGTCTCCTTGCACTGCTCCCCTGCCCCAGCATGGGGTCTCTCCCACAGGAGACAATCCTCCACAAACTTCTCCAGTGTGAGACATACCCATGGGCTTCAGTTCTTCATAAACTGCTCCGGAGTGGGTCCCTTCTGTGGGGTGCAATCCCTCAGGAACAGACCACTCCAGGATGGATCCCCTGTTGGGTCACAAGTCCAGTGTGGACTCCTCTCTCCACAGGGCCACAGGTCCTGCCAGGAGCTTGCTCCAGCATGGGGTCTTCCATGGGCTGCATGTGGATCTCTGCTCCCACATGGACCCCCATGGACTGCAGGGGCACAGCTGATTCACCCTGCTCTGCACCACGGAATGCAGGGGAATTTTAGCTCTGGCATCTGGGACACCACCTCCTCCTCCTGCTCCACTGACGTTGGTGTCTGCAGAGCTGCTCCTCTCACATTTCTTCTCACCCCTTTCTTCCCTTGATGCAGTAGTTTCTGTGCAATAACTTTTTCGCCCCTTCTGTAATACGTTATCCCAGAGGTGCTATCACCATTGTTGATGGGCTTGGCCTTGGCCAGTGGTGGGTACATTTTTGAGCCAGCTGTCATTGGCTCTACTGGGTATGGGGGAAGCTTCTAGCAGCTTCTCACAGAAGCCTACACCCCTCTTGCAGTCCCTGCCCAAATGTTGCCAAGAAAATTATAAAATCAATTACTACTATGGTCTTTTTCACTTTGCTGAAGACTGAAGTCAGCTCCTGAACAAAGTTAATTATTTAACCTCGCTTATAAAATGCCAGTGTTCACTTGAGTAAGAGATTCTTGAGTATAAGTTCATGTTTATGGCTTTCAAATTTAGATCTTTGAATGGGCTTATTGGAAACATATAATGTCATATTCTGTGTAACATTACAGTCTTAGATGATACATATTGCTCTGGTACTAATCCTATTGTGCTTAGAAAATTTACGCTCATTGAGAATGGTACTCAGAATTTGGGATCTGTTTCAAGAAAATTTTTAGACACAAAGAAGTGCCCACAGAATATTTTCATCAAAATTTCCTAATTATAAAATACCCCTGTTACTTTTCTTTCTTGCCTATATTCTGATTATGGGTTCATTGGAAATGCAGGATCCTTATTTTTTCACAGTCCCCAAAGTAAAATATACTTGGTGGCTTCTTTGATTGGTCAAACTAAAAAGCAGCAGACCTGATGTCGTCTGATACAGGTGCTTTAGTGACTAGAAGTATGTGAGATATTTATTTCATTTTAGATGTATTTTATATGTTCGTTATATAAAGGTAAAAACATAGATTTGATTCAAAAGCCTTAAAGAAGAGGGTGCACTAGCTGAAATTTCAGTCCACTTTAATTTCCAAAGAGAATAAGGAGTGACAGAGATTGAAGGTCAGAAAAAGGCACACAGAGAAAGGAGAATTACATTGCTTTATTTCAAAAAAACCAAAAAACAAAAAAACAGAAACAAAAGCCAAACAAACAAAAGAGAAAAATTATACATTTTGAAATACACAAGTAATAATGTACATTTAAAGAGATAACAAACATAATAACTTTAGAGTTAAGGGATAAGGTTAGGAAGACACAGTTTTGGACATGAATTAGTAGCTGACACAAGAGTGGTCAAGACCAAACTGACAGCCCTAAGTTGATCTGGTGGTTCTTATTAGGGTATTATATCATAATGTCTATGGGAAATAAAATAAGTTGGCATTGGAATCATAAATAACTGCACAATGCATGGGAATAGATACTGTAGTACACAAAACAGACTTTTCACAGTAGACATCATGGAGAAAATTGCCTGCTGGTCCATCAGCTCAGCCTGAAAAACTTTGGAGACCATCTGTAGCGGGTTCAGTTTGGGAAACCAGGCAGAAACACCAATTTTAGTGTAGTGGCTTGGTTCAAAATGCCCATTACTTACTTATTTTCCTTCTGTGAGATAAGAACCAGGAGAAAAGCAAAGCAGGCACAAAACTTAAACCTTAAAAGCATAAAGAAGTTTATTAACAGAACTATAAGGCAGAAAAAAAAAGTTAGACTAAACCTTCAGAACACTTCTCCTCCCCCCACCTTCTTCCCTCCTCCCACCGACAATGTAAATAAACAACCCTCAAGGTTTTCCAGAGTCAGTTTACCATCTCTATAATAACCTTTCTCAGTTCACTTAGGGAGAGGAGTCTCTCTTGCTCATGCTATGGAGACATCTCCACACGAAAACAGTTAAACAGTTCTCTTGTGGCTCAGTGTCACAGCAAGGCCGCCCGGAATGGTTTCTCCTTGCCTGTGAAAGTCCCTTCCCTCAACTTGCAGCTTTCCCCACAACTGCTTGAGGGTTTCATCTTTAGCTAATGGGGTACCATTTTAAGGATGAGCTGTTCAGAAACAAAAGTTCTCTTTACCCATCTGTGGGTGCATATTCATCTCTAGGAACAGAGGTCCTCCCTTTCTCCGGTAGTGAGAGGGTCCTCATCTCCTTCAAAACAAAAGTTCTTTTCACCTGTCTGTAGGTGCATCTTTATCTCTAGGCACAGAGGCCCCCTTCTTCTCAGGCAGCAAGAGGGTCCTCATCACCTTCAACTGAAAAGGCACAGAGGCCTTCCTCTGGGAGCGAGAGAGTCTACATCACTTTCAACTCTCTCTGTTAAAACTTCTCAATAAATCACAGCTACTTCAGTAGTTGCTTAATGCAGCACAGGTACTTCTACCCATGGTTGCGGGTTTGAACGCTCTGCCCCCCCCCCCATGCTTCATGAAATTACAACGGGTACACTGATATATATTACAGTCCATCACCACAGCCTTACAAGAGAATTTCAGCTTCCAGGAGAAGCATCTCCTCTTTCTCCTCTCTCAGGGATTCAGCTCCTCCTTCTTCGCTGACTTTGGTGTCTCTGTGCTGTTTACTTCACGTGCCATCATCTGTCCCTTTCCTCCGACTCAGGAGAGGATTGATGTCTGCAGGCTTCATCTGTTCTGGAGAAATCCTACAGCACTAAAAGAGTTAATCTCACCCGGCCTTGCAGCTGGAATCCACCGCTTATCTCTCCTTGCCGAGCTGCTGCCCGCAGTGGGTGAAGGGGGGCATGGCCTGCCCGAAGAAGGGCTGGGCAGGGCCAGGCCGGGCCACAGATGGTACAGGGCCGCTCCAGGGTGGTCTCCTGGCCGTCCTGAAACAGAGCTGGGTGTGGGCTGGGCTGGGCCGCGCCGAGCAGGGCCCGGCTGGGCCGTGCCCTGGGCCTCCCCAGTTACCTGTCCGAAAGCCAGAAGTCAGAGAGAGCTTCCCGGGCTCTGTTCATTCTGAAATGTGGATCACAGAGGCGTATCAAGCTTCTTAAGTCGCTTAAAGAAGTTGTCAATATTCAAACTAGCCAGTTGATTGGTTAGGTCAGGTCTAGAGGAAACGGTAAGCACCCCTTTGGAAAAAGATCACTTCCGAGGCTGAAGGAGTCTTCCTTAAAAAACTCAAACTATGCTAACCCAGGATACCATCTAGGTAACATTTTCATTATTTCCAGCTGTAACTAAGCTGTGATAGTCCCTGAAAGTTTTCAGAAAGGCTTTTGTGAAATTCTATACCTACACATGTCCTTCATTTCATGACCTCCACAGTCTCACTTGGCCTGAAGTACTCTGGAGACAAGAGAGGCAAGAAGGACAAAAACTGAAACAATGTAGGATTTAAAGGCAAAAATCACCACTCCTTGGTCCTGCAAATGGCTCTGAAGCACATCTTTAAAGGTACACAGAAGAGTCTGCTTATCTGAATCAGCAAAAGGACAAGAATATCCATATTTAGATTCACAATGTTGCTACTAATCACATTTCCTCTTTCTTCGCCTAAATGCTGCCTTGATTCCTTTTTTCTTACTATTGCACCAAGTCCTCCCACCTGAAAACAAAAAGGCCAACACCGAGTTACACTAAATTCAGTATTCTGTCTGATGATTGTAATATAAGAATAGGAGGAAAAAACCCCTAAATCTCAGACTCAGTTTAGTCTCTATATATAGTCATATAGATTATAATATCATATTGATATTATAATCTATATGATAAGGATCTTGAGTCAGAGGTGTATCGTTGTGTTTAGTAGCCCCTGAGGTATTTTTCTTCCTTGAATTTGTTCAATGGCTTTGAGAACAACTGTAAAATTCTGGCAAACATCAAATCTCACAATGAACATTTTACAGCTCATCTATTTAGAATGTGAAGAAATACCATCTTTTGTGGATTAAATCTTCAGTCTGATGGTTACAGTTTATACCCAGTATTTCTTGTATTACAGGAGAAAGTAGATAATGTTTGTCTGTTTATTCTTCACTGTATTCATGATTTTAAAAACGTTTAAAATAACCTTCTTCCTGCACACCGAAATCACAAGGTTTCATCATTCCATTTCTGGAATCTGCGCCGTATAAATAACTATTCTTTCACTTTTTCTGTGTGCTTTGGAAATAGATACCAGAACTGATCCTATCTTAGAGATGTAGGTACAGTACATGGTTTGGATTCTTTCACTAAAATAGTTAGCATTCTATTTTCTTTAAATATAGATTTATGAAATGTTTTCATAAATCTATATGCCATCTCTCAAAGATTCCAATCCTCTCTTGTCTTGGGGTGACTTTATGATGTGTATCCTGTATCACCGCTCTATGCCCAGACATGATTCCTGTGCCTTTCTGTCTTAAAACTGGGTGAGAGAGAAAGAAAAAAAAAAAGGCCAGACGAACTTTTCAAAGCAGTTTGTGCTCCAAGGTCACACTGCTCCTCTACGTGCTTCTGCAGCAGCAAGAGTGGAGGAAGCACCCTCACCCGCTTTTCAGCCATCTTTCAGCTCTGTTTCTCCAGAGCGAGACAGAGATTTAAACTTTTTTTTTCCTGGGACTTTGACTTCTTCTTTTTCTCTTCTGGAACCATTCAGAACACCAGAACTCACTGGGAGAGTTTTCCATGGAGGCCTGGAGGGGGCCCATGCCAACCCAGCTCCAAACAGGAGAGAGAGAGACACCACACCCAAAGAAAGGAGTGAGAATTTACCAGGTTCTCTTCACAGCAAGAGGTTTTATTTTTTAGCATTATTCTTTTCCCATTGTGCACTGTGTCTATCAAATAAACAGGTTTTTTTCATTTCACTTTCCTCTGAGGAAAATTCTTTCTGAACCTGGTAGGGAAGGGGTGGCTGTAACCTGCCTTCTATCAGAGGACATCCATTTTGGATGTTCCTCTGAATTTGTCTCAAACCGGGACATATGTATAAAAGTCAATTTCTCATCCATCACCACCCCTGAAAGGCAGGGCTGTGTTCCGCTTGTACATAAGTGACATCACTCATCTCTGCACTGAAAGTCATTACCTGCCTGTTACCTGGTTGTTTAGTGGCAATCTTCTGCAACTGTATACAGTTAGGCCATGTGCTTACCTCCCAAAATAGCCCAGAAAACTTTCTCTGCTCTTGTTTATTCTTCCTGTATTCTTGATCTGTATTTCTTAAGCATATTTTAATTCTGAGAAATACCACTTCAATTAATTCCTTTAAATTGATAGCATTCACCACTTACTACTGGTAGCAAAACACTTTAAATTAGAACAGCTCGACAGAATTGAACCGCCTAGGCACCCAGGATCTACTCTGCCAATGATTTGTTTTCCTAGCTGAGTTAATTGACCTTTATCTTTCGAGAGATGGATTCTTGATCTCTTTGAGAATCAGACCCTAACTAATTCCATTTTAAACACTTAAAAATGAAAATTAAAGCATGCAAAATTAAATTAATGTAGAAAATTTTGCATAATTATGTGCCTGAGATATCAAAGCAGATCAGTAACAGAGTCAAGAACAAAGCACTGGCCTCCTGAAGCCAGGAGCACTGGCATCACATGGTAGTTGCCAACATTCCTGACTAGACCTTCCACTCAGGCAAAACAGCCAATAAAGTAAGTCCTTCCATTAGGCAGAAAAATTCCTCTTACTTCAAAGCATGTAATCATGACAACCCCACCTCACAAAAACTTCATGGTTATCACCATTATACAGAAGTCCATACCATGGAAAGGAACAGAAAAGCAGCATTTATCTGCCTGCCTGGCACAGGACTGGCAGAGGACACGTGACCTTTTGGCCCAAACTCTGCTCCAGGACTGAAGAACAGGGAAAAAATCATTATGGATAGCATGGGCTGTCAGTGCCTTTAGATTCTGATTAAAATCTTAGAAACATTCAGAGAAAAGGGAACCTTTGTTGCCTTGACTTGCCCATGAAGTACTTTGCAAGAGTACAGAGAGATACAAGAAAAATTCTGGTTCCATAAATGCATTATCAAAAAAAATACTGAAAACTTGTATGAAATTTACTGAAAAAATAATAGAATTAACCATTTTTACAAAAATTAAGGCAGCTTATCTTGTATTGGTATAATTTTAAATAGAGCAGAATGGAACAATGAAAATGGAATGCTGTAGGAGCTGTCAGGTACACAATGTTATAATGGGCACTATGCAGAAAAATTAGAGGGTTGGGACTGTTCTAGCAGTACAATGATTTGATTCCTTAACACCATTAGAGTGCTATATAATTAGGTATTGGATACTCTCACCTAAATTCTACTCTAATTTTTTGTATCACTGATGTCAAACAAATCCTCCTGGTGTAATCTGGAGCAGAATCAGACTCAGTGCTTTACTAGTCCATTTTCATTACAGCAATGCTTTGACAGTCCATATTATTTTGTCTTCGCTGAGTAATAACTGCTAGAACTCGAGCAGCAATTTTTTTTTAATTAAACCCTCCTTTGTGGTATGTGCAACTCAGGTGGAGAAATGTTGAGGTTTTCTTTCTCAGTATCATCAGGGACCGCAAAACCTGAGACACAATATCCATGGAAGTGTAAAGTTTTACACTAGTGGCCCATAAATACAATTGGCATGGTAGAGTGCAACTGCAACTCTTTCCAATTTGAGTTTTGGTGAACTATTCAGAATATTGACATGAAGGGAAAGGAAGGCCTTCAGAATGTCTGATTCCTAGGGTCAACTCAGGATCAGTGTTGTTCAATTTCAAAGGGGTCCTGTCAGGTTCCCTGCACCAAGATAAATATCTGGGGTAAATCTCCTAGGAGATGTCTATGCAGAGTAGTGGAGTCGTTCTGAGGGCTTTAACAATAGACTAGATGAGGACAGGGAAGAAAAATACTTCAAGAAGAAATTTTATTTTCATTTCCTGAAGCATGGGGAGCAATTTCAATCCAAGTATGCACTAATAATAGTAATCATCATTATTTCTAATGAAAATGTTAAGTGCTTAAGAACTTTTTATTCAATATTGAAAAAATATGATCCCAAAAAAACAATTTAGCACAAAGTGCATCTGCAATGTTCACAGTCTAATTATTTTGGACATTGTGCTGTTTCCTGAACAATTGATTTATTTTATTCAATAATAACCTTTCAAGCATGGTAACTACTTTTCATTCCTTTATATCAGAAAAGTGGTGATCTCCCAGCTGAAAAACTTGCTAGCGCAGTCTTGGTGTGATAGGCCATAACGTGCATTGGAAGGATCATTATAGTTCACCATGCCAGTGGAACTGATATTGATCTGTTCTACACTAGCTGCATGGGGTTCCTGTCAGTGTTTTCCTATAAACACACCCAGACCCTGTAGGTGGAGATTTCCTCTTGTACAGGTCAACTGATTCATGCAAACGTGACATCATGTACTAACATCAGGATGCATACTCTACTTCTTCCTGCAGAGTATTAGTAAGTATATTAACATGAAAAGTCTCATAATGGATGCCGAGAATCTCTACTTGTGACATTTCTTCAAGCAGAATAAAAACAATTAACCACTATCCTTGAGTCTGATGATACAGATAGTTTTTTCTCAGCCCTCCAGAAGTGACTATAAGGATACTGTGTGAAATCAATCCTTCCAAAGTCAAGGCAGGGAACATCTGATGATCTACTCACATCCATGGATCTAGTAATCTTATCATGAAAGTAAATCAGGTTGGTCAGATTGCCATTCACAAACATTTACTTCTTCATATGCCCAGAAAGAACTTCAAAGGGCATTTGCACCATGATTTTTGCAGGAACAATTAGAGAACTCTGTAGTAATGTGACTGCTACAGAGTTCTGTAATTGTTCGCCTTCAGATTCTCAAATACAATGCAGTATTTGACTTTCTTTGCTGACTGGACACTTTCTCCGGCCTCAATGATTCCTCATGGAGACTTTTGACAAGCTGTTTCAAGGACCTGTAAATGCAGAAATTTCTCAAGACATACATTATTCAAATCTTCCTACTCTGAGTACTTTCTTTCCTTCTTAAAAGCCCTCTAGGCACAAAGGTTTGTGAGACACTCAGAAAGACTCAAAGTACCAAAATATTGGGGTTTTGCCTCTTATCTGCATTTCCTGTCACTACATCACCTACATATTTAGCAACGAACACACACTTTTCTTATCCTTTAACTGTTAAGTTAACAACAGAAGCCTTTCATGTTGCTCTTGATATCTGTTACCAGTTCTGGCTCTAGCTGAGCTTAACACCATTCACGCATGCCCAGACAATGTTTCTAAATTCCTTTTGGTCTGTTCCTGCTTCAGCATCCTGCATGTTTTTTTTTTTTTTTGCACTGCAGTTGTGACAAAAATTCTGTGTTTAGTCAAAATGGTCTCCTGATATGTCACTCACTTTCATGAAGATAAGATGGGCTGTTGTGCTTGCAAGAGGTTGTCCTTCTCATTTTGACAGCTCCTTTGAGCTCTTTTACACCATGAAATGTCTGCTCTCTTCAAGTCCAGGGTCTGTACTCTGTTAATCTCTTTCCTTACTCACCTCAGGATTTTGAACTCATGTTTCATAGCCAATATGGTGCCACTGTGCCATTAGCTAACATATTCCATTCCTAGGTAGCAGATCCAAAGCCATGTCAGTCCAGCTGGCCCATCTCATGTTATTTATTGTTAAGGAGCTCTTCCTGACCCTCTTTGAGCTCCTGGGCTGCTTGTGGTCTATGACTCCAGGAGATTTCAGGAATATAAAATTTTCCCAAGAGATCCAGTCCTCATCGAATACCAAGAAGGAGATCTAGTCCAATTCTGCACTGTAATTACTCTGTGATGCTTATCAGTCAAAGTTTACAGAATTTTAACATAAAAATCAGCGACTTCAAGATTAATTTTTCTTCAGTGCTTAGATTACCAAGTGGAGTCCATTTGTCAAGGGAACATGAGTGTGCCATGACACCTGTGCTGACACATTAATGAAGCAATTGAAGTTTATAATCGCCTCAAATATATGAAATAAGTAACAGTCTATATTTGCACAGTGACGCAACTCCTTTTGTAGAGAGATATGACGGCCCCCTCGATACAGCTACAGAAATCAGCATGACCAAGTGTCATAAATATGTCAAGTAATAACACTGACTGGAGAACACTAGTCATGCATGCTTCCAACACACTGACAACAGCTGGGAAGGACAGTTGCGTTGTCATTCTAGTTTCCATGCAGTTTTTCAATGCAGTTGGTAATGTATTATTCTGGACCCATTGCAAAGATTGCCTCTCTCCTACACCACTACTTTATTTGTATCGGTAGTATGAACTCCTGCTCTGTTCTAATTAAATATTTTAGTGTCTTCTAAATATATGCTGCTACCTAAATCTTAATTCATGAAGAAGAATTTTGCCTTGATACTGTTTTAGAACATAAATATTTGACTGTACAGGAGAATAGCTAGTATAAACAGCTGGTAGATATTTTTATTAACAAATGAGGTCTGTGTATGGCATGTCAGCAAAGATGCTATGGGACTCTATCCAAATGCATCTCATAAATTGGACATAAGTGTTCTAAGGACCAGAGTATCAGCAAGGGAAATGGTGCAGCACTGCAATTGTACTGGCATTTTTTATTTTCTTATTAAGCAGTTTGATATTTAAGAAAAAAAAATACAGGTAAACAAAAGTTAAATTTTTTTTCATCCTTCTTTCTATTCACCTCTGTGTTCACATTTTTAATTGCTCTTTAGTTTCAGATGTGCTTTAAATTTCAGTATTTACAATACTAAACAAAGGTCAGTAAAAGGACCTCTTTCAAGCTTCTTAGACTACTTGATTGTTAATAATTGGCTTCAGAATATCATAAGAATTTTTAATAGTGTTGCATTCCTATGAATTGCATTTTGAACACTCTTCTTATCAAGTTAGATTCTGAGATCAAGATTGGAGTTCTGTTGTAATCTTCCATGCAAATTACAGTTCATTTCAATAGGGAAATGAGGTTGACGCAGGTGGGAGTGATGGGCAGTGGTGCTTCTTGAATGTCAGACAAAATTAGGTAAAAATTTGGCCAGATGGCCTCTCAATAAAGGCCCATAGCAGAAAATGGTAAGTGTGGAACTGAGACACTTCAGGCAATCACAAAACGTGTGTCTATTATGCCAAATTCTCCTATACATCTCATGTATAAGAGTTCCACCTTTCTTTGGGCAGGTCTACTCAAACATCTCTCCTTGTCAAAATATTACTATCTCCAAACTCTTAATCAGCTTTTGTCATCCAGGAAAAATAGTGTTGCTAATGGAGGGGAAATACTGTCTTGCTGAAAATCCATTTTGTTCTCCCTAGCTGTCAAGTACTATAATCTGACTTTCTCCCTACAATGAAAGTGAAGGAGGTCTTACCGCCAGTGTCACTGCCCTGCAATCTGATAGGGAGAATTTTTTTAGGTGTTTTGCTGTCTGGTTATTCTTTTCAAGAATAAATGGACTTCTTCTAGAGGGCTTTCTTTTTGGTCATTTCCTTTATACAAGGTGGAATATCTTTCTTTTTTTTGTGGATAGATCCTTCATTTGCCAGTAACATTTCCTGCAAGATAAGCAGCTCACAAATATAAGTTCAACTATCACTCAAGACTCTATTAACAGGCAATGCAGTACAGTGAAAAAATTCACAGCTTTTAAATAAGCTTTCTACACAGATTCTGTCCTCTCTGTCCCTGTGGCTGGTTCCCTGATCCTTAAGCTTCTTTTTCCTCTGATCTTGAATGCCTAACTTGGGACTCATGGGAAGTTGCATATTACTGCTGAGAAAATTATATTGTATTTGCCTGTGAACAAAATCTGTTAGGTTTTAGATGGTTCTGGTTAAATACTTGGGCCATGAAATTATAAAGAGGGAATTATGTGGATATCTTCCTGGTAATTGTCAGAGTCATTTTACGGCACGAACTACTGACACCTCCACTGGTTTATATCTAGATGGGTATGGCTCCATAAAGATATAAAATGAGGAACATTTTCTTGACCAGGCACCAAATATATGCACTGTGCTACTTCTTTTTCTTTGGAAATCGGCTGCAATACCAAATGGCAGTTAAATCCAGCCATTGCCAATACAAGTCCCTAATTCAATGGCTGAAACTTTTGCAAATTTAATCTTTAATCTGGAAGTGTGTCAATACTTCACATTCTGAACTACATACATTTGCAGGAGGATAAATTAGCCAATGCCAGAGCAAAGGTAAATTTAGTACTTACTGTAACTGAGTCAGAATTCCAGTTTTACTGAATCACATCATAGTCTACAGTCAGGAAACCCACATACTCTCTACTGGAAATTTTAATTGACAGCCCTGTAATAAACACTGCTACTGCCAGCAACAGTCCACAACCTTTGCAGCAAATTTGAAAGGCCTGAGAAAGGACACATCTTTGGGCTGACTCTGCCTGTAATTTTCTTGACCTGCCATCAGCTTTGTTTTTATTTGGTTTAGCTGTGACAGAAAACTAGTTGGTGAACCTGGTGTCTATGGCTGATTTGTTTTACTTTTGTGTATCTTTGGGTGGTACAACCATATTTTTACACAGATAGAAGCAACAACGGGTGGATCTGTGAAGAATTAGATATTTATAACCCTAATTTAAACCACACAGTGCAGAAAAAAGTGATGACACTTTAATTAGGTTGGTATGATTTCACTTACACTATGAATAAGTTCTTGGCTACATGCATAAATATATACAGATATATATGGCATTCTTCCACTCGGTCTGAAGTCAACAGAACAGTTGCAGGAAACACAGAAAGTGGACCAGGCCAATTAATTTTCATTCTGTTATTTTATTTTCAAAACCATGTTTGTCATTGTTTAGCAAAAGGGATTCTAATTCAGATAATAAAGACATTTCTGCTCGAAACATTTTGAAAAATTAAAAAAAAGCGATAGAAGAAATATCCCAAATAGATCATTGTAAATGATATGTTATTCTGGAGCAGTTCAAAGCTCAATTGCTGTGCAATGGCACTACATTATACCTTCGTCTCAGTCTTTATGACAATTACTCATTGTAAATATCTTCATCTCAAAACCTGAGCCCCAGCTGGAAGCCAAATTAGGCTGAATGACAGCTTGACAGTGTCTCAAGTTATATATTACTCCGAACTTATTACCAAAATCACCTTTATCATTTTAATCTACATAAAATTTTCTACTATATTTCAAGCAGGTTATTATTCATGAGTGTGATATGCATATTTTTATGTAATTTATTGAGATATTATTTTGCTTCTTTTTTAATGGGGAGTCCATGGTTTTGAACAGAACAGGAAAAAATATCTCTAGCCAAATATATTGAGATCTTTCTCAGGTTGCCAAAGCAAGACCTGAACATCTCCACATAGAGTAAGTATTTAGCTCTGACCTTACACTAGTCTGAAATTTCCTAACATTGCCATGGATTATAAAAAAATTTCTCCTTTTGTTTTATAAAGCTGGAAACAAAGACATACTTTAATCGTCCAAGGAATTCTTCTGCCTCATAAGCAGAAAAAAGGATCAACCAAATATAATGGACTACAGATTTCTCATAGCTACCAAAAATTTTAACCTTATAATGTCTGTAAAAAGGTTTCCCTTTCAGTAATATATAGTGGTGAGAACAAGTACATATTTTAAACAACCTATTTTTCTCCTCTGCCCTCCTCCCTTCTCTCCGGAAAGTTAACTTTGAAACAAGAAATTATGAAAGGAGCTTTATATCCTAAAAAAAGAGCTGGGAAACTCTTCCATTATTTTTTGAAGGCTTTTTTAAAGGTGGTCTTACTCTGACCATAAGTGTCCATTTTCAAACCTTCTCCAATCCTGCATAAGAAGAACTGAGAACTGTACTCTGATATTAAGCAACAATATTTTTCCTAACAGCATTTGGATCTTCAGTGTCAATATATGAACTGGAGAAGAGTAATTATTGTAGTTCCAGCAATTCCTAAGTGTTGCTTTTAACAAACTTTTGCCTGACAACTTCGATATGAAACTATTTACATTTGAGTATCTGTAAAGAAAACAGCTTTTAGTGTATGACATGCATTAGGAGTTCCAGGAAGGTCTCACAAAACTGTCTATGGTCTTTAGGGTTAATGCAGTATCATAACATATACATAGATAGATATAGATATAGATATAGATATAGATAGATATAGATATAGATAGGTTAGATATAGATAAAGATATAGATATAGATATAGATGATATAGATAGATATAGATGTAGATAGATTAGATATAGATATAGATAGATATAGATATAGATATAGATATAGATATATAGATTAGATATAGATATAGATATAGATAGATATATGTTTATGAGTTTGCTTTTTCTTTACCAGAAAGTATTTGGTACTATGCAAATATTTTGTGGGCAGAAAATTGCTAAACTAAGAGCTATGGAAAAAGAGGTAGGAACAAATCTCAGTATAAGACAGAGCTCTTCTTCAGCAACTTCGGGAGGTCAGTGAGGGTAGATATTTATAATTTAGATCTGTTCCAGCTATTTATGGTATTTCGTGTTCCTTAAGCCATATGACAGGTTTGCATCTGTTGTTATCTCTGAGAAACATTCTGAGAAGTAGCAGCTTCTTCCATACCTTACACAACAACTGTGCTACAACCTTAAATGGATTGAAGCTAACTTGAATGGCAGCTTCCAGCTGAGACATTCCTACCATCTCTGAAACAGTGTGTGTGTGGAGGTGTGGAGGTGCAAAATTCCTGTCCACTGCATCTTGTCTGGCGATGCCAGAACTGCTGTAAGGAGCTTCAATGACGCCTAGTCTATTTAAAAATCCACACAACTCATGACAAAGGAAATCAAGGAAGTACAGCACAAAACTTAGATGATACTCAAGAAGACTTCTAGAAGTGCAAAATTATATCGGGTTTTGAAAGGTTTTCTCAGGCATATTTATTCAAAACCCACAGATCCTTGTTATTCAGACATTCTTCTTCATATGCTGTTTTGTTATGGGCCTTGCTTTTTTTGTTAAAATGTAACTTCTTACAGACATATTGAAATGTATATTGGTGTAGAACAGTAAGAGTTAATCTCTTGACATGAGCTTTATATCAGCAAATAAATATTGTTGATGAAAATAATTAATTTTCATCCATCAGGAAAATGGGTGCACAGGAAGAAAAACTGTTTTGAAATCAGTCAAGAATAACCCAGCTAGCACAAAACAGTCACCAAATATCTCCTCCTTTTAGATTTCTTCTAAAATATTTATAAACTTAAGTAAGTTATAAAATTTTATTTACAACAAATGAAGCTTAAAACCTGGTCTCAACCTCTATCTCACTGCACCAAACTATGTTGTTGTTCATAAATTTCAGAAAGCAGAAGGAGTACAGAGAAGTGCCAGCAAGGACAGAGTTTTTCTCAAAAAAAACCATTGCTCTCCTGAAGCCTGTGTTTGTTTACTTATGAAACATCTAAAAGCAAAAGGGCACTAAAAATGAAGAGGTTTTGTTAAAATTGTTGAAAATTAGAGGGGCAAAAAACATTTCATAAATAGATTTTCTTTTCTTTCCTCATTATCAAACAGCTGTACAATCAAGATGAAAAGCTAGAAAGAATAGTCTAAGACACAGATGAAGAAAATTAAATTAGCAAGAACATATGATACCCGCTTTATCAAATAGTGTGTATAGTTCTGCCGTTTGTTAAGCAAGGTCTTATAAGGTACTCAGCTAGCTCTCCCACACTGTACTCCTAAATGAAGATATTTTACTTGTTTGACTTAATATGTTTAATAAAATAAGAAAAGCATGGACATTATGTAATTTGATGTAACCTCTCTCATGGGCCTAAATATGAAAACATAATGAAAAATTTTGCAACTTTTTTTAAATCCTGCTAAAGAAGCACCATTTTCTACTTCACTTCAGAATATGAGCAATACTATATATAGAATGCATTTAACTAAATGTAATATATTCAAAATATACTGCATAGTGCCAATATTGAAAACTGGGTAGTTCTGGTAGACTGAAAGTGTTGTGATATGGGAAGCTGAGCAAAGTATTACAGAACTCCAAGTTCCAAGCTGGACTTTCATGCATGATAAAGTTCACAAATGCAACTGCTGACTAATCATTCACTGCAGGGCAGCTTCTGTGAAGTTCATATGTTTTAACTGGTGGAGCCAAAGTTGTTAACTGAACTATTAGTGTTTTATGCTTGATGGCTTAAATATAAGAATAAAGCTTATCTCTATTTTAATACTGGATGAGGAAAAATATCTCAATAGGTTCACATATTAACTGTCTGTAAATAAATTTAATGATGTCATACTAAAATGACCAGATTTATCAGCAGGGTTTTGTCTGTCATTTAAAATTCTTGAAAAATCGTTGGCTGTACTGAGATGCCAGAGTTTGGCAAATAAAAAAAAAGATACATGCCAGGTTAAAACCCGTGACATAATGGGAGAATTTGAAATCAGTTTGTAAGAAGAAATCATTATACTAATAATTCTTTAAACACAATCCTACATTTGGAGCAGAGGCAAGGCCTAAAACGGGTTAGACTCAGCCACCAGTAAATAAACATCACTTATAAAATGTCATTTCACACTGTAAGTCTCCCAAATTTGTTTTCAGTACTGTCTACATTGTCATTCTGATCAATTGATGTAAATGAGAACAGGTCTGAGGAATATTCAGCAGGAAAAGATGATGAAAAACAAAGTGTAGACTCTTGTCATCTTTCCAGTATATCAGAGTCTGACAGCTAAATGTGGCAGAATAAGTTATTAAAAATACCTGATAAAATCTTTCATGATGGTGAATATGAATGAAGAGATCCTGAAGGTTTATTTGGCTGAGGAATGGTAATGGTTCATTAGTGAAATCAAAAAAGGTAAAGCTGATAGCTGGGCACAGTCTTTAAGAACTAAACTTCCACTCAGTTCTGATACTACTGAAATCCCTTCACCCTATGCCACTTTTCACTTCAGTTTTTAATTTTCTCTAAAATTTTCCCAAGAACCTCAGCAACTTCTTTGATTCCAGTGTTGCGCAAACATTTAATTTTACTGTTAAGAGTAGAAGAATATATTCTCAGATCTTTGAATGACCATTTGTCATTGTAAATTCTCCTCATTCATAGAACCATAGAATATTCTGAATTGGGAGAGACTTACAAGCCTTGTCAAGTCCAAATCCTGGCCTTTATAATTTTCTATTTTCAAGCATATGATTGATCCAGTCTTTGCCCTTGGCACAGTAAAACCTGTTTTCCAAGCTTCTGTCTAACAGTAGCTAGCTATTGTTTACCTTTGCACAATAACTGATTAGATGATGTACAAGAATTTCCACTGCAGAGCTATATCTGTTGGTCTGGTAGGCATTAGCTAGGTTATAATATGGCAATAGCAACAAGATCTAATTTTTACCACTTTTATTTACTAACATTCAATTTAAAAAATCCCACATCTTTTGCCATAAAAATTTAAAGTCAGAGAGCCAAAATGCTTCTTCTTCCTCCTCACTCCCCCAGTTGCCTGTGCACAATAGGTCTGAGGCTTTGTGTGTAGAAGACCAGCCTGAGGATGAAGTGGATGAAGGTCCAGTCACACCAGAGGCATGACCACAATCAGTAACATTAATTCGCTGTATTACAGCTGCTTACAAGAAGAAGAAAAGATGGGGTTTAGTTGTAGGAGATTCCCTTCTAAAGGAAAGAGAGGGTCTGATATGCCAACTGGGCCCGACTCATAGGGAGGTCTGCTGCCTCCCTGGGTTAAGGATGTCACCAGGAGATTTACAATGTGGCCTATGGACTACTGCCTGTTACTGATCTTCAATGTATGGTGCAAGGAAGTGGCAGCACATAGTCTGAGGGCAATCAAAAGAATTTCAGGGCCTTTGGACATTAGGTATAGGAATCTGGGGTGCAAGTTATTTTTTCCTCTATACTTCCAGTTGAAAGCAGCAGTATCTGAAGAAATTGATGGGCTGAATCTATTGATATATGTTTTCACAGACAGTGTTATCCCCAAAATTGTGGGGTTTTTGACAATGGTATGGCCTATTCAGGGTCAAGCATGCTGGCATCAGACATCAGACATCATCTCAATGAAAAAAGAGTCTTTACGTGGGACCTAGTGAGACTTATTGGCAGAGCTTTAAACTTAATATGATGGGGGAGGGGGGCAATATCAAGGTTGTTCCTGGCAAACTGTGGGATGATGTGAAAAATTAGATGAAGAGGGTACCTGTGATGGTCCTCTGCAGGTGTCTCTGAGATGTACCAGCCACACTGAAGCACACCTTCAGTCTTACAGAGATGAGCCAAGGACTCCTGAAATAATAGAAACCAACATGGAAAAAAAATTGGTATTTGTGCAGTTTAAGCCTATATTACATCCACCCCCAAAACCCATTGCAAGTGAAAATTTAATAATTTTGGATTACAGCTTTAAAATAAGTATACAATTAACTATAGGTTAAAATTGTTCTAAAACTACTGGAAAACTGAATTTACTACTATACATCCACCTCCTGTGTCATACAGAATTTCTGCCCATGACAGGTTTCTGTCTACTGTTTCATTATCAAGCCCCAAAAGAATCCTGAGAGACATTCTTTTCAGAAGTTTAGAGAACAGCTCCTTTTCATAAGCAAGTGAAAGCAGACAGCTGGAACCTCTCATTTTTTAGACTGCTTTGTTTTCTTCTGCAAGTTCCTACAAGAAAGGTATTGACTGGAAGGTGCCACACTGTAGGCCAGCAGGTCATTAATCAGGATAACTGCACATCCTATGCTCACTTTGCTAACTATGGACCACACAGAAAAGTGGGAAATTTGCATCTACAGGACAAATGGGTATTCTGAGACATCAGAGATTCAGAGATTCAGAGATGGCTGTGAAAGTCTTTTGCAAATCTTACTCCAACACCTGTAGATTTATATCTTCCCATCTTCTAAGAACTCGAGTTCTTAATTTCTCACTGGTCTTGTCTATTTTGCCAAACACATTTAAATGACAGAAGGAAGTAATAATGACAAAGTTCACCTTCATAAATGTAGTGAGTACAGCTAATCTGCAATGTTATTTGTACTCAGCAACTGTTCCTCACTTTAGAGGGTCAATGTTTTAGTCTTGGTCTTGAGCAGAAGTAGCTCAGAAGAACTTGTAATAATTTTATTAGGACTTCTAGTAATAATCCTAAAGGTCATAATAATAGTTCTTTAGTTTCCAGCGGAATTTATAAATGTCTGGTTTGTAACAGCTACTTTTTAAGGTAACAATTGAATAGCAATTTTATTATTAAATGAGTCATATTCTTCATGAAACAATTCACAAAAACAATTTCCGCACTATGGCCCCATGAAAAAAACAAAAACAACCAACAAAAACCCCTTAGTTTTTGAATTACAAAACATTACCTGAGCCAGTTAAGAACATTGTAAATTTTATTCTTTATTGTATTACCAGAATGTCATGGGTTAGCATAGTTTGAGTTTTTGAGGAAGACTCCTTCAGCCTCGGAAGTGATTTTTTGCACAGAGGTGCTTACAGTTTCCTCTAGACCTGACCTAACCAATCAACTGGCTAGTTGGAATATTGACAACTTCTTTAAGCCACTTAAGAAGCTTGGTACGCCTCTGTGATACACATTTAAGAACAAACAGAGCCCGGGAAGGCTCTCTCGGACTTCCGGCTTTCGGACAGGTAACTGGGGGAGGCCCGGGGCACGGCCCAGCGGGGCCGGGCCCTGCTCGGCCCGGCCGGGCCGGCCAGGAGCCCACCCTGGAGCGGCCCTGTTCCATCTGCGGCCTGGCCCGGCCCCCCCAGCCCTGCTCCGGCCCCAGCCCTGCTTCGGGCGGGCCAGGCCCCCTCAGCTGCTCCGGACGGGCCATGCCCCCCCTCACCCACTGCTGCTGCCCGGCAAGGAGAGATAAGCGAATTCCAGCTGCAAGGCCGGGTGAGATTAACTCTTTTAGTGCTGTAAGATTTCTCCAGAACAGATGAAGCTTCCAGACATTCAATCCTCTCCTGAGTCAGAGGAAAAGGACAGATGATGGCACGTGAAATAAACAGCACAGAGACACCAAAGTCAGCGAAGAAGGAGGAGCTGAAACCCTGAGAGAGGAGAAAGAGGAGATGCTTCTCCTGGAAGCTGAAATTCTCTTGTAAGGCTGTGGTGATGGACTATAATATATCTCAGTGTTCCCGTTGTAATTTCATGAAGCATGGTGGGGGGAGGCAGAGCGTTCAAAACCGCAACCCATGGGTAGAAGTACCTGTGCTGCATTAAGCAACTACTGAAGTAGCTGTGATTTATTGAGAAGTTTTAACAGAGAGAGTTGAAAGTGATGTAGACTCTCTCGCTCCCAGAGGAAGGCCTCTGTGCCTTTTCAGTTGAAGGTGATGAGGACCCTCTTGCTGCCAGAGAAGAAGGGGGCCTCTGTGCCTAGAGATAAAGATGCACCTACAGACAGGTGAAAAGAACTTTTGTTTTGAAGGAGATGAGGACCCTCTCACTACCGGAGAAAGGGAGGACCTCTGTTCCTAGAGATGAATATGCACCCACAGATGGGTAAAGAGAACTTTTGTTTCTGAACAGCTCATCCTTAAAATGGTACCCCATTAGCTAAAGAAATTAACCCTCGAAAGCAGTTGTGGGGAAAGCTGCAAGTTGAGGGAAGGGACTTTCACAGGCAAGGAGAAACCATTCCGGGCGGCCTTGCTGTGACACTGAGCCACAAGAGAACTGTTTAACTGTTTTCGTGTGGAGATGTCTCCATAGCATGAGCAAGAGGGACTCCTCTTCCTAGGTGGACTGAGAAAAGTTCTTACAGAGATGGTAAACTGACTCTGGAAAACCTTGAGGGTTGTTTTTTCATGTTGTTGGTGGGAGGAGGAGAAGGTGGGGGGAGGAGAAGTGTTCTGAAGGTTTAGTCTAATTTTTTTTTTCTGCCTTTTAGTTCTGTTAATAAACTTCTTTATGCTTTTAAGGTTTAAGTTTTGTGCCTGCTTTGCTTTTCTCCTGGTTCTTATCTCACAGAAGGAAAATAAGTAAGTAATGGGCATTTTGAACCAAACCACTACACCAAGACACCTGAACTTTATCTGAACTACCTGTGTTTAAAAAGACATAACCTAAGGGAAACACATGATAAAAAGTTCTTTTGAAAACAATTCCCTGGATCAAAACTGGTTTTCTTACTTTTCTTCAGCAATGAATGTTCTGTGAGGATATGAACCTGCTTTTCAGAGGTGGATGCCTGGACACACTGGTGTAGAGACTGGTGCAAGTCAAAGCTGAAGAAAAAAATCAGAAGACAGCATAGATGAGCTGGATAGTAAAAGATTTTTTTTCTTTTTCTGAACTAAAGGGAGGACCAGGTACAGAAGATACAGAGAAAACTGGTCAGTTGTGAAAGCAAAAGAGAAATGAATTGTGGAATGTAGCTGGAAATGTTAAAAGAAGGTCATTCAAAGTTAAATGGATGGGCTTGAAATATTGAAAGGAAATGAATGTAAAACTATAGCAGGTGTACTCCACTGTGAACTCAGGTCATATTTGTATGATTCCTGTTGTGCAAGATATCCCCAATGTGCTTGACATACTCATGAAAAATACTTATTTCACCTGTAACGAATGCCATTTTAAAGTTACTTATGATGCTCATTTGGATATTATTTTAGGCTCAGCTCCTCCCCTAACCCATCAATGTTTTTTTTCTTTTCCTGTCTGAAAAAAGTCCATCATGTGACAACATAATCAAAATGGAAAAAAATAGGAAAGCAGTCATAGTAATCATAACTAAAATGCATGCAAAGACTAAAATAGAACTTCCCTCTTTGATTATTTATAAAACTTGTGAAAGTAATAGATTTAGTTCACTTCAGATAAGAATAATTAATTCAAATAAATTCAAATCCCTGTTATTTTTCACAAAGAGGAAACCACTTCAAGTATTTTGAGAAATTACCAAGAGATATTCACTACTTTTGGGATTGTCATTGCCTATTACAGTATAGTTGCTGGTTGTGAAACTGATAGTAGCTTTAGACCAGAATGATATTCTAAATTAAGCTTTTTCACTTAACTCTAAGTGTTTAAAGGTTCTGGCAAGAAATCTTAATATTATTTATCTCCATTTATCCCTCTTTACCACTAACAGCTTATACCAAAATACAAGGTATATAGTCCATAAAAAGGTTATCTTTTTTTCAGAGTTTGTTAGTAGCTATAACAAAAGAAAATCCTTTATCTGAATTTGATAGGGTAGCAACAAGTTGAAATTGCTGGATAATTAAAAGTTGCAATCTTTAATGTCGTATTTTATTACCTCTTTGCACAGATTCCCAGATTCTCACCTTTGTCATGGAATAGGCTTGATCAACCTCTCTTCTACATTGTCATTTAAACTGCTGTATTTTACAGTATAACTTTTTAATGATCTCTAGTTGTTATGGCAATAATAGTAATGAAATCCATGATATAATGCCATTAGAAATCTAAATAAAAGTTAGGCATTCAAAGTCAGTTGAGTCCTCAAAACAATGATTTTACGATCAGTTGATTTGTAACAGCTTTGGGGTTTTGTAGCCGACAGTCACAGAAGCTGACACACGAAATTAACACAGGTTTTCATGTTGTGGGTTCACTTAGCAGGAAAATGCCTTGAAGACTTTCTGACAGGTCTGGATCCTGAAGAGGAAAACTGCAAGCTGGTTTTGGGCACAACAGAATATTCTTGGGAGAAAAAGACATAATTGTTTTCTTGCTTTTGTACAAAACTATATTTACTATTACTCTTTGGGGTTTTTATCTGTGACAGCACTGCAGATTATACTTAGACTGTTTTGTGAAGTAAAGGTATTCCACTGATCTCTAGGTAGTTCAATCTAGAAATACTAAAATCTTTCACATGGAAAAAAATAGATTTGACATAGGTTTGACTGATTGACTCATGAAGAAGCTCATACTGCTAGGGTTATCATACCTCGTAACTGATAATAGTTTCTCTAATTGCTGCAGTAGAGCAATGGAGCTCTCTATTTCTCCAAGACTTTGAAGGACCTAATATGGCAGAATATCACTGTCCAATGGATTGGCAACCACAGTGGATTTTTCACTTTTCCTCTCCCTTACACTGTTTTGTATAATGTACGCCGAGTACTAACCCGCCTGAATACATTTTAAACATGTCTCTAAAATTGCTGAGGTCTCCTAATTATAATAGTGTGACCTCTAGAAGAAACACCTTAGTAGCCCTTGTGCAGAACTTAGAAGCACATGGGCAAAAGATTTCAGTCTAATACATTGGAAAAGAAATACATATGGGCAGAGAGATTCGCATTCTAGACTTTTTTCCCATTCATTTTAATAACTGGAAAAGCAAACCTTCATGAATCTGTGACTGTCCTAAACAAAGAGTCTGAGGAATATATGTCAGCTACTCTCATGACAATTAGGGCATATTTGTAGGATAAATAAACCATGCCAGTACTCTTTCAGATCTCAGCATGTTTGTTTTCAAGGTGGGACTTTGTCTTTGGTTTCTGAGGGGTGAACAAATAAATTTGTTTAGGGGAGATGTTGACAAAAGTTAAATTTTCTAGGTAAAGCCCACTGTAAGTCTGTGTAATGAACATTTTTTTTCCTGTGGAAGTGTAAAGTAATTTTTTAAAAAATTGTATTTTTTATCTCTATCTTCACAAAAGCCTATATATATTATTACACTATGTGTGGTGATCTGAAGTTTTCGAAATGTTAAAACATGGATCGAAGAAACCAAGGGAAAAAAAATATTGTCCATAAGAGTGAATTCTTTCAAAGCAAAGGAATCTCTTGAAAAACATTGCTAGCATTGTTCTGATGAAAAATTGCAGTCTTCCTGTGTGGATTTCCCTAAACCAGAATCATACTACACGTAAGTTGGAGAAAGCTGAGTGTCATCACTGAAGAAAAAACATAACACAGAAGTGACATACCTAAATTTTGATACCATCTTCTGATGCAAACTCTCTGACCAGAACTCAGCAGTTCAACAAAGTGATCTGTGTCCAAATATGGTAATTCTTCAAAATATATCTGTTGGGAAAAAAAAAAGGGTTAATGTTAATGCGTGATCATCACCTCCCTTTTGTCTCAGGCATCCAGAATTTCAGTAGTCTCCAGCAGTTTCCTACTAAGATATTGGGCAATCAGAAATTTGGTTTGTCCACTTTCCCCACAAATTATATTAATCAAATTAGGACATTTACTGGATTGTCTGAAACTAACACATCAAATTTTATGAAGAAATCTTCTAAGGGCACTAGATCGTGTTGTGAGTCTTAGGAATTTTTAATTGACTTCTAAGTAGATATCAGAAGGGAACATCTGACCATTGGAGGGGCAGTCTCAAGAAAGCAAGCTAAGTACAAGAAGATAGTAAAAAACATAAGGAATTAAGAAATTAAATGAGGAAATTGAAACATTCATGTGATGTCCCAGGGCAAACTGTTGTTTATCAATAAGCATCACCTTCAGGAGCTTACTAGCCATTAACTAGTGAAGCCCATCTTCCAGAAGGAAGTTCTGCAGAAAATTGTGTTAATAATACAGAAGTCCACTGGATGTAAAAATACTTAACAAACACAATTCACAAATGCATACACAGCAAGGATCCAAGGATTAAACTAACTCTCTGGTGTGTCTATACTAAGCACCTACTTTATTTCTCAAAGAAATATATTAAAACCACCAGAAGTTTTAAGAATGGCATAAAGCTATCAAAAAATGATATTCAGTTGTTCTCAACAATTGCTTTGTTTAAACCCCAATTTTTCAGTGACCAGAACATCCCTGCTTTTTTTCAATCCCAGAAACAAAAGAACGGAAAAAAACAGTTTGATGAAAATATGTATCTGATGGTGGTTCTATGAAGAATATAAAATTGCATTTTTTACTCCCGCAGAGAAAGTACTTGTCAAATGCCACTGCATGAAAGGCACCTTACCTAGGTGGCAATGAGAAAGTAGGTATTCCTATGTGTTCTGAAGCACTGCTGCTTTCAATTCAACATCCCAATTATGAAAACTACTCCAGTTACCTCAAACATAGTGTCTCTGTAATTTGCTGAACTTCATTATAACTGTGAGGTAAAGAGTAAGCAATTAATAAGACAGAGTATGGAAAAATAATTATGGAAAATAAGAAGAAGGAGATACAAAACCATCTTCTACCAACCTATGCAAATGTACGGCAGGCTTCAGTATAAGAGTAGTACTTCATGGCCATAAGCACAGACACAGGTAATGCCTGGCATTTCATTTGAATGCTTGCCTGAAGAGACAACGTACCGAGGTGCATTAAGAATTATGCATAATTTGAAATAGCTGGAAAAAATGGAATATTCTTTGAAAAAGACAAGTTCTATGACATGAAAATTACAGTTCTGGTGATGGAATGTAGGTCAAAATCTTATTCTCTATGCTAATCAGGTTAAATTTCCTAACAACAAGTATTTCTGTCATTAAAATTTATGAATGCATTAATATAATTCCCAAATTACAAATATAACCCAGAAATATTACATAGCAATATAATGATTATTGCATTCCTCAAAAGAATGACAAAGCATTTTAAATGTTAGGCAGGAGATTTTATTAACTCAAACCCTATGAAAGTAAACAGAACAACTCTGTTGTTGGAATAGAATTTAAATATTTCTTTCGTTGTAATATCCAGTATTTCATCTTGCCCAAATCAATCCAATTGAACATCATCAGCCAGTGATATTATCCATACCTTTTTAATAGGATACTGAATGACTAATAAATATTCTTCATTGTTGTACAAAAAGAAAGTGCTTGTGTTCAAATTAAATTTACTCCTATGTTCAGAAAGAGGAAAGTTCACACACAGCTGGCTTTTTTCTGCCTTCCATGTTTTCTGAGGAAGAATGAACTTAGTGGTTATTGGGCAACTGAGAGGGATTGTAATTAAGATTTCTTTTCTCCTAGGAAGAAAAAATATTCTCAATTCACTTGTCTGCTCACTATTTCCAGTTATAGCATATAATTTTATGCACTTTTTCTGATAAGATCCAGTGAAAATATGGAAAAATATGCACTAAATATGAACTAGAAAGAGTAACTAGAGAGTGAAGTGGTTTAATTCATAATAACAAAATTCAAAATAAAAAACTCTCCAGTCATTTGTATGTAAAGAGGTCTGATAAGTAATAACAAATAGAATAAAAATGCACTATCTAAAAGGCATTGTATCACAAAATTACTAATATCCACAGTATGCAGCACTGTAGCAAGATCAGTAAATATTTTTCTGATTTATCAAAGGGTTTTTTCATTCATTCCCTCCTTTTATATTTAGATACATCAGCATGTCTCAGACATTATAACTTCATTTGCCTCAGAGAAATTTCATTCTACATAACAAAAGTTTGTTCTGGCATATTTGTACTTTGCTGATATGAATCTCCCCTTCAGCCCAACCAAAAGATTTAAAATGCTTTGTGTAGTAAATATTTCTCCCTGAACCTACAAAATAGACAAATCCAATCGATATGGGGCAAGAATATCCTGAGGTGATACAAATAGGAAGGCGGCAAAGAATAGAATATAAGATCTTTTGGGAAATAAAAAGGGAGACAGAAAACTTGAAGATCATCTTATAAGCAGGGCAGAATTGCAGATACAAATTATAAATGTTTACATATATTTCTATTACAAACCCTTTCATTCCAGTCTTAGAAATATTAATCTACCAGAGTGGGAAATAAGGCCTACAAGGCAGGAGACATATATAAACAACATTACTTTTTCACAGAGGGTGGTTCATGGATGTTTCTGGTCTATTACAGACTCTCAGAAACCATTTGTATTCTCTAAGCTTTGGGTTGTATTTTGAGCTGTAACCCATAAACACTTGTTTCAGCTCAAAACCAGAAGTAAATATTTCATCAGCCACAGATTTCCCAAATATTTTGGAGTAATCAGTAAAGAGCAGAATATATTTGGATTATGAGTGTTTTACAGAAAGTCACTTTCAGCAAGACAGTTCCTAATGGTGACTAAGTAGGAAGAATTGAAATAATTTTTTTTCAACTCCATCAATCTAGCAACAATTCCAAGAGAATAACTGCCAAATTCCTACTGTATTAGTAATTCATGTTAGTACTTTAATATTATTGTGGAGACATAAACTAACATTAGAACTACAAGGTGACTAGCAGTTATTTAATCTGCTACCTTAGAGATTTCTTGCAGATATTTCATATTTTGCTGCATGGCAGATAGCTGTTATTACCAGAACCATTAAGATAGGACTAAGGGTATCTACTTTTTGTTTAAGCTCTGTTGTAGAATTTTTATATAACCTTGGACAAGTAGTTTCATTGCTTCATATTTCACATTCTCCCAATAATAAAATTCAGATTGTAGAAATAAAAAGGCTATAAAATACTGAAGTGTTATCTTTTTCATTGGTAAGGGTACTAGATTTACATGTGCTTAATTAATAAGTATTGTTATTCCGTCAGTATGATATCATCTTGTTAACAGATTTATAAAGAAAGAGATCTAGCTCTATATATATAAACTTAGTAACTACTCAAAAATTGCCTCAATATCTAACACAAAGGCAAATTTGAACAGTCAGTTCCCTGATTTAATTTTAATCTTTAAAATATGTGAAAAATAAAAGTGTAAAATTAGTTTGACAGAGCACAGACAAAACACATGGATGCCCACTTTCTGTGTGCTCTCCATGCAATACTGTGGAGAAGACATACAAACCATGGGTTGACTGGTGAAGCACCAAGTCTTAGTGTTTTTCAGGGCAGTTAGCTCAGAAGGACCCACAAAGCAGGGGATAAACCTTGATGCCAACACTGAACATTGCTTTTCAAAACAGAATCGTGGAATTGCAGAAAGGCTGTGGTTGGGACACTTGGAGATCATCTGGTCTAACTACCCTGCTAAAGCAGAGCCACTTAGAACCAGTTGCTTTGGGACTGTGTTCAGGTGACTTTTGGATACCTCCACAGGTGGAGACTTTACAACTTCTCTGGGCAATCGATTCTAATGCTCAGTTATCCTTACAGCAAAAAGGTTTTACCTGATGTTCAAGGGAAACTTTCTTCATTTCAGTTTGTGCCCATTGTTTCTGGTCCTGTTGTTGGGTATCACTGAAAAGAGCCTCGATCCCTATGCTCTATACCCTCCCTGCAGGTATTTTTTTATATATGAGTTGGTGAAGTATGACTTCCCCTGGGTGAAACCATGCTGACTGCTTCTGATGATTTTCTTGTCCTAAATGTGACTGAAAATTGTTTCCAGGATTAGCTTCTCCAGCAAAATTAAAAGAAGATTTCTTTGTGTTACTTGAAGTGTCATTACTTGTTATCACAGACTCAGACTTTTTTTCTGTTGGTAGAAAAGGTGGATAAAATTAGTGTTACTATGGTATAGATACCACATCCCTTAAGTAAAACTTATAATTTCTTAAGGTTTGAAACATGCCAAGAAGTTTACTCTTGCTCTTTCAGACTTAGGGAAACCATGCCTTGATGGAAAATACTGGACATTAAGTTTTCCACATGATTTACTTCCAAAAATGTGATTTGCCTCTTAGCTGTGATATTAACAGCACTCCTTTCCTTTTTGTTCACTATTTTTCATTTTCTCTTTGAAATAGATGTATTTTATTTGCATTTTAAGAGGCTGATTGTTGCCATTGCATGTCTCTTTCATGGTTACAAAAAAGAGCACTAGAACTAAGGAAGATGGGCAAAGTGGGCAATTGCTAGAATTAGTCATTGTCACCTAGGAAGATCGGCACAAAGAAAGCTAACAAATTCCTTTGCTTCGGGGACCACAAATGAATGGTAGATATTTCAAGTGTTAGTAATAGCAATAGCAGATTACAACTCCTACTCTTCTGTTGCTCCTCAATGTTTGTCAGCCTAAATTCTGGACCTTGCCTACAATGATTCTGCAACTACAAGGGACAGTTATTTTAATACATTTAATAATTGTAATACATTCTTTGAAAAACAGTATCTGCTGTTTTTTTTTTTTTTTCCCTCTCTTTCCTCTCCTCCTGCCTGGAGGAGAAAAGCCAAGATAGAAATGCTAAAAATATATTTTTTTTAGGTACATGTTCCATTGCACCTGGCCTTCCTGTAATTTGCTTTCCACACTAGCATCAGGTCCCAAAAATTGGCATCCTACTCAGTAACAGCAAGAGAAGAAAAAGAGAAAGCTCAGAGATTAATAATTTTGTATGAAAATTAAAAGAGATGAGCAGGAAAATTGTATATGCCTAGAGACAAAAAAAAAATGGTGAAAAAAGTCTTTCTGTCAACCCACTTTTAAGCTGCCAACAATTATCTGTCAAGTTTGTCTAAAATAAACACGACGAGAAAAAAGAATCAGACTGTATTGCTAAAGCACAGTCTCAGGCTAACACAATATATTACATCTCCAGTCACTTTTTGTTATTGAGAAGATCCTGGATGAAGAAGAATGTATGTACTCTCAAATTTACTCTAGCTCTCACTCTGGAAGTAAAATTGTCTCTTACACTGCCCCATCTGTGCACTTGAACTCTGGTCAGGTTTTCAGAATAGCATTTGTTATTTTTTCAATATTTTGCAGTGCTAATGCAACTTTATCTTGCAGTCACATGTTAAAATCATACATGCATGAGAAACCTGTATTAAACATTTCAGAAAACCCCGTATTTTTAACTTCAACTAAATCAATATCACTGTAGGCAGAAGTGAAAACTAATACAAAGTTTCATATCTGAATGGCTATTATGGCATCAAACTATTGCAGCAGCAGAAATTTACCATATTTTTCCCTTAGAGGGAAGAGGACGAGGTATAACAACTCTGCTATGCCAGAAAGAAAAGAAAAAAGCCAAACAAAAAAAAAAAGCTGAAAGGATCTCTCAGTATAAACAACATTAAGAGGAAGAGGAAAACATCCTTAAGGTTCTTTAGGGAATTTCTAATTTTTCTGATAATCAAACTGCTGAAAACAGAACTTCTCTTAAATGTCTTGACCAAAGGTGTACTGAGCGGGAGAGGATTCAGTGAATAGCAAGGGAGTGAGCGAGCTCTTTAACAGACTGATTTCTCATAAGGTTTTACATTTCATTACGCTACATTTTGACCCTGAACTAGATTTCAAAGGAACCTGAAATTGATTCAAAATTTTTTTCTTCTCCCTGGTTCATGCTTGTGGAATGAATGGCAGAATATGAGACAACATTTTGCTTATAGATACTAAAGGGAAGCATCCTAACTTAGGAGAAGGCTAAGGAAAACTGTCTTGTTGATTGTCATGATCCTGGAGAAAGTATTTCTGCCTATTGTTCCCCATATAAACATTGAGCAGACATGGAACCCAGATGAGAAAAAAGCTTCTATTATCTTTTTTTTTCTGTTCACACACAAAGCAAGGATTATTGTGCCTTTTCAGTATCCTGTAAAATGAAGCCAACAATGTTTCGGAATTTCTCTTCACTTACTTGGCAGCTTAGGATTATAAGAGGCTCAGGAGAATCACCATAAAATTATGTTCTAATACAGAAAAGGGCCAGTCAGAGAAATTTCTTCCAGCTTACCAGCTAAGCAATGAACTCTTGTCTACTATTTTCCCCAAAGGTTTTCACTTTAGTCACTATAATTCATAACTCATTTTTATTTATTATTACTGTTTAAAAAAAAACCCTAGAACTATAAGAAAGTCAGATCTATTTTGCTTTGCTCTGGTCCATCCTGATTTGTCTGCAAGACAAATATCTGTAATGTTTGTCTTTTTCATTTTACAAACCAAATTTTTTTTTTTTTTTGCAATGAGGTCCATTGAGAACAATAAATCATGGAAAGAGATGAGCATACAAGCTTATCTGTGTTACTGCTTTAATTCAGTTCCAGCAAGAGATTTTGAAAATCTCCCACTTGTTACCGTGTCCTCTTCTTTAGCTCTAGCACAGAGGAATTTTTTTCAAAAACAGAAACTGCTTTACTTCTGGGGAAATGTTGCTGTCCTATAGCATAGCAACATACGCCTTGCATGTCACTCACAGAAGTTTCAAGCCCTGTAACAGGCTAGTGTGGTTTGAAATACCCTCTAGCTGTCTTGTTACTTGTTAGTTTGATATTGTTCCTCCCCTGAGGGGTCTTTATTGGTTTACTATCATGTACCTTCTTTCATGATTGGTTCATTCTGTTATCTCTACCTGATGATGTAACACCTTAAAACTCTTGGCGAGAGAACAACCGGGGTCTCTCTGCTTTAGCTCCCCTTCAAGCTAACTGGCCCCTGTCCTCTCGAGGGCAGGAGAAAATAAACTTGGAATGAAGCTGACAGAGTTTCCACTCTTTCCTCCGTACCTTCTGCTGCTGGCTACAGCATGCCTACATGCTGTGAGGAGGCGTTGGGCTGCACTGGTAAACTGAGGCACGCAAACCTCAGTTACCATCAATTCGGTCGCTGGTTCATGCGGGCATCGGACCCCGTTAACCTGCGAGCCAGGCTGGGAACAGCCTGGCCGGCAGAAATTAACAGTTAAATATAATGCAGAAGGTGTGGTCCCTCTTGTGACCTGTGTTTGTACTTCCAAAGTATCACAGATTTCTGGGAAAGTGCACAAAATCTCAGAAAAATATTACTATTGGTTTGGAAATCATCTCAGAAATATTAATAATTTTCTCCTGAAATTAAAAGCATAGTCATCCCATTGAGAAGTAACCATCACTACTTCACAAACCATTAAATTCTGTGAATGGGAAAGAGTAAAGAAATCATGAACACAAGATGAGCAATGTCAAGGACTAGATCAACCTACCTAATAAATCTTCGATGAGCATTTTTTAAAAGAAGGCACGTATTTAGAACATCTTCTATTTTCCAAGAACAAAATACTATTTTCTCATTTTGGCATACAATAGCTGCATAGCATAAAGGTAAGTTGGATTCTTTGGATAGTTGTTAAGAGAAAAGACTCATCCTCTGAAAGGACAAATATTTTAAATTAACTTTAACATACATTTTGCCAAATCCCTATGACATTTACAGCATAAGACTACAGCATGTTAGACAAACACCTACTAGTACTTCAGAGCAGTTTAGGACAGTTACACTGGTAATGACAGCATCTACCACCATATCACACACAGCTGGAAAAAAAACACAGTGAAGATCAGGAGCGAACGATGTCTGAGAAGAAGATTCTTCAAATCTCTTGAAATATTCTGGGCTCGATTCAACATTTTCATCTTTCTGTCAATAAGTCATTGATTTTCTCATTCTAAATTTATTCCTGTGTCATTACAGTAAACAGTGACTGGCCCACAGTCCCACGGTAGCAGCACCTACTGACAGGCAGAACTGACCTGGTCTGGATTTTGATGAACCTTTCTGAATCAAAAGAGGATTCACACAGGATTGATCTGTATGTTTATTGAGACCTGCAGATCTAACAGACCTAGCTTGAGTGTGAGTTAAACTCACTTCAGAAAAAACAGGGTAAAATTATTAGTATGTTTTCAATTGGTGTGGTAATATCCTTTTTGAAGAGCCTTTACTGTATTTAATTAAAAGAAATTAATATTTTAAATTAGTAATTTTGAAAACAAAAGATTATAATTATTCAATATGATTCTAACATTAGATTCTACCCAGAGTCACCAAATACTGGACTTCGGCATGGCATACATTACTTGGTTGAAATTTCTGCAACAAATTACAAAATGCCTTAGAATTGTTAATGTCAAGTTGATGCCTTTTCCTGGTCTTAAAATCAAGAGTCAAACACAGTTAGAAGGGAAAAAGGGATTTTACCTTGGTATTTATTTTAAGGATCCTTAGGTGTACTACGTCCAGGTCAAATGCACCTCAGTGTACACTGCAAAAACCCTCTTTTCTCTCCCCAAAGATCTTGCATATCATAGGTTTTACTAATTAGCATATCTATCATAAATTTCTCAATGAGAGGCTAACATGAGCCTCCCTTCCCAAGGAACCTTCCCCTGGATGGTTTCATCTCAGTTTACAAAATGTGTTCTGGAGAGGGCCTTGGGGGTCTGGGGCACACTGCTCCCTAACTACAAAACCTCTAAATGTTTCATCTCCCAGCTTAACGAACAAGTCCAAGAATGTAGGCAAAAAGCACTAAGGAATACAGAAGCTGTAAAAAGTCACAAAAAGGGGTTTAAAAGAAAAGGCAAAAAATCATCATGGCATCAAAGTAATTAATATTCTAAAACTCAGTGACAAAGCTGCCCACTATTATAAACTTTATATAGATAGCCTAGTTTTTGGGCTCTCTGTATGAAATAACTGATGAAAGTTCTGGCCTGAGCTAAGCACGGGAACACAATGCATGATTCTATAGTTCTGTTTGGCTCTGAGATGTATGAATGTATAAAGAGGAAAGCTGAAGCACAGATTGGTATAAACAAAAACCTTTAAAACTTTTTATCCATTCAGACATCCACAGAAAAGAAAAGCTTTCTTAGTGTAGCAGAAGTGTGACTGGTTTTGTTTTAATGAAAAGACAAAATGTTAATGCAGATTTTTAAGGTAATTCTCTGCTGTTGATAGTTTAATATCACACAGAACAACTGATTTTCTTTCACATCAAATGTGAACCAGAGAATACCAAAAATGGGCACATTCCTCCAGAGGGTGGAAGCTGAGAGTGTTAAAAGAATATATACTGTTTCACTTAACTCAGTGACTTTATGTATCATGTCCAGGAAGTCTAAGGGTAAAAGACCCTTGAGTCACTTCAAAGTTTTGATCTTATTTTATGGAGATTAATTGATTTTAAATGCGTGCCACAGATGCAGAATGAGTCAGGTTCTATTTCATCATTATTTCAAAGGACAAATCAGACTTCTTGTTATAATATTCTCTACCAATTGAACTAACATTTTCATCTCATTACTGTTAATTTTAAAGTCCAGTATATCTAGACAGTAGAAAGAGAGAGAGGCATTTGTGACAATTGGAGCAGCATAAAGAATGAAATTTACAAGATATTTGGCAAAGCATTCCTGGCTTTGTAGCCTTAACTCCCAAACAGCAGCAATCAGACTCTTCAGCTCACATGCTTTAGAGCATGTAGAGAAGACAACAAAAACAACAAATGAATTATGGTTAGAGCTAAGGGTGCTTACTATACTATTTACTATTATAGAGCTAGTAACCCACAGCAAATTCTCTCTGCTCAATACATTTTAGACCTCCTGTATTAATGAATGAAACATTTCCTTAGCAGCATTTCTTGATTTAAAGTTTTGTTGGGTTTTTTTTTTTTGCTAACTTATGCTAAGTAGCTCACTGTTTCCATAGCCTGCTACTTTAACACTAGTAACCTAAACTGGAGGGTTACCTAATTCTATGTGCCTTTTCTAAGTTATATGTCTTTAATAACAAGAGGAATTTCTTCGTTTACAGAAGGCAAGAGAGGAGCTATGGATTTGGTAGGGAAAATGGTCTGAGAAGAATGCCCCTTCCCTGGAAGTGTTCAAGGTTAGGTTGGATGTGGGCCCTGAGCAACTTGAGCTAGTGCAATGTGTCCCTGCCCATGGCAGAGGAGTTGGAACTAGATGATCTTTAAAGTCCCTTCCAATCAAAACCATTCTGTGATTCTATGAAATTCGTGTTAGTTTTAATGTAAAAGTGGTTAAGTTCAAATATATACTTGTAATTTGTGAATGTATAAAAGACTCAAATCTCATTACCTGTTTTGCAATGAATTGTAAAGTGTTCATGGAAAGTACAGTAAATAGCAGACAAGCTATTAAGTATTTCATAAATATTGTGATAAAAATTATTTTAACTTTTGTACCTCTTACATCTGCAAACCCATTAAAAAAAAAAACACCTTTCCCTATTAACTAAGCCCTATTTATATAAGTACCATGAGAGTGTCCTTGCCTTGCCTTCCTTTCCCATCAGAGAAAGATACATGTGTGCATGAACACATATGTATTTGCTCATTTACTATCTGAGGAAAAGCAGACGTTATGTTAGCAGCTGCATGGGTTTAATACTTCATTCCTTTAATGTAGCCACAATTCAGCAAGAAGGAAAAGAATACTGAGTTAAAAAAAATATCACCACAACCACCAAAGCCCTTAATATTCAGGCAGAAGCTGCAGAAGATGATGGATGGACTTACTTTTTATATTTTTAGCCACACAGACTAGATTAATTATTTAGAAACCTTAAATATATAATGCTTTCAAAGCAGGGAAATGGACCAGGTTTCTAATGATATTGACTTCCAAAGTGCTATATGGAGAGAAAAAGTATTAGATTATTAAGTATTCTGATCTTAATCTTTATATTACAGACTATCGGTGTATTGATTAGAGCAGTATGCTTTTTCCTTCTTATGAAGGCCATTTGAAGACATCACTAGCTGCCATTCTAGGAAATGCATTTTTGTGTCTTCTTTATCTTCCCACATAATCAGAAACTCCTAGGGTTTGTTGTGTCAAGGTTGGCATTTAGTTGGTTTTTTTAAAGCGCGATATGTGGTTCTAATTTTCACGAAAAATAGCGTCTTTGTTCTATTGTTAATTGAATACAGAGATATCTGCTTAAGTGAGGTTTTGGATTTTAGTAAGTCAGAGCTGCTGTTCCAGCATTTCTCTGCACAACCTAAAAACTGCAAAGAAACTGAGTTCAAATAGTAAGATATCCCAGAATAATAGAATCATAGAATATTTTGAGTAGGAAGGGACCCTCAACAATCAAAGTCCAACTCCTGGCCCTGCAGAGGACACTCCAAGATTCACACCATATGCCTGAGCATTGTCCTACGCTTCTCTTGAGCTCTGTCAGGCTTGGTGCTGTGACCACTTCGCTGGGGAGCCTGTTCCAGTGCCCAGCCACCCTCTGGCTGAAGAACCTTTTGCTAATATCCAATCTGTTTCCAGTATGTGGTACATTTTCAAGTAATTTCCAACAGCATGATGACATTTGTCAAAAAGATCTGAGATGTCAAGATGTTCACTTGCACTCTATATCCCAATGCCAAAGAACACAAAATCAAGAGTCCTAAAGTTGAATTTCTTTTATTACATAGTGGTAAGGTATTATTTATAAAAAAAGGTATTTAATACTCTTTTTTTGTGATACAAAAACAGTGATATTCATTTATAACCATGCTGTAACTTCTATAATTCTTCTGTTTTCTCCTGTACTTTAAAAAAAATAAGTTCATTCATTGGAACTTGTAGGTTCAGGTTAAAAATGAGAAAACGTTTCTCAGAGTGAGTGAATCACTGGAATAGACTTACTAGGGCCTCCAGCACTTGAGATCTTTAAGAACAGCCTAAACCACCCCTGCCAATAGTAATAAAACTGTAGTTGTTTCTGCTCTGGGCTTTGAGAACAGCAAAGATGATGTCCTTTTTTCTAGCCCCACCAAGCTATTCTGTGACAGTGTCTCGATAAGACATGTTCTTCACTACCCTCTTAAATGCTTAATGTACCACAGAATTAATCAGATAGGTTTCAAGAAGAAAGGAAAAAATCTGAAATATTTAAAAAATATTTCAAATGTAGAATTTTAATAGTCTTCCTTCCCTAACAATATACTTCTTGGTTTAGAAAATAGGTTGTAGGATTTTGCATGTTTCATTTTCCTCAAGGAAGTTTGAGCTGAAAAACTCTAGAAATCTTTTTCTGTGTAACTGAGAAGTGAAAAAATGGCATGAGAAGGATTTAGATCTACCTCAGATCTTTCCTACAATATCTGTTTCTATAGTTTAGCTGTACCCAGTAAGAAAAGATTTAGAAACCAGAAGATGAAAGACATAGTGAAAAAACTGCCAGTAGCAATATAGTAATATACAAGTGCAGGGAGCACCACTGTTCTGAATTCCTTGTCTCTGTGCCTTGAACTTCTTGAATTCCATTTCAGTTCTAAAATATTTGACAGCTGATTGCCCTTAGTATTGCAGGCTTACATTTTTGCATACAAAAATGATTAGGAGAAGTCTTGGAACTGAAAGAGTAAACAACATAAGAATTCCTTCGATCTGAAGTTTTATCATACATCCCAAATAAGAATGATAAAGGATGTTACATTCCACTTAATTAAAAACAGATAAAATATCATGATTAGCTGGGTACAGACTTCGGTATGTTGATGCAGTCTTGATCTTACTGAAATAAATAACAAAATTCTCACTTCCTGCATTAGAGATAGGATATAATTTTTCTTAATAGATCTGTATTACAGAGATAATTGAATAAAAGAGGTAAACTTTCTGAGACGTTTGTCTAAACAAAAACTTAAAATCAAAAAAGAGAGAGAAAGAAAAAAGAGAGAATTATTTGAAAATTAGGCAAAACTGAAGAAATTAATCCAAATATCGCAATTTAGAATTTGTAGGCGTTTCAATATATGTCAGATCCCAAATGTGGAAGTGAAACAAAACAAAATAGGGAAAATCCACAAAATAAATTAAATGTATATACTGAAAACTTCTTCAATCTAACAGTGTGTATAGTAACACTGTATGGACCTCACGCAGGGATCTCAGTAAGTGTTCAATTTGGACATCTGCTTGTGAACTGCATGGGATATATCTCTGAATGCAATGGACCTTCAAAGAGGTACTTAACAACAACCCAGTGCCTTGTTTTCTTAGATGAAACAGTGCTTCTCAGCTATCTCAGGGCATTGACAGGGTCTCTCTCCCCATTAATTCTCTACCAATTACTGTAAAAATTGGAATGCAACACAGAATATGCTGTCACTGGTTTTATTCCAATGTGGAGGCTATACCTAAAAAATTCATGTATATCTTGGTAACGCAGTACTGGAACACGACCACACAAGTATGTAGGATCTAATAAGATGCATCCCAGGGTCCTGGAGAAGGGTCAAGGGAAGCTTTGTCACAGCCCTTCAAGACTTAAAGCAGTAAAATAGAGGAACGGCTTTTTATCAGGGCCTGTGGTGATAGGAGGAGTAGTAATGGTTTTAAACTAGATATGCTAGTATTGCAAATAGAAACACAATTATTTCTATATTCAATATGTTACTTATTACCAAATACATGAAACTAAAATGGCTTGAGAATAATTTGCTGTATATTTTCTCTTTTCAAGTACACAGTATTTTTTGTGATTCTTGACTTATCCCTTACACGAACTTGTATACCATTTTCAACATTACTGTGAAATTAGGACATTATAATGACATTAAAAAAATCTAAATGTTTAATGTATATAAAATTAAAAGCTCCATGTAGGGAGTGGTTTTTCAGTATCTAAGAACCAATATTAGTAATAGACAGGATAAAAATATACAAAAAGAGCAAATTATTCTAGCAATAAAAAAAAAAGTAAAGGTTGACAATTTTATGTCTTTCTGTGTGCTAAATTTTGGGTTTAGAATAGAATATTAATCTTGCTCCAGAAATATTCAGAAAGGAGAAGAAATCAAAGCCTCTTTTAAAAAAAGGCAAATATTTAAGAGTGATGGAACCATTGACTTTACAGATCAGCAGTATTGTTTATATTGTGTCGTTTTCTTGGCTTCAGCTCTTTTATCATCTATAACTCACGTATAAATGAAATTATTAATGCTATATATACACTGAACAATTGATTATAACTTTGTTCCATAAACTTAAGACAGAAGGAATAAATTTCATTTCTGAGAAGACTGTGTACACAGACATAGTAGGAAAGAAGAGTAATGAATCATAACTGATAATTTACAAAACACTAAAAGTTGACGGCAACAGTTATGTCTAAAGAGGTAAATGAAACATCAAGGCACAATTTCATATCTAAAGACTTCTATTAATAATGCATTAGACACATATTTCTTAATTATTTTTCTCCTCAACAAACTTATTCAACCTCAATTGCTGTTTGGATGCTTATCAATGGATGTGCCTTTTGCAATAGTACCAAAGATATAAACATAAACAAGACCTTTCCAAAGAAATATTTGAGCCAAACATTACATGTGAATATCTGAATTCACATCATGATTATGTTTTTTTAATGAACAGTCAGAGGTAATAAAAGAGTGACTTCTTGCTGTGTTGCATCATCATAGTCTTCAGCAACATATATGCTCAATTTCACACAGGAGTGCTGAAAATACAGATTGAACCTTTAAGTCTACCTTCAAGTATGTTATAAACTCTGCTAAACCTGTTACTGGAGACACCTACATCAATCGCCATTGGAAACAGGAAGCTCAAAGTGCCATTAAAATAATTTGAAGTCTGAATATGTTGGTGTCAGGAAAAGACATTTTGTGCATATTCTACCTGAGCCATGAAAACATTGATCATTCTGAGACTTTGAGCATGCCCGAAGTTCTTAAATGAACAATATGGTATTGTATCATTCAGAGTATCAACTTGCAGTCTAATTAAGAGCTAGTAAAGCTGGAAACACAGCACAGGGATACCCATTTCTGCCCTAAAATTTATAATAACTTAATTGACACAACATGGACCACTAAAAATATTGTTGCTAATATGACGAGAGTCACTATGACCAGACTCCAAACCTCCCCACACATCACTGCAAGATCCCAGGTCATGTCTCTTTCCATGATCATCCCATCAGTGAAATGACAATAATAAAGTGCTCTCATTATCTTAAGAAGCTAAAAATATCAACAAAAGTTAAGAATTAGGCAAACAAGACCAAAGCAAAAAAAAAGTGTCTGATCTGTATATCTTTTCATTTGTTTGTTTCATTCTTATTTCATTCTTATACGTGTCATTGCATTTCAACGGTTAGGGTACTTTTGTTTCATAGTTTTAAAATAATTTCCACTGAAAAATATACATTGTGCAAATTTTTGGAATGGGCTCCACATGTTAATTTATTAAGATATGTTCTTAATTCTCATGAGAACATAAATTCTAATTTATGAAGCAATTTGTGCACAAAGTAATTTGACTATAGGCAATCATGGTTGCAGGAAATTAGGCTTATTCTGTGGTCAGCAGAGATGACTTTTGCAGGAATAATAATAATAATAATAAAAATAATAATAATAATAATAGTAATAATAAAGTCTTAGGTGTTCTGAATTGTCCCCTGGAGAAGTCTCCTAGACATTCCACTGCTTATGGGAGAGCTTGACGTGTCAAGGAATTATATGTTTGCAAGGGGAAATCACTGAGGCCAAACACCACTACTACCAGTATAAAGAAAGTTTAGAAGCCACTGGAGTTTCATTTGCTCTTCATTGTGCCTAGATATATTTTATATATGGTTTTGAGTCCTTAATACCATTTAGCATTTAAGTCACCAAGTAAATTAAAACAAACAAACAAAATTAAATAAATAAAACAAGTGAAAGGCCACACTGCCCAGACATTTTCAATCTCAGAAAAATGTTCAAGGCACCTATGTAGGAGCAAACTATATTTCATAGCAATAGATTACCATGTGGCTCTATAACTTTTTAGAGAAAATATTGTTATCTGTCCTTAAAACACTGATTGTACAAAATTAAAGCTTAGGTGCATATGTTTCAGCTTCATCTGCTGTGCAGAAAAAAGTTTAGGCACAGATGCTCATATTCCTGCACATGTAGTTCTGTGTTTTGAACGTTAGTCTGCATCACCAGTGTGAAGGACACCATGTTTAGTGAGGTGTTGCTCATGGCTGATTAGACAGGCAGTAAATAAAGCTATCGAAGTGTTGAGAAATAATGGACCTTGCATTCTGCAAGTACTTTTCTCAGAATTTACATTTTATTGTGTAGCTTTCAGTTGTCAGTTGTGCCATTTGAGGTGTTTTGTTCTGGAGTGGTTCTGGGTATTTTTCTCTGGGTATGAAAAAGATAATTTTTACACATACTTCCATATTATTATGTGATTTTGGAAAGTAATCAAAATCAGCATTTTCATTTTTTCTATGTATATCAGAGGTAACGTCAAAGGTAGTTTTTATAACAGAATGTGATAAGTTATAAAATGTGATGGGTGCCTTTAAAAGAGACTTGGAAATTAACCATTCAAACAACAGACGTAAGGTCATGGTGGATGAAGTTTTAACTCACTGAAGTGTCTCAAACTATTACACTATTCAAAAATTTTTCTTCTGTCCTATTCTAAAAGATTGCCATGATACACAAAGTGTGAGGCAATTGTATGACCTATGTTAGATATGAATTCAAACAAAACATTTAAAATAGTACATTCTGATGTTAAAACCTTTGAATTATATAAAATTAGATACCATACACTTTTGTCTGTAAATGAGATACAGATGCAGCTCATTCTGCAGGACTGAATGAATGCATTTGTTCATTCAATTTTAATGTTTCAAAACTTTATTCTCAAATTATTTCCATTATGTTCCTGAAACAGCTTTATTAGTACTGCAAGAAGTCATACTTCTACTCTAATCTGTATTGTTCTGTTAAGGGGGGGGGAGGGGGGGAAGGAGTGTTATTAAAAAACTTACATGAAAATTGAATAATTATTGCATAATCCTCCAACATGGAATGAGATTTTATGGCAGTAATATTCCTCAGTGTAAACCATATCCACATTAAGTCAAACAGTCTAAAACACATGCAAGCATAATCCAAAGTGTCTTTATATCCTGAACTTGTTGCACATAACAAAAAACGAAAAAGACCAGGCTTGAGTAATAAATGAAATAGTGTCTGAATGGTCAAGATGGGTAGCACCTGAGGTATCTATTTTCTCTCCAGCTGTGTACTTTGAATTGAAAAATTGCTGCTTTTCTCACAAGAGAGGTGAAACAGCACAGATGAGACAAGAGCCAACCACAAATAATCACTTATAGGTATCATTTATAAATAGTTTTTAAGTACAAAATTACCATATATGAGATATAAACCAGAGGAAAAAAATCTATGGCTGACTTAATTATAAATAAAATTGTGCTGGCACTAACTAAATACCGTGGAAGTGCTGAGACTGGCAGTGACATAGTTAATGAAAAAACATGTTTATTTTGTTGGGTTTTTTTTGTTTTCCTAAAACAGCAAAAAATATAATAAAAAAGGCTGGAAAGAGTTCTCTTCTACTTTATATAGTGTAGTTATAATTGTTAAGTAATATTAAATATACAGGTTGAATAGGTACAGATCAACATGAACTGTGCTGAAATTAATGGGTTTTTTCCTAAATAAGAGACATAAATCCTAAAATACTAATTACAAATCTCAAAATATGAAGTTATGGCAATGAAATAGTTGCCCTTGCAAAAAAACTTCTTTCCTTACACCGTTCTGTCAGGTGAATAACACAAAAATATTTTTATTTTTGTGTCCACAAATAGACTAAAATGTGTTTTAGTTTTCTGGAAAAAAAAAAATCAGTAATCTTCAATTATATGTCTTGGCCTAAGACTGCTGAGCTGAAAATAAGCTTAATGAGCTTTTTGGTGCAATAGATTCACCAATTCAGATTCATGTTGTCCTTTGTCATTAGGTTTCTCTGGAAAGAGATTTATCTGGAGAAAATTAGCCTGGGACACAGAATAAGATTCCCAGGACTATGTTGTCTGCTGGCAGATGCATTTCAGGTAAAAGGGGAAGTGAATTTGGCCTAAGAGAAATTAAAGATTCTGTATAAAAACCACAGTTCCAATTGCACCAAAAAATGTAACAGAAAAAAACAGCTCACTTGGAGAAAAGTAAATTTGTTTAGATATTCCCAAATGAAACACTTTAAAATCTGTTGTGTGATGAGAAAAAAAAATAATCAACTGCATTGATAAGAGAAAAATCGGATTTTTAACTAAAGAAACACTCAAAAATTCTGCTGGATATGGCCAGAATGTTGCAAAGCTCTTTTAAACTCTCAGTGCAAAATACCCTTGAAGCCCTATCTGTAAACTCTTCTGCACCTTTAGCATGCAGAATTTACATAGCCAGCAGGTTACTTATTTCTTTAGTCTGAGTTTAAAATGTCTGCCTTAGAAAACAGCCTGGTAATATGGCTAAAAGTTCCATTCTGTAACTGGTTATCCTTTTCAGTATAAAATGCTCAGTGAAGAGTAGATGAAGTAAGATTTTTTTTTTTTTAATGCAGGATATTTTCTTTGGTAGCCACTGTACAAAAGTGCCTTTAAATGTAGTGTGTATTTTTTTCACATTCAGTTTATGGTGTCTGTGGGGAAATTACATTCTCTGAGACCTCCATAAATATCAGAAGTAGCAGAAATCAAAAAATATTTTTTTTAAGAACAGACTGTGATGGCTTTGTATTATAAGTTATCTAGGAGAATATATTAATAAAATGTCCTAATAAACCACATTCAAATTCTAGGAAGTTTCAGTCAAAATATATCTTAAAGGAAAAATAGCACATCTGACAAATAAATTTATGCTATCACAATTTACTTACAATAATTTTTTTAAAAAAAATAAAATGGAAGTTCTGCCTGAAACTTTTATAGTCTTTTATGATATATTAAAGCAGTCAACACCCAGTCACTGAACCTCAAAGAGTCTGACATATCTTTTAAGGGATTGATAAAAAGAGGGCTGGGAGGTTTTGGTTGGTTTTTTGTTTTTATTGTCTTTACAATGTATTTTATATATTTAACAGAATTTATTTATGCCCTGAATTTTTCTGATATATTTTCAAAATGAGGAACTTTTGTATTTTGCTTTTGTATAGAAGTAAATACAATTTGGCATGAAATAATTTTTTGGAAGATTGACAGGCAGCTGAAAGAAGAAAACACTTGACAGCTAGTGGGTGAATCACCTGTAAACAGTGCTGGTTCAAGGGCTCTGTTATGTCATGTGTCCTTTTATTTCCTTCCAAAGAAAGTCAAAAGAAGTTAGCAAGCTGCTAATGTTAGCTCAAATAATATCCATAGCTTGCTACTTGGCTCCTACGTATTACAGACACAAAACAAAAATTGTCTTGGAGAAAAGTAAATTCAGTAAGAAAAGAAAAAGCCCAAAAAGATGGTACACATATTTATAAACAGACAACAAGGTGTATAATATAATGCATTACAGTTTCACAAACAATCAATACAAAATATTGGATATAAAATTACTTTTTGATTACCACTGTGAAAACACAAGCTTCTCAAGTTATTCCCCATACTACTATTGATTTTACCCTACTTTTTCTATTGTATTTTTAAAGCATTTCGCATCTATTCCTAAGATTCCATTCTGCTGCTAATGCTAAGCAAATGCACAAAGGAAAACACAGAAGATTTAATGGTGGAGAGGTATGAATATTATTTTTCATACTTTAATCTCTGCTCTAACACAGCTTGTTTAAGTCTGAAATACATTTTCCTAGTCACATTACACACAGGAACAACCAGAATTTTCCTAACCTTTTAACCCCTTCATTCATTTCATGCTATTAGCCTTTACCACTCTGTATCAGCTTTCTATCATGTGGCACTTTTCTTCCTGCCAGTTCCCATGACAATGGTCAGGTCATGTGTCAAATGACAGAGTGATATACTATAGTCATGTCTCAAAGCTGGTAAGTGGGCTCTTTTATTTTTCGTTTGTCAATTTTTTAAATACTTGGCAGCAAGCACTGTACTTCTGCCTCTCCTCTTTTCCTGGGAGGTGAAGTAGAAAACTTAAGGACAAGGACAAAGACCTAGGAATATTTTTCCTGTTTTATTAGCTTTTCTCCTCAATGGACTTAGGTATAAATGTATAAAGAGTTACTTTCAACAGTGAGAAGAACTACTACGCACAGCTAAAAATTCAAGAGACTAATTCTTGCTAACAGAGTATAGTCTTGTAAAAAGTACCTATGCTAGTACTCAAAGGTAGTTGTCCTACTCTTGCAAGAAAATTAATTACATAGTGATGAAAATGGGAAAAAAAAATAGTTTCAGGAGTGATGAGAAATAGAGGATGCATAAGAAAGCCATCTGGAACATATGCCCTAATCAAGATTTTGATGAAAAACTTCATCAAAACAGCAACATGTGTAAAAACCCTGCTGAGGATATGAAATTTTTTGTACCCAGAGATTAAATATACAACGAGCACTGAACATCATGTTACTCTACATTGGACACAGGTGTTAAAATGACATTGCTAAGACAAATAACATCCAACGATAAAACAAGCTATCAAAAATGTTGGGTGTTTGAAAAAGAATATAATCATCAAAGTTTTGATGTTGACATTCAAAGAGGAGTCTACAGACCAGAATAAGAAATAAGAATACTAATCTGACCATTGTTTTGTCAGATTCTGATTCACAGAAATTTCTCATATACACAATATTACTTGTTCAGTGTTGGGACGCCCTCTTTGGGAGCTTCCTCTACTGGGAACTCATCTTGGTCTCCGTGGGGACCACCCCCTGTCCGTCCACCTGCAGCCATCCAATGGGTGGAGGAGCCTGGGTCCGAGGGCGACCCCATGGGCGAGCCCCAAGTTCAAAAACCACTCTCCCTGGACTGACCCCTCCTATATTCCAGACCCTTCTATCCCTTCTATGTTTAGTGATTGGTGCATGTTGGTCGTCTCCACCCCTGCTGTACCATAATTGGCCCCATGTCTCAGTGTTCAGCCCTGTACCCTCAACCCCATTTGCTGTTGTGCCGGGCACCTCCCCTGTCTTCCCTTCCTCAAAAACCCCTGCACACCGCCGTTTCGGGGTTGATCCGATTGGATCGGCCCTTTTTAATGATCCTGTTACGTGGTCCGCGGATCAGCCTCCTCGCCGTTCTTTGCTCCTTGGTGCCTACTTGGTCCTGCCATCAGCACCTCCCTGCCAGGGGAGCGTGCCCCGGCCGCAAGCGGCGGCTTTGACGCTCCGACGCCGGCACACGCGGACGCGGTGCGTGGGTCGTGCCTGCGGACGGGTCACTCGGCTGACCGCCCCAGGGGCCGAGGGGGCTTCAGGGGCCGGAACTCAGCCCCCAGCCGACGCGACAGTTCAGCTATCTGTGAGGTAGAGGAATTTATAGAAAACATAGCCTCAAAAATTTCAATTTCAAAATTAGAAATGAGACATTATTTGCAGTCTATAATAAATACTGAAAGTCGATGCAGGTTTAAAGGAATTGCAGTAGTTTCCTGTATTTAAATAGCAAATACGGTGAACATAAGAATAATTTACTTAAAAGCAGTTTTCTTACAGGGTAAATAAATAATATGGTCATGTTACCTCAATTATCATAGCAAAATGACTTTAAAAGAATGTCAGATTGATTTTTTTAGCTATAGCCATGCTCTTTATTAAAACTAGTCAACTTTTTTTATTTTAATAGCATATTTTAAGTACCACTGGCAGAGTTTACCACATCGGGATTATATTAGTGCATTTTCCCCTTGTAAGAAGGGCACGATGTGCCAAGGGATTGCCATATTATCTTAGCTCTTTATATGAAATTTTATATTTTTTAAAAGGGTTATTCAAGAACTAGTTCATAAATTAACACCTTCAACTATAAAGTGACTAGTTGTTCTAACAGAAATGAAAAGCCTCCATCCCCTCAACCCTGAAACGGTTAAAGAGAAAAAAAACAAGAAACACACAAAATCCCACATTATTTTTATGTTTAAGAAAACATCTAAAAACACCGAACCTAATTGTTGCTTTCATTAAGGGATTTGTTTGTTTATTTGTTTAATCTCAGGCAATGAGGGCTTTTCCTCCTCAGCTACCATACTGGATTCAGAGATTGGACAAATAATGCAGTGGAAGGCCTATAAGTGCATTCAGCTGCATGCATATGACACCTTAGTCATGGAATTTGGAAAATTCCATTTCTTAACAAATTCAGAATTTATTCTACTGTAAAAACCATTACACGTTATCCTCCTGAGCTCTCACAAAAATCTGATGCTCAGTGAGATTTTTAATTTAATAACCTTCCTAGTCATAGCACTACATACTGAATTCACTTGTTTGCTTTTCATTTCTGAGTAGTAATTTACTCAACAATGTCTGTAAAGAGAAAGAAATTAGCTCATGCACTCGTGGTTGTTTCACATGCTGTAATTTCATACAGATATGTAACATGCGTATGAATTGCACCAAATAGAAGTTGAAGACAAGATCAGAGATGCGTGAATAAAAATCATTTATTATAAGCTTTAATTCAGCATTCAGAATCTTGAATTTAGATTTGTAAGAATAGACAGTATGTTTTCATCTTTTCTGAAAGTGCAAAAATACTCAATTTTTTAAGTCCAAGATTGTATTCTTAATGTTCATTATTTTCTTGATCACTCATGCAAGATTACCATTAAATTTTGGTCAAAGGTGAAAGCTATTTTGGTGCTTATCTGTGTTGGAATTTTCAGTCATCTGCTTTCTGTCCTGCACTAATAATCCACTAATAATTTTCAAAGTTGAAATGAATGTTTATAGATGAGAAAGGAATACACGTGCTACAAAAAATAAAATATTCTTCACCGTTTTCATTTCAGTTTAATTTTTCTAATGAGGACTAATTAATTATCGACTGTGTAGCCAAATAAATTTTTCAGAAGAAAATAATACTTTACATGGATTTTTTTAAGTGCCTGATTTTCTCTTGTAGCCCGCAACTACACCTTTGCTTTGATTGAAAAAATGTGAGTGTTGTATTTGACAGTGATGGGAAACATAGTTTCTAAAATATTAAAACGTTTTCAGTCAGTGGAACTGCATCACCAGAACAGATGACATAACTAGTTTTTATTAAAATGGGTAGATGTTTTCACATAAAAGGTTTTCTTTCCTAGACTTGTCATATCTGATTGCTTGAGAGGCATGGACAAATGGAGATACGACGTAAGAGAAAAAAGGTGTCCAGATACTGTGATAGCAAGGCTTATGGCAAGAGACTGAAGTAGCCTCCATTGTCTCATCTCATACCAGTGAAGGGAAAGTGTGATTAGAGTCCTCAACTCAGGTGGTGAGCTGCCTCAGAGCCAAGAAGAGTCATTTGTCCCCTATGATCACAGACTGTGCAATGGATGGCAATAGGCTTAAATTGCTCCAGGTGAAGTTAGTGTGGGTATACAAAAAAAACCTTTATACGGATAGGGTGAGTTAAGTACAGGAGATTTCACAACCTGCCACACACAGCTGTGCAATCTCATCCCTGGAAATGTTACGTGCAGCCTAGCAGCTCTCAAAAATATTGTTATTACTCTTACCTGATGAAAGGTGAATGAAATAGGTGATAGCCTTTGCTTTGGTCAGGAGACCACATGAGACCTTGTATGTTCTGAAGTTAGGGAGAGCAAATTGCCACTGATTTTTGGAATGCTAGAATTTTCTATTTTGTCTTCTCTATATTAAGAAGAGATGCTGAATTATATGTTAATGTAAAGTTGAACCTAAAGTATTATTACTATTGTACCTATAAGAAACTGGGTTTTAACATAAGACAGCCTCATGATTTGTCTATCTTTACTATTAATAATGGATAGTTTTATCATTCTTGTTCATATTCAGTGGTGTTCTGTAAGATGTTTTAAATTTTCTCTGGAAAACTGGAGACAGACACACATCCCCAGTACAACAGCTGTGCTATCTGGCAGCTGATGTAGTGGCATTATAGTTCAGTATTAACTTCATTCATACTTTATACATCATCTGCTGCTGTAAATCAGGAGTGGGACCTTAATATCAAAAATCTTTCTTGTTTTGTTCATAATCCTTATTTATGGCTGGTTAATTTTTTAAGCAAATACTATGGTGAAAATATTTAGGATGTTTGTAATTACAGTATCTTTAATAGGTGAAATTATAGCACCTGTAATAGTAAAACAGTAGCAGTGAATAAATTGACAATCTGAGAAGAGAAAATATTTGATAGAATTAATCTAGAATTGGAAGATTATATATTAAAATATTAAATAAATACTTAAAAAACATCTAGTAAGGAAAAATTCACAGCCTTCTCTTCCTCTTTCTTTTAATAAAATCTGAGGTTATTAGTCACCTTCTGGTTGGTTAATATTTCTACCTCTTCCAATATCTGATCAAGAGCTGAGAAAAGGAAACATATGTTATTCTCTAACTTAAAGTGGCAGATGATGGACCAGAAGTGTCCACTAACAGACTTACCAGTTATAATCAAAGCAAAGTGCTTATCACATTCAGAATCCGCTGTCTCACCGATCACACCACTGTGCTGCTGCTCAGTGTCAGGCTGAAAGTTCTGTTAGGGAACATCCAGTCACATTAAAGAAATGGATGAAATCATGACTCTAGGATAACAGCATGGTTATAAATAGCACAGATCTGTAGTTTTCATACATGGATGGATCTGTGTGACACTATCATATGTCCATGATAGTGTTTGCTTCTTCTGTCTTGCTTTGTTTATATCACTTCTCACTTGCATTCTAATTTTCCAGCCTTGAATGCTGAGGTGTCTCCACACGTTTAATGAAATCTGCTAAAAATTTCCAAATCTCCTCAAGTAAGCAGCCCTGCTGCAGACTCAGTTCTCTCTGCCTTGACTTTACTAGCAGCAAAATATGATTTGTACTCTGGCAGAGTAAGAATTTGCTTTTTCAGAAAGCATATTAGTGTGGGTATAGCATAATGTGCACCAGCATCTGAGATTACAACTAACTTCTGCTATTAAGTAAAAGATAAATTTATTTCAGTACATAGATATGGAGCATCACATTTCTTAGGAATGACTCGTCTTCCTAAGCCCGTCTAAAATCTGGGAGCTTTAAGTGCATGAAATTATATTTAGGGGAAAGACTGGGCTTCACATAGAGAAGATAAGATTATGATAAGCAGGTTTTCTGCAAGAGCATCACGAGAGTTCAGTACCATAAACTCACATAAGTTTTACAGCCTTTACTTTTGCCTAATCTCTTCTCACTCTGGGATACAGAGGTAATGGAATGGGAAGATGAGAGATAGTGCTTGTTTGTGATGTAGTTTTGATTAAAGCACGTAGAAACTTGGAATGGTTAAGACCAGAAGGGTCTCTGAAGGTCATCTAGTTTCAACTCCCCTGCCATGGGCATGAGCGCATTCCAATAGAACAGGTTGCTCAAAGCCCCATTCAACCTGGCCTTGAACACTTTCAGGCATCCACAACTTCTCTGGGTAACAGGTTTCAGTGCCTCACCACCCTTACAGAAACGAATTTCTTCCTAATAACTAAACCTACTTTCACTTTAAACCATTCCCACTTCTACTGTCACTTCATGCATTTGTAAAAGATCTTGTAAAAGATGTCCTCTTAAAACATCATCAGACAAAGGAGGACTGATTGGGGTTGTGAATATTGGGGGCAGCCATGGTCACTAGTGACCATGAGGTGGTCAAGTTCAGGATCTTGTGTGGAGACAGAGGGGCAATAAATATGAGTACAAGCTTGGATTTAAGGAAGACAACTTTGGCTTCTTAAAGGACCTACTCAGAGGAATCCCGTGAGTTAGGTATCTAGAATGTAGATACCTAAGATCCAAGAGATCTGGTTAATACTTAATCATCACTTCCTCCATGCTCAAGATTGGTTCATCCCTATCAGTAACACACCAAGCAAAGAGGGGAGGAGACCTGGGTGGATGAGCAAGAAGCTTCTGGCAAAAACAGAAGACGGAAGTTTATGAAGTATCGAAAGAGGAACAGGATGTTTGGAAGGAACAAAAGAACATTGCCAAAGTATGCAGGGATGTGACAGAGATGGCTGCGGTCCCTTTGGAATTAAATCTCGGAAAGAATATCAAGAACAAGAAAAGGCTTCTTCAAACGCCCTAGTGGCAAGACTAGGAAAAATGTGGGTCCGCTTCTGGGTTGGGTGGGTGTACCAGTGTTGAAGAAAAGATGGAGTTACTGAATGCCTTCTTTGTTTCAGTCTTTACTGAGAGGGTACAGCCAGACAATTTTCAGTGGTGTCCTGTGAAAGGACAAATGGTAAAGGGCACGAACTAAAACACAGAAACTCCATATGAACATGAGGAAGAATTTCTTTGCTTTGAGGTTGACTTCAAACAACCCTGGAGCAGGCTATCCAGAGAGGTTGTGGTATCCCCTTGTCTAAAGATACTCAAACCCTACCTGGACACGGTCTTGTGCAACTTGCTCCAGGTGAACCTGGTCTAGCAAGGTGGGGTGGACTGTATGATCTTCAGAGGTCACATCCAACCCCAGACATAACCATCCTGTGGTTCTGTGATGCTATGATCTTTCAGATGCACTTGAACAAGTATGCGAACAGTGGTTCACATTATGTCTTCCAGTCTAATATTCAATGGACACACTAAATAATAAGCCACTAAATGAAAGCCCTAATAGAAAGTGTGCATTACAAACCTCTGGCCTGGAATAACAGGACCCAAGGGAATGACCTGAAGTTTTGTCAGGGGAGATTTAGGTTCGACATTAGGAAAAGGTTTTTCACCCAGAGAGTGGCTGGGTACTGGAACAGGGTTCCCAGGGAAGTGGTCACAGCAGAAAGCCTGACAGAGTTCAAAAAGTGTTTGGACAATACTCTCAGGGTCATGCTGTGACTCTTGGCCATGTCCTGTGCAGAACCAGGAGTTGAACTCAGTGACCCTTATGGGTCCCTTCCAACTCAGGATATTCTGTGATTCTCTGAGACTGAAAAGCCCGCAGAGTTGTGTTAATCATACACTGGTTTCAATTCAAATGTTTATTTAAGCTGCTGCACAAGAAAGCTAGTGTGTTCCTGCTGTGTTTAAGCTGCAGCTTTTGCTGCACCAAATTAGAGGACTTGGGTCCAAACACCTTGCACAACCTAAACGAGTAAGTGGAGCTCCAGTTGATGGGATTCAAGGCTACAGATCCCACACTACATTTTTCAAAAGCTGGATTCATCTGCCAGGTAGAGGATGGCCATGTTTCCTCTTGGGACTTACAAATAGTGTTGGTGGGTCCTGAAGCCCATCAAGACATGCTCATCAAAACTGCTGGTCCTGCCAGAGACAAGGTGCTACACCTCCAGGAATCCCAGACAGCATAGGCAGTTCTTTTCATTTCAGAAACACAGAATTTAGAGTCAGAAAAAGAACACATGATATACTTGGTTAAAGGAAGGGTGTGTTAAAGATTTAGAGTCCCACTACAATGCTAATAAGCCTGCTTCCCTCTCACTTCCCTCTGAAGTTCTTATTGGAAAGAATAAGATCAGCCAGCACATGAAAATTTTGCAACCTTCTGCTCCTGGATTCTTTAGGGCAGCCTTTCTCTGATTACTGCAAACTAAGTCCTTATCACAAAACTAAAAATATTAGAAATAGTACACAATTTTGCATTTTATCAGGTTACAAATATGTTTTCCAGTTATGCATTGCAGGCAGGAAGAGCATGTTTTTGTCATTGAATTCAACCAAACATTTAGCTAGAGTCAGTTTTTGTCATAATAAACCTAATTTTTTCTTTAATGAAAAAATGTCTAATGCACTGAAAAAAGGCTAAAGAGCTTACCAGTTAAAAAGATATGTTCATTACTTCATGCCTTACTTGGAACCAATAGATAATGCCTAGTTCATCTGCAATCTACCTGAATAGTCAATCAACCTTTCCAAGAGAGCATGTTTTCTGTGTTATATTATAACATAGACAAAGTCAGCACTCTTTAAATGCATTTTCTTTTCTAGCAGAATTTCATAGGACTTTGGTAAACTATGGGATACCAAAAGACATGCTGATATTGAAGTTTTCTGTGATCGCTCATCTTTACTAAAAGTCATATTTTATCTACAGGGAAAATTTCTTCCATCTGTGCAGAAGGAAGGTCAAAATAAGCTTTTTTCTCCTTTAAAAAGATGTGAAAGTTCTGCTTTACTATGCAGTGTTTCCCTATGGAACTCTCCTCCTTTTTATCCACATACTTGGTCCTGATGCTAGATTTTTAAATCCTCTTAGCTGGAAAAATATATGGTCATCAACAGGTTAATTTCAGACAACCAAGTAATGTAAATAAAAACAGTTTTAACAGCCATCACCTGCAGCATGGAACTCCAAGAGAGAAAACAGATTCATCACCATGGCTGTGAGACTTCTCAAGCCCTTTATGCTATGACCCTGAAGGTCATTACCTTCTCTCTAAAGCCATTTTGTAACTCTAAACCCTTCTTGCTGATTGCCCAAAATTCAGAACCACATGTCCATGGGCCTTTGCTCAGGTTTCTGGACACATCCTAAATAACTCCTTCAAATATCCACTGCCCTTCCGTCTGATACCATTTATGATCACAGGAGTGTGCTTGTGCACATCTCCCTTTTCATGATCACATAAGTATATACAGAATCACACTCGATGACCCTTGTGGGTCCCTTCCAACTCAGGATATTCCGTGGTAAAGCTGGAAGGGACCACTGGAGACCATCTAGTCCAAACTTCCTGCTCCAGCAGAGTCCTCTAGAGCATGCTGCTCAGGATTATGTACAGATGGTTCTTGAATATCTCCAGGGAGGGAAACTCCACAACATCTCTGGGCAACCTGTTCCAATACTCAATCACCCTCACACCAAATTTTCCTCATGTTCACATGTCCAGTGTTTCAGTTTCTGCACTTTGTCTCACATCCTAATAGGTCTCAAATTCTTCTTGGCAATGACCTGTTCCACAAAAGGAAAAGAATCTTTAAGAAGGAGAGCAATACTACCACCACTAGCCCTCTTGACCACACAACTCATTATAAAACAAAAGGACAGTCTGGGGTGAGGGATAAAATAATCTTCATAATTTGTAATCCCATTGGTTGTCTGTCTTTCAAAATGTCTTTTATATTGTACCTGATGATGGTTTTAATATTGTGCCCACAATCACTGTCTCTATGGTGAAATAATAAACCCGCATATGCTGAAGCTAAGTACATGCTGAACTCTCCTTTTCTATTTGGTTGGTGTCATGTAGATGGAGGCTGGTCTTAATCTTCAGAGATTTACCTCTAGAAGAGATTCCAAGATAGTATGGTATCACAAATGGAAAGGGATTTGACTGTATTAATCTAACCACAGATGAAAGAGCTACCATGGTGACAATTGCCTTTGTTGAGCACCCAGCCATGACTGGAATCAAAACTTTCTTAACTTTCTTAATGACAAAGCTATACAAGCAGAATTCTCAAGAAAGCTTTCGGTTTTCATAACTTTAAGGTACAGTAACTGTAATTCTGTAAATTCTTTTTTTTCATGACTATGAATACTTACTGTACAACTACTTTTAAAATATTTTTTCCTTTCTCTACTATACACAATAGTTTTATTATAACACTTTTAAATAGTGATTGTGTGCACTTTTCTCCCAGCTGTCCAATGTAACATAAGTTCAAATGTAATGTTTTTCTTCAAATCTCTGAAAGTCTTGAAGGAGTAAAATTTTAAAAGTTAGTAAAACATAAAGAGAAGGGTTATACATTGAGAATTAGTTTAATTTGACCTTTAGTACTTATGTTTTCCAGTAAGGTTGATAGGTATGAAGGCATGCTTAAAATAATATATCTTTATGCATTGCAGATGTGTATGGCATTGCTAACAAATGTTCATTTAACACAGCAAAAATAAATATATTTTTTCTCATAATTGTATTTAGAAAACGTTTCTACAAGATTATACCTACTGTTTCCAGGTTGGATAAAAGGGAGGTCTTGATCTTCCATAACTGCTAATATCCTAAGAAAAAAGAGTGTTTTAGGAGGACCAAGGAGTAGCATTTGGAAACTAAGCACAGTCAACTGTGTGCTTACATTACTGTAATTTCAAGATTTTTAAATACATATATAAGAAGACTTATAAATACATACATAAACGGTGCCTTAGGGAAACTGCATACACAGAAATTTAATTAAAGGCCAGTGGAAGTTCACATACATGAAAATACTCAAATATTTCAACAGCAGAATGTTTTCTAAGCCAAGTTTTTAAAAAAAGGACATGCTGTGAGACTGACATGCACATATTCATGGAAGAAGGACCTATAATAAGAATATTTTCAAGGGAGAAAATGGTCTCTGTAGGACATTGGTTGCTAGACTGCTGTTTTAAACTTCTCCCAGCTACCTTGAATACACAGGTAACCAGTGTCCCATTTAGTTTTTCAGTGTTGCTAGGGTAACAATGCTGCTAGAATCAAGGTACAGCGTGATTGTTGTCACATTTGCAGGTACAGAGTTAACACTGAATATTTCACCTACAGGAGATACTGACAGAGCAGCAGATACACTAAAACCAGGCCCAAGAACAATAAAAGAAATCATTATTTGCTCTGTGGCAGAATAGCACAGAATTGCTTCACACAGAAGTACCAGGAGCACGGGGCTTACGGGAATAGACCAGAAATTTCAGGCTAATCTGAAGCACTTGACATGGTGTGTGGAGCTGCATTCTGACCCCTGGCCACTGATCTCCTTCCCTTCAAAACAAAGATTTGAGGATGGTGGGTTTGGAAACAGAAACAGATCCAAACCCTCACCTCACTCTCAGCACAGAAATCAAGTGCAGCCAAAGCACACACCTGAAGAATGATTTGGGAACCACTGCTGGGGTCTGCACATTTCACTCTGACCACAGTGCATTTGATACTTTAGCTTCTTCAACAGCTTCCAAAGGAATATCTGTTAAGCTCAAAGAACAGGAGAATAGGTGAAACTAGGATTCACAAGCATTGTGAATAAAAGTGAAGGGAAAAGGTAAGGGGGTAATTAATCTGCAGAGAATAAAAAAAATATGGAACGATTATTTATATTGAGGGGAGTAACACACAAATTCTTCCAGCTTCCAGAAGAAAGAAAATATTCCAGAAAAAACAGCATAACCACGTATATTTTGAGAAGAAAGTTAACAGAGGCCACGAGGTTCTATTTGTTATTTGCTATCTTGCAACTTTCTAAAATCCAAATACTTGTAGTTTTCTAAACTACCATGAAGAGACTTTCTTTCAGACATTTTCAGAAAAGTGGAGATATATATGTATTTCACAAGAATTATGGTAACTTATGTTCTTTAAGGTTTTCTCCATGATTTGAAAACACTAAACAGTGTTTTTTTAAATCCAGTACCAAAGATGGTGTTATTACAGCAAGTTGCATGAAACAAACCATATATGCAATATATAGTATAATGAACTGAATTTCAAATAGTGACACTTCTCACTGCAGGAATGCTAGATGAGTGGGGAAACAGAAGGAAGACATGTAAAGCATGTATATAAAAAATTTAGGTGTCAAAGTGTAGGACTATGGATGAGAACAATGCACCAATATCAGTCTTCACCAGCCCAAATTTACTTCTTTTTACAGTAAAATTGTTTTATAGCACTTTGCAAGTATGACAAACATACTGTTTAATTAATTTATTCACACAATAAGGGGCATGAGCAATATAGAAAAATGGGTTACTGCAAATACTAAATTTGAAACTGACTCACATTTGATTTAATTAATGTACCTTCTGGAATTACACCTTCTCTCCTACAAATTCCTCTCCTGTGCTTTTAAATTCAACTCAGACAAATCTAAAAGTTAATGGCTTGCCTAACACCCAAAATGGCAGTTCTAGAGGAAAACTCATGAGGTTTCCATTTCTATTATTTCCTAGCCATAGTCAGCAGTTCACAGACTGATCATTGCCCATTAGCTTGAACCGTTTTTCCAGTAAACTCACCATAAAGCTTCTTGGTCCACTTTTGAAAGCAAATTATTTCCCACAGAGTTCACTGATGGGACCTAGGTAATACTAACAGAGAAATAACAAAATCATCTTATAAAAAGAAAACAATTGCAACTGTCATTTTTTAGAAACAACAACAAAAGAAACGCACCCAAAAAAACCCCCACAAGCTCCCCCCCCACAACAACTCTCTATTTTCTTGTTTTGACTTCTCCCTTTCTTTTTTTACAGAAGACTATCTGAAGTGTGTGTAGTATTTTGACCGCTGGTGATGCACAAGGTCTGATGTACTTGAGAAGTGGCTTATTGGCAAGGTTTACAGAACTTGAAGGATATGCCAAGGCTAGTCTATAAATAATATTAAATAGTAACCTGTTTTCCCCCACCTCCCTTTCTGTGAAATGTTGCCTGAATTTGAATAATAAATCTGGAAAGGGACAGCTCTGTTGGTATTTGAAAGCCCTCTGATACATTTTTAAGCCTACATACAGTATATTTTCTGAACTAGAAAGGTATTGCCTCTTTTGAACTGAAAAGCTGTATAAGGAAGCTGTGTCATTCAAGTGACATGAAATAAATCTCATTAGTACAGACTCCACAGTAATTTAACCAAGACAGTGTCTTTTAGATTGATTAAATGAAAATCAAATGAAAATATGTGCTAGTTTATCTGCAAACTAAGAATAATTGCAAAGGATAAAGTATCTAAAATAAAGAAACCTTAAAATCCCAGTTGTGGCCTTGTACAATATTCACATGATATTTCATATCTATAATATTTGATTCTGTACCTTTTGTTTCTCACCTCTGTTCAATTTGTCAATAGGAAAAAAACTGAATATGGTCAGTTAATTAAATTTAAAGAGTGCAGGTTGTAACTCAGTATGACATGGTTTTCAACAAAACAGGTCTAAATTCTGGCAGCATGATCCCTAAATTATCATTTATACCAGAGACCACATGCTGTCTATTGTAAAGAAACCTCAATTCTAAAGCAAGTCTCAGAATCATGTTCAAGAGCATAAATACATAAAAATGGAGGCATAAATCTCAGAGATTCCAAGTAATGGAAAATAAAATGAGTGAATGAGAGGCATGGATCGTTTTCTTTATTTCTAAGTGTTTGGTTTAAATTCAGAAATACAAGTGTGCAAGGAGTGGAAATGGTCCAAATTTGGCTGTACTAGAAAATAAGTAAGGACTTTTTTCTCTAACATGAAGAGAGTAGTGTCTTTTTCAGGTGAATTGGTGTCTATATTTGTTTTCAGATTCACAAGACATGTTATAATGTCATGGAGCTGAACACCAATATCACATCCAAAAAATAGCGGTAGAAATGCATTTCAACAAGGTAGAATGGCAATTTGGGGATCGTGCAGCTAGTGCCTAAACTGAGTTTTAAGTGGTGATTCTTCTATGATAGTGGTTTATGAAAATATGGATATAGATCTAATATCCATATCCACCTGAGACGGACAAAGACTCTCTAACTTGTGAAGGTTAGAAAGTGTATGTTTATTTCGGCGCTGGGGAGCTGCAGGGATAGCTCCTAAACATACAGCTCTGAAGTAACAATACAATACAGGACCTATTTATTTAAAACAATAATGCGTATCTAAAATACAGATACATATTCATAGCATAGACACCTCCCATTCCCCGCTTTGTATGGTAATTAGCAAAAAGTCATTAAGCATGCGCAATTCTTGCAATGGAATTGAGTCGGTGGTCGTAAAATGAGGAGCGGGGACTGTTCCGATGAAGTAAGTCTGGTCTTCCTTGCTTTGACATTTTTGCCTTTCTGGTTTTTGACAATACATTTGACCTTGGAAGACTCCCAGTTCCCTCCCTTATTGCTTTTGAATAAGTTGCATCTGGAAAAATTTGTAACTGTCTAGGCCTTCCTTTGAATTTCTCTTTCTAAGATTATTAATTACCTATTATAAACACAGCTGAACAAATATCAGATAATCAAAGCCTATCCTATACTTAACTTCCTGACTAATCATTAATTTCCTTAATTAACTCCGAGTTCTGCGTCTTTTCCCTATTCTAGTTAACTTCAATAAAACTAACTTTTATCTAAAATCTCTATGTTTAAGTGTTCAAAAGAAAACTCTTATGTTTCAATAGAGGCAGATATTCATCCCCAGGTAGGGGCAGTAATTATGCCATGCATAAAGGGCTGCATTCAAAGACAGAAAACAAATCACAGATAGCAAAAATTTTTCCCTTTAAACATTCAGAAACATTCAGGAACACAACTTCAACAGTATTGTCCATTGACTGTTAATAACACTGATACAGACCAAGGTTGCAGCCCACTTTTTCCTAAGTCAGTGCATCCTGAATTTCAAGTCTTTCTCTTTCATCTGGGATTCAGATCCAGTGTTTTCTTGAGAAGTGAGTGTTCTCTCTCCTTGCCAACTTGGTATGCAACACATGGGCAGGGCGAGGGAAGTAAAAGGAGGATTTTGGAAAGTTTGCATAAGGTTTGAGCAGTGCAGACATGATGAATTTCCTTTACATTTCTTTTTGCAAGTAGAATATTTCTCTGACAATTTGATTAATATAGATACAAATTTAATCAAGTGAAAGTGATGAACAGTTACAAATTACAACCTATTTGTATCTCTGTAGTGGGCATGTCAGATCACATGGGCAAATACACTTTAATATTCACAAAACGTGGAATGAAAATTAATCATTAGTAATACAGTAAACAAGGAAAAGGTCTGTAATCTTTAAAATAAAATGGGAATGCTTTTGTTGTTGACTTTGACACAGTTCAAAGTGTGTGAATGTGTTCAAAGTGAGTGTATTCATGTGTTCAGTTGCATTCTCCTTATTCACTTCTTATTTTTAAAGAACTTCAATAGTTTGAATTTTCCCACTGGTATAGCATAACTTGGATTTTTTTTCGTAATTTCTTATTAAAGCAAGTAACCATACCTGAAGAATTGCTTCCTCTGACTTCTGCCCTGCAAGTTTAAAAATGCCAAGGCTGATAGACAGCAATTGAACTCTACTGTATAACGTCGTAATGCCATAGCAACAGAGATGAGATCATATTTTGCAAACAAAATTGACAGCTAGATGAGACTCACTATCAGTGGCCATGCCATTCCTACAAAATGGTTTGAAAAACATCATGATATGGCAACACGATAAGCAACACAAGATTAAAGCCACTGGATCAGTGTGCAGCAAATTCACTAGCTGGCACTAAAGAAGACTTCAGTTGAACTTTCAACACAGTTATGGGAAAAAAAAATCCCTTTTCCTTCAACAGGAAGAACATAATTTTATCTTTTTCCTTCTCTTTTTTTTCCCCTGAATGCTGCATTTTGTAGTTTTGGTTTTTCATGAGTTTGTTTTAACAATCTCATCAGAAGACATTTAATTTATTGAAGCTAAGTAACTGACCCATTGATTAGGACCATGTAATACAGTAAGTTGAAAATCAGGAAGGTGTATATCTGAATTATTCTTATTTGTTGAGCCATTTGTAATTTTTCTGATGGAATAGTTTAAAAAATGTTCCTACTGCACATTGAAATGCAAGTTAACCACTTTCAATCTATCATATTATTACTTGCAATATTTATGACTACACAGCTGAGTTTCAACTCTGATACTATTTCACATTCAGATGTAGAATGCTGCTGGATAGAACACATTGGCTACTTGTAGAATTGATTATTATTGAAAACCTAGCCTCAAATAAACCCTTCCCTCAAATATATACATATATATATAAATCCTGAATTGATCCATATTTTAAAATAGTTCTATATTTATAAAAATAATAATGATAATAATCATTATAAGGACTTTGAGAGAGGCAGAGTTATCTCAATATAATAGGACAAATCTAGTACAAAGGAATTAAGTTAGAAAAACCCCAAACTCATTGTAGCTGTGAATCTGTCCAGGAGCCCTGAAAATACTTTTAGAAAGGAATGTTTGTGTTATTTAACACACAAGCTTAATTCTGTGTCTCTTTCTTACTTAATTGGCAAATGTGGGAAGGCCATGAGCACACTTTTTTCACTGCTTTATCAAAAATTGGTGAACAGTACAATGAAGTAAGAAACAATGTATTCCATACAAAGAAAATATGTAGTGGATATTAAATTGGGGACCAAAAAATCCTCAGCAATATATGCACTGCTCTGTCAGAACACATTTAAGACTCATTATACGCTCTAAGCTCTTCCTCCCGTTTAATGTAAAATATCCATAAATACTGTTGCCGTGAAACTTGGTTATACCGTGCCTATACCTGTTCCCATCATGATGCATATGTAACACTTGTTATGTGTCATTTGGTTTTTTCAATAGCAACATACACTCACTGTACACCAACATGTTAGATTGCTTCCTCTGCTCTTTTACTTTCATTACTGTTAGTGATGTAATACTTAAGGTTATTTTGTGCTGCTGTTGCAAATTCATGGTTCATGTTTCTTATTTACGGAGCTTTTCAAAACTATTTTATTTTTAACATTACAGCTTCTTTTGGATTTGATATTATTTTGTTTACATGTGATATTAATCTGTTTAAACCTATTGTTATATATGTTATCTAAAAAAGGTTGTCAGTTATAAACATAGGCAGAAATAATGCACATTATGTAGGGGGTCAGACAGGGTGATTTCAAAATCAGATATTGGACATTAAATTACTAACAAAGAAGACAAATGAGGGGAAAGAAAATAATAAGTAATTCCCTTAATAATTTTCCCCTTTTACAATGATGCATAGTATTAAGTTGGACATTTAATGATCCTTGTTACTGAAATTTGAGCTCCAAATATATTTTGTTTTGTGGATAGGCAGACAAGATTGCTAAATTATTAAGACAGGTACAAGGTTATAAAGCAATTATATGGAAAAAGCTGTATTCTTCTACTTCTGAAAATTAAACTTCTGATTAGTGTAATCATCCATTTTTGTTGATGAAATATCCTTAACCTTTTGCTACAGTAAATGTGCACTTATACACCCACTCACATGAGTAAGCAGTTCAGAAATAGCAAATGCAAAGTAAAAGAGGATAAGAAGGAACAAAGAGCTTTTATTCCTCATGTCATCTAGTAGATAACATTTTCTTTCTGTTGCTACATCAGATGGAAATGGGGTTGCCAGCTTCTCTTGTGATGTGTTCTCTGTTTCAAATAAATTCATAGTTGTCCTAATGAGAAGTATGGTTGCTAGACACATGAAAAATCTTGGCTCAAAGATCCATCCGTGTTATTGATTTGCTAGATTAACATATCAGGAGGGAAAGAAGGATGAACATAAATGAAAAAGAATCCCAGGAGTCATGCTCAGAAAACCTGCTTTACCCAGTATTACAACCATAGAGTCCTACTAGATGTTTTTCTAGTCTATCCCTTGTGCAGCTTTCCATTGATATTACTAATGTGTTTGGTATTATCAATATTGTCCATTGATATTAATAGTATATTTACAAGCAAATACTTTGCATTTACACAGTTTCAGTCTCTGTAAGATCACTTGCCCAGCCTGAAAGATGGATGGACTTCACAGTATGTTTAGCAAGAGGTTGCATTCAGAAAGTTGCAGTGGGTTTTGCCTTTGCACCTACCCCTACTCTAATCTTAGAGTTTTACAGATTTGTGCATTCTAATTACTATTGTCATTCCTTGGTATTTCTGGATACTATCATCACAGATCCATGCTTTCGTTTTTGGATAGTCACTTCAGAAAGAATATAAATATAAAGGCACAGAGGCAGGTAAATAGAGTGATTGGTGACATGGAAAAGCTTGCAGCAGGAAAAGAATTAAATAAGAGAAATTCAACTTTAAGGAAAGTGATGTGTTGAAATTCATCCCTGCTTTGGTCTTTTATACTCCTTAGATTTCACCAAAAACAATAGCTACCATGTTCTTTTGCCCTGCTATAATCTGAGGACACTTATGAAAACAAAAGCCAAAAATCAAGAAAGCAGAGAGAGAGTGTGGCACTGCTGTGGGTTGGTAGTGAGTTATAACATACAGCAAGTGCCTAGAAACAAAAAAAAGCAGTATTTGTGGATTGTCTCATATAACAGTGCTTTGTACAAATATTTGAAACACGACTGTTGAAAGAAAGAGAAGCCACTCAGAAAATTCTTAGCAGTTAAGATAAGTAAAAAGACAGCTTTCCCTTGTCATAATCTGAATACAGTGTTTATATTTCAGACAGATCCACCCAACGAAACTACTTACCAAAGTAAGTGACATGACCTTTAAGGAAAACACCTTTCATTTCTAAATCTAGAAAGTAAATTGACAACATAAAGAAGAAGAAATGACAGAATTGTCAAAGATAATGCCATATTTACAAGCAGTATGGAAGGATGAGTGAATTGCTACACTCAATATATAAGAACACCTGTTTTGATGTCTAAATATTTGGATATTTGGTAATCCAGCCCTACTGAATGTATTAATACAACTGCTCCAAAGGATGATCTTCTACATTTTTTTACATAGGTGAAATTGACTTTCATTTTGTGTATATTTGGTACATAGCAGGAGTGGTCTTTTAGTGGTGATAATGAGTATGTAACATTTCTCTCAAAATTAAACACATATGGAAAATTATTGCATGATAACTATAGTTGTCTAACATACATAGCATTCCTTCAGCATGTTAACACAGTTGCACAGACACCTGCTATTAAGATGAATACAATTTGCAACTGAGACAGTCTAGGCTTTAGCTGTGACTGAAGGAGAGAGATACAATTCCCTTCTCTATCCTAATCCACATCTTTCTCATTTCTTGTTTCCATATATGTCTTTGGCTTTCTTCCAGGCTTCTCCCAGAATATTAAATTCAATTCCTTACGCACTCTTAAAAAAACCCTGCTCACATTTTTCTAGTTTTATTTTCTTGAAGTTCAACTGTTGAACAGTTTGAAAGCAAGATCTATCATCTTCCAGAGCCAGTCTGAAAAGAGGCTGGAGTACAAAGCCAGGATATCTCTCCATGAAGCTAGACCAGTTTCTTCTTATTTCAGCAATGGGAAATCACCAGACTGAGTAAAGTCATTGTTGTGTAAACTTACAGTTTTCTAGTCAGAAAAATGAAACATGATAGGATCCAAATGAAATCAGTCTAATATCACTTAAATGCTATCATTCATATTGTGCAGAGAGGGAAGCCAATACATGATAAATATATACTTTCTACCATGACACCTTAATAATTTTTTTCAATGAGAATGTGAGTTTTCCATTTTTTTGGTCTTTTGATTTACTTAGAAAATTATCTTTGATTATGATCAACATTCTGCCAGTTGGGGGATGAATGTACCTCTTCATGTAGTTGTTTGATGGTCTTTATGGAAATTAGCACTACTTGAAAAAAAGATTCCGTGCTCCATGTGCAAGTGAACAGTCATGGTTACTAAATTATATTGACTGCCTACCTGCAACTAAAAGATCTAATCAAATTGGACACACAAGATGTTTCCATCAGTGTCTACAAAGTTCATTATGTCACTGTTAATTTTTATGCTCCATAAGAAGAGGGGATTAGCATAATTCCTCTTAGGGGACTAAATAGCATCTTAGTGTTATACATCAATTCCTGTATTTTGTCCAAGCCTGAGTCACTCTGAATTTAAAAACTGATATTCAGATGTACAAAAAATGTCAGGGTAATCACAATTTATTGCATAGCTGTAGTAGTTCAGAATACAGTGGTATCATCAATGAAATAAAATAGCAAATGCATAAGGCAAATGAGAAAATTCCAAAATGTGCACCACATTGGAAGAGCTGGTGGTTTAAGCAGTTATTGTGTCATTACCTAAGGCATTACAGCTGTCTTCTTCAGCTATTTTTCATACTCTCTACTCTTTACCTCTGTGACTTTAACTCCTGGCCACCTTCTTGACACCAAAATATACTTTAGTCACAACAATCTTCCTTCTGGGCTTGGGTTTGTTGATTTGTTGGGTTTTGCTTTGGGGTTTTTTTTGCATATGTATGCTAAAATGCATTTTGAAGATTCTTTTCTTGTCTCAGGTGGGAATCTTATTATTGACTTAGGTGGACTCAGTCAGATTATAATGTCTTCAAAGGGACATATGAGAGAACTCATTTAACCACTCTTCAAACTGCAGTAAGAAAATTTCATGTGAATTTACCAAAACCAAACAAAATCAGACGTATTTGAGGGGACATTTCAAGGTGTTGTGCACAAAGAACAAAAATCATAAGAATGACTGAGCTCAGATTTCAGCTGTCTCTCAAGAATACCTTTTGCATTTGTATGGTTTTCCTAAAGCTGTCTTCATACTGAAATATGGGTTTTATAGTACTTGCCAAGGTAGTTATTTATGTTACTGATTTTACTATGTAACCCTATAGCACTGAGGGATCCTCAGGATAGGTACCATTCATAAGCTTAGTTAAAAATAGAACAGAATAGGGATCAAGAACAAAACCACGAAGTAAACAGCCTATAATCATTCAGAAAGTCAGTAGCAAGAATGGGACTTAGATTTGGAAGTGCTTGTTCCCAATTCAATGCATATGTTCCTCTGTGGATGGCACTGATGTACTATGTCTCACTCTTCTCCAGGGTAAACCTCCATTCCCCAGGTGGGTCAGCAGCACATGACATGGAATAGGAGACACCCAAAGGCCATGATAGGCTCTAGGGGAGTAGATGATAATGGCTTGGCACCTTTCCACCTTGGATACAAGCCCAAGCAGAGTTGCATTACTTGAAAACTTTGCCTCTTCTTACTGAAATATCCCACAAATACCAATTCTCTGTCAAATTGCCTTCACCATAGAGACATTAGGGGAGCTAGGGTGATACCTTAAAGCCAACTAAACTTTGATGGGGCAGTTGCAACTACAGATAGGATTCACTGTGTGCAGCTGTAGCATCATTCTGTGCCTTAAATGGCAACTCCTTCAAGCAAATGTATATCCACGCTCCTATGCACTTATCTGTTATTTTTTCCTTGGGAAAAAGCCAGGATTGAAAGTATTGATGTAAGGAGAAATAAGCAAAAAAAAAAAGCAGCAGAACTTTTGCAAGAAGCAGTCTCCCCACCCCCCACTGCCAACAGAAGCAAACTCTGCCAAAGCAGTGCTCTTTCATCAGCACATAGAGAGATGAGCTACGAGGATTTGAGACTTCAGCAGTCTTTTCTCATTTTTTTCCACAGGAAAAAAATCCTCATTTTTTGTTAGAAGAAATAAAAATTCTTTGTGCTTGTGCATCAGGGTTTTTTATCATGGTATCATACTCAGAAATAGAATAGGGTTTTTCTGTTGATCCATTCGAAGCTCACTCTATCTCACAGTTAATGAGAATGCTCTTCTAGGTTTCTATTAAACTCCTTCAGCATTTACTTATGTTCTGATATCAAGTAAAGGGCTTTACAGCTCTTTAAAAAGCACAATTTACCAATAACTCTGCAGAACGGACACGACAAAATTCCATCCAAGACAGCAAATATAGATCCTTTCCTGACAGCAATAAGGCAGGTAGACTAAGAAAATAGAATTGCTTTTACAGACCCAGGGAACTAAAAAAGAGAGGGGGAGCAAGGAAAAGGAGAGAGAAAGAAAAGAAAAAAGGCAATTAAGCTAATGCACACTGGGTATCACAAGGTTATAGATATTTCAAGAGCTGAGCAATTTACCGTCTGGAAAGGGAGAAGAGCTCTTGCATAAAATGTCCTCCAGCTCAGATTTATTATGCTTTGACTTGCATTATATGTGATACAATTAGCAGGAGGTGCCAATAAGGCATTCTCTCAAGGACATGGTCATTTCATACCATCTGTTATTAATTGCATTGTCCTTTCCATAGCTAGATAGAGGGGAAAAAGTTCTCTGAGAACCACCTGCAAATTCTGACTGTACGATGTCTGGAATTTAAAAATATCTAACCAGAATATGTGGATGGATGAAAGGTACCAGAGAAAAACTGCTTATCAAAAATTCAAGAAAAAGAATTGTGAATATAAGGCCGTAGTGTAATGTATATTAAAGTTAAGGTATTGATATTTTTTCAATTTTCAAGTACAAAGAAAGCTTCTCTGTAAAAAACAGTATATGCAGGAATTAAAATGGAACAATTATACCTCACCACTTAAGATATAGCTGTACTGTGTGTGGTGTGTTGAAGACACAGTTGGGTTGTTTGGTTTTTTTTTTATTTTTATTTGCATATTCCTTAAGTTGCTCATAAAATCAAAGATAATAAAGATTGTCTACTCCTTTTTTCTTTTTTTTAGACAAGTACAGAAGTACTGAACACAAGAAAAGTGGGGAAACCAAAAGGCTAGGGATGAAATCTCTTATCTGTGTGGCAGATTCCACAGGGAACAAAAATACAAGCTCCATAAAAGTCTTTTCTACCTCTCAGTTTCAACCTGGTAACTTAATTGTAAAATATATGATAAAAACATTAAAAAGTCAGGTAGATTAAATGAAATTTGGATTATGCAGTGATATTTTTCATCATTCTGGTTCTTAAAAGTGCTGAAATCTTTTGAAAGCCATGTTTAGGTGGAAATTGAGGAAGGCTGTCATCAGAATTAGGAGCACAGGGCAGACCATCACAGCAAGACCAAACAAAAGGATTACAAATAGGAGAAAAAGAAAGAGGTGAGACCATGTTCAGGTTTAAATAATGTTGGTTTCTTTTTGACACCATATATCAAACAAGCAGGCCAAAAGCAGGAATTTAAATTGCACTGCAGATGAAAAGATGTGAGACAGGAGGAGGAATTTGAGGGAACAGGAAGAAGTTATTTACCTACAGTAAAAAAAACTGACACTTTTCACATCTAGAAGTCAATATAAAGGATATTATAAGAGTATAGCCAAAAAGCTTAATCATAAGGTATCTACCATCTAAGCATGAACACTTAAAACCGAGATCAGGCTTTTAGAACACAGTACAAAAATGGGGTAAGTCTGGCTTATAATTTTCATTTTAAGTATTAGGGTGTCCAGCTTCCCAACAGTGTAGACATTTTCATTTTATTTTAAATATGCAAAGTCACAAAATCTTCTCCACAGTATGTTCCGGAAACTAATATACACGATACCTGATTATTCTCAAACATTTTACCTTTTATTTAAGCCTTTAAATTAAGTGATAGCATAGCTAGACTTTTTCTTATGAAATTTTTACATTTTGTGTTCCTTATGTAATGTTTCAAAAGACTAATTTAGGACTTTAAGCTTAGATATAGAATGTTGCAATACTTAAATTAACTGTATCATACTTCTATACATACATTAAATTAGTGTTTATAGCCAAAACCATACAAGTCTGTGAGATCTTTACAACATTTTTTTCTTTAAAAAATGTTTATGCTTCTTTCTAATGAGGACCTGATAGGCCACAGAAAATCAGAATTGAAATTTTATGTCATCTTGGTACTTTCTATTTAACAAAGGGATTTTTTATACTCGTTTCATTTTTTTAACATGAACAAAAGAAAACATCTTTATCATCTGTCAAATCAGGCAGAAGTGGTTTTCAGTCCTTCTCAGGGATACACCCTCTTCCACTCTGGAGCTGTTCCCAGTTTTATTGTCTTGTTCCATGTTCAGCAGGAAGCCTTTTATATCTAAGTAGATTTCTATTTTCATTAATTATTTATCCCACAATGCAGGGCTAGCTGCCCTTTTCATCCTTATAATACTGTTAATGCATGCTCTGTACTAGAAGCACACACCAACTTCTCTGTAGCTTAAACTTGAGTACTGTTATGACTGAATTATAATCTTCTGCCACTCAGGTTCTATGTGAACACTAAGAATCCATAGACATTTGCAGTGCTGTTGTTAAAAAATCAGATGCACACATGAAAAGTGTACACACCTAGCACTGTATACAGAGCTCTGATTACAAAGATTGTTAGTTACCTCATGGCCCTGGTATTGCCAAGAAGGTCCTTTGAAACTGAAGCCATGATCTCACCATCTGATGTAGAAACCAAAGGAGAAGAAGGAGATTTGCCCCAGATATTGGCAAAGATTGTTCAACAGATCTGTCAAAACTTACCTGTTTTTTCCCTGTGTGTGTTGACAGTCCCAGAGTCACAGCACCATAACCAAGCAAAACCTGGTGGGAGGCTGTGACTGGTGTGCCATGATGAATGGTTGCAGGCTCTTCAGGAGGGATAGGCAGGGAAGAAGAGGTTAGAGGGTGTCACTACATAAGGGAGGGTTTGGATTTTGTGACATTTCCAGTTGGCAATGAAACAGTTGTGTACCTCTGGATAAGAACAAGGGGGAAAGCAAATAGGGCAGATATTGTTGTGGGTTTGTACTATCTCCTGCCCAGGATAATGACACTGATAAATTGTTCTACAAAGAATTAAAGGATAGCTCTCGACCATCCTTTGTTGTCCTTATGGATGATTTTAACTTCCCAGCCATCAGCTGGGAGTGTCATACAGGGAACACAAACAGGTCCTGGAAATTTCTGATGCATATTGCAGGTACTAAGGGAGCCAAGTAAGAAGGGCATCCTCCTAGATTTGTTTTTTTCAAACAGAGGAAATTGTGGGCACAAGGGTGATTGATGGCTGTCTTGGTCACAGTGACCATGAAATAGTTGAATTTCAAGTTGTTGGAAATAGGAGCAAAACTTCAACCCTGGATATAGGGAGAGCAGACCTCATGCTTATGAAGGAATTACTTAGTAAGGTCCCCTGAGAATCTGCTTTTGAAGGTATTGCTGTGCATGAATTCTGGTCACTTTTTCAGAGACATCTGTAAAGACCACAGAAGCAAGCAATTCCACAATGCTGGAAGTCGAGCAAAAAGAATGGCTTGACTGAGCAGCAAAAGGAAAGTATATGGACATTGGAAGCAAGGACTGGTGATACGGAAGGGTAGAGAGGCCTTACAGAGAGATCTGGATAAAATAAAGAGCTGGTCAATCAAACACCGTATGAAATTTCATGAGAGAAATTAATAAACTGAGGGAAGAGAGGCAGCAGAGCAGCCCTGCAGAAAGAGATCTGGGGGTTTGGGCTGGTTATCTTCAATGCAGTCTAAGATTATCCTAGACTGCTTGCTGCTTGCTGCACTGCTTTCCTAGATGTCAGGGCAATTGAAGTGCCTTAGCAGGATTATGCCCTATAAGCATGATGCTTCCTGTAGTTCTTCATCGACGACCTCCCCTTGATCGAGTGGCCAGTAGTAAACACAAACCACAAAGATTGCTTTCCCATCTTGGTCTCTAATATTCACTCATAAATTCTCAACGTGTGCATTGCTGTTTGTCATAAACAGCACTGTGTAGTCAATCCTTTATTTACTTTTCTTTTTAAATTTAGAGGACAATCCCCCCTCTTTCTTCCCCTGCCTGTCCATCCTAAACTGGTTATAGCTACCGCTTGCAGCACTCCAACCATGTGATTCATCCCACCAAGTTGCCATAAAGACAAATAAGTCATACTTTCCAGCAGTACTGTGGGAAATCTTACTGTTTTCTCCTTTTCTTGCCTGCATTACTGTACTACTGTTGAAGATGTCCCTTGAGCAGCACCTGTAAGATGAATGAATTTGGAAGTGAATTGACAAGCTTTCTCAAATGGAAGAACCCCTTGCAAAGTTAAGGGGGCTGCTTCAACATATACTATTAAATTACACATTGTTAAATCTTATCACATGATACAGACCATTAAAAATGCCTAATAAATACATATTGCTTGTCATTTTACCTACATGTTGCATTTGGATTCAACCATATAGCCTAAAATAAACTCCAAGTGTCTGTAGTTGGATCCCGTTTTGGATCCTGCTCTTAAGACATGCCTAGGCTATTCCTCACACATTATTCTTGAGTGCAAGTATTTATCATCTCTTTAGAAGCCAGCAACTCTGATGAGACTGATTTCTCTTCCATGAAAAGTAGATCTTGTAGGCATATCCAGCGATCGATAGCTGCCTCTATGCACTGGTTATAACCTACTACTGAAGTATTTAACTCTAAGGCAGCTCCCTAAATTGCAAAAGAAGTCACAAACAAATAAACAGACAGACCTATCTTACTAGTTTTGCATTTCCCAAGTTATTTGTAGCCATATTTTCAGCACTTACTGCAAAACATTCCCATTTGTGTATGCTTTGTTGAAATATGCATGCTATGGAAAGGAGAACTCTTTGGGGAATACTGTAATCTTTTCAGTGTGGATCACATGAAGTTCTTACAAGGGTAAACTACAAAAGTAAACACAGAGAGAAGAATATTTAGTGTAAAGCCTCCACCAATGTAATGCAAAGTCAGAAACACAAACAGCTGAGAAAGCTGTATTAAAACATGTCTATATTTGAATTTAATATTTATAGAAGATACTGGAGCAGCAGCCCTAGAGATGGATGATTTTTATTCAGCCACACCGGAGGAGAGCCCATATGGTTCTTTCTGTTCCATTGAACAGGCAGCAGCAGATGGGCACTTCTTTTTGCCTAAGAAAGCATAGGAAGATCATACTCAAGGGAAATGCAGATAGATGACTAGATGTTACTGCACTAAATAAACACCAGCAGACACAGCACATGCTATAAATCCTGCATGTATGATCAGTCAGGAATGGAAAATTACTGCTACTGTCCCTTGGGAGGGGGGAACTCCGGAAGTGTTTAAGGATGATATAGGTCATGCAGAAAGAAAATTAAGAGAGGTGAGGGCTCAGAATCTAATCTGGCCACTGCTGTGAAAGATAATAAAAATGTTTTTATTAATACATTAATACCTAAAGGAGGGACAAGGGAAACCTCCATTCTTTATTGGACAAGGAGGGGATTATACTCACCAAAGATGAGGAAAACGCTGAGGCACCTAATACTTTTTTCCTCAACCTTCAACAGTAAGGCAGGTTATCCTCAGGATAACTGGCCTCCTGAGCTGGTAGATGGGGACAGGGAGTAGAACAAACCCCCTAAAATCCAGGAAGAGGTAGTTAGTGACCTGCGAAGCCACTGAGATTCTCACAAGTCTATGGCACCAGATGCAATCCACCCTAAAGTGATGAGGGAGCTGGCGGAAGTGCTCACCAAGCCTCCCTCCATCATTTATCATCAGTCCTGGCTAAGTGGGGAGGTCCCAGACAACTGGAGGTTGACCAATGTGACACCCACTCACAAGAAGGGCTAGAAGGAGGACTTAGGGAACTACAGGCCTGTCAGCCTGACCTTGGTGCCTGGCAGGGTTATGGAGCAGATCATCTTGAGTGCAAGCACATGGCACCTACAGGACGGCTGGCAGATCAGGCCCAGGCAGCACACATAAAGCAAAGGCAGGTCCTGCCTGAGCAACCTGATCTCCTTCTGCAGCTAGATGACTCACCTAGAGGAAGAGGGAAAGCCTGTGGATATTGTCTATCTGGACTTCAGCAGAGCCTCTGGCGCTCTCCTACAGCATTCTCCTGGAAAACCTGGCAGCCTACAGCCTGGACAGGTGCACTCTTGGCTGGGTTAAGAGCTGGGCCCAGAGAGTGTAGGTAAGTGGTGCTGCATCCACAGGCATCAGTGTTGGGCCCAATCCTGTTTAATATCTTTAATCTGGGTGAGGAGACTGAGTCTACCAGTAGCAAATTCATGGAGAATAGCGGGTTGGATCGGACTGTCCATCTGGAGGGCAGAAATATCTGCAGAAGGACCTGGAGAGGCTGGATCAATGGGCCATGAACAATGGCATGAGGTTCAACAAGACAAAATTCTAGGCACTATACTTTGACTACAACAAGCCCTTGCAGAGCTATAGGCAAGGGGCAGAGTGGCTGGAAAACTGCCCAGTGGAAAAAGACCAAGTATGTTGAAGCTTTACATTCAACGATGTTTTGGTAACTACAGACAATCACAGGTGGCTTAGTCTGTTGTTGTCTGTGTAGGGTTCTCATTAAGTAGACCTCTTAATTTACTTCTGTCTTGACATGTGAAGAGTGTGTTTGCCTTGTGAGTGTATTGGAAAAGGTGTGCTGGGTATTTCCTCCATGAGAGGAAAAAGCAGAGCGTGAGTCTGCTCTCGGTGTGCTTGTCCCTTTTTGTAATACCTAACTGATGTGCATCATCACAGCCTCTCCCACACAAAGCCAAAGGCATGAGTTTCATGGAAGAGCTCAGATAAGCTGAAGAGCTGTAGCCACAAGGTGACATCAGATGGAGAAAATTGCATAGGTATGAGAGAAATACACAAAGGAGAGATTATTACTGAGAGACCATAAGACATAAGTTCAGGGTTATTATGGGAGAGCCAACATCCTGCTTTTCCCACCAAAAAAAGATGCTCATTGATGCCATGAATTATCTGCCTTAAGTTTATAGAAATATGTTTTTCATGGAGTAAATTATGGAATTTGCCCATTATTCATAGTGGTTTGTCCATGATGGAAGGAAGGGATGTAAGAACTGTACCCCTTCTTGGTTTGGTCAGCATTTTACATAATGTTTTCACACTACCCACTTCTGCCAGGTCTCACTTCCCTGCCATGGAAGATTGCATTTAAATATTGATCTATATGAAGGCTACATCTGGCAGATCATACCTGTCCTGTGGGGGATATTTAGGGTGATTCTCAGAAAACTTTTTCATTGATTGACATTTTCATCAGCTGATGCCCATTTCATAGCCCTACAGTATTTCTCCTAGATATGCTGAACGCCTTTGTAATCATGTCAGTTCACCACTAATTTGCACATCCCACTTCTTTCAGCACCTTGGTCTATCAGATGCTAATTTAACTAAATAAGATATTCAGGTAACCTTCTTTAGTGTCTCACAAATTCGGCCAAGAAACTAATACCTCTGTCAAGTCGTCTAACTCTTCTTCAGTAAATTAGTCTCTAGATGATTATGACCGGACAACTGCTCAAACAGAGTTCTGGGGTGAGTTTTTCTAGGTCTTCATCTACAATATCTTCACAGACAAAGCTAACTAACTCCTAAATCCAAACAAAGATTATAGGAAACTAAAACAGAGTAGACTTAACATGTAGATTTAACATTGCACATGAAAAAAAACAAGACACGAGGTCAGGCTGAGTAGGAGAAAATAAGGGTCCAAATACAACCTTCCCTCTGCCCACATGTTACTTCACACAGGACCTTTCTACTTTGCAATACACTCCTCAGTCCCACAAAGACCTCTGAAAATTGCTTCCTCTTTTTACCCATCCTTTGATGCCACACTGGCTGCACCTTCTGCTTGCTACTACACTCCATCCGGAGTTTCTTAGGACATCCTCTCTCTCTCCCTCTCTCTCTCTCTTTGCCCTCTATGTCCTTTGCTACCTCATGTCAGCATGGTCTGTTTTCCCCAAGGCAATCAACAATCTCCCTTCCTCCATACTGTACCCCCCCACCCTCAATCCAATCATTCTCCTTTTCTTATGGAAACACATCACAAACCAAGAGCTACACAAGCCAAGAATGCAGTATATGACAGTAACCTTCTACCATATCTTCATTAGATCTAAGCTGGGACAAATTTTTTATTATTCAAATTATATTTGATGTGATGACTGTATCCAGACGAGGGGATTATTTTTCTGTATTAGAAATCGGGTATATAATACCCAAAATTGTAAATTTATCCTCAAAGTTTGCAATCTAACTTAAAAACAGCAAGCTGATTACTGTTTTTTAGCAGTGGGTGCTATTAATTATTAGTATTTGCTCTTTAGTGAGTCCCTAACTTAGGAGCATTATGAGAATGGTGGCAAGAAGAAATCTCTAGACCTGTTTGCAAAATAACTGTGAAATTGGCATGAGAAGTGGTCCTGGACAACTTGCTCTGCCATGCTGTTCTTTCACTCCTGCCCCAGTGTCTCAGCTGCATCCTACAGATGAATAGTTTTTACTGACTATTTCAAAAGCTGGGACTTTGTGTCATTGGATCTGCTGCTATACCTAACAGACTTGTTGATGAGTTCTTCAAGAGTTTTAGTGAGAATATCTCAATGGGAGGAGACAAAAAGCTCTCAGCAGCTCGAAGAATGCTTGAAGGTAATACCTGCTATGGTGAGATGTTTTGCCACTTTTGACTGTAACTCATCTATTTACCACAGTCACATAGAGGGAGATATTGCAAATCAACTGGAAATGCTGTGCTCCCCAGAGAAGCTGTGCTAAGGCAATGTCACAGCAAACAAAAGAGATTCTTTGCAGAGAATAACAAGTATGCCAGGTATTTTGCTTTCAGAAGAATAAAGGGACAGTTTTACTATGAGAAGAACAATGATATACTGGAATGAGTTTTGCCAGTTTAGTTTTTGGTAAAAATTACAAATTATTTCTCCCCATGAAGAATCTTGCAAGGTAACTAAAGTTTTTCAGTTACAAAGCTCATTTATTTATTTATTACAAAAAGCCAACACCCCTATCAAAACTGCCTCTTTCTCCAATTAAAGTTTTATCTTCAAACCTCTCAGTAAAGAGAACTTCTGTCAAATAATAACTAATTTCTCACAACACTATACCACCTCACAGTAACTTTCAGATTAAATCTTATCAGATTATGAGAGAGACCACTTCAAAATACTTTTAATTTAATTTTCAAGGAACTAAGGTCGTTTTGGAATTTCCAATACATTAGGACACATTGTGGTCATTCATTTATTTAGAATAGAAATATTGGATGATAAATCAAACTTTACACACTGTTAAAATAAAATTAATATTTTGAGTTATATCTTCTTTAAAGTCCCATGACCACTAAGAAGATAAAAAAAAGAGAAGAGACTGAGTTCCCTGGTGCTGCATTTTTGTTTCCTGTTTTCAGTATCTTGAAGAACTTTAGTTCTTTGCAACTGAATATTTTAAGATGCATATTTATTCAAAGAGTGTAATAAAGTGTACATCAGTACAGGGTCAGGCTTAATTCAGCACTTTTGTTAGGATCCAAGGAGTAGTGCTGATATTTTATTTTTAGCATTAGCATTAAAACATTTGCATATTTCACTTATTTTCAACTACACAAACAAAAGGATTAACTGAATTTTCAAGCACTTTGGATATGAATTGAACTTCTATATGTTAAATGAACCATTACTGTAAATATTGTTATGTCTATGAAAACCAAACACTGTTCTTGATTAATACATTATACTGAGGCTAAATTGCCTTTTTAAAATTTTGTTTTCTCCGTATTAATCCTATTAAAAATACCTCTGAATTTAATTAACATTTAACAGAAACTGTGTTTGGTAATTGGTTTAATATTTTTAATATAATTGATTATATATTAAATACTCATTTTCCAAAAACACTTCTCATTATGAAAGAATAATTATTCTAATGAAAAAAATATTAATCTTTTTGTTGGGGAGATTTTTCTTTTTGAGTTAATAAGACAAACATTTTTGTTGAATCACCTCTAAGTTAGGATTATTATGAAAAATCACTTCTCTTAGTTCTTAATCATTGCTGCCAGTGCATTATACTTTATTGAAAAGCATTGGTGAAATCAATAGCAAAAATTTGTCCTTAGGAAAGTAATCTGTCTTTATTTAAACACCAGTAATTACCAGCCATAGATGCTTGAGTAGTTAAATACTTAATAGTGGTATTTACTTGTACAAATGAAAACATTGTTTTTCTTTTCAAATAAGGTAAGATGTATGGTCAACATCTATACGTTTTTGTTATTATTTTTGATGTTATTTCAAGAATAATTTACAGAATTTTGATTTTACTAGGGCATCCTGTAAATGAATAAACATCTTGTGGAAGAATGCTTAGGAAAAAAGCTTTACTTGAAAAAATCATAGCTAAGATGTCAGAAGCTAAGATATCAGAAACAAAGAAAATCATTTGCTGTGAAATATGTTATTTTCTGCAACACAGGACAAAATAGAATATTTTTTCTTCTCAGCTGATGAGAACAGAAAGAAATTCCTTTTCAGGTTTAATATCTAGAATGACAGTCCTGCAAAGTTCGTATCTCCTATATGATAGACAATAAAAGATGCTGAACTCACAAATTAGTGAAAAGCATGGAAAAGCGTACTCAGAACAAAGCCCACCAAGGATCTTTTATGTGAATTCTTTTGCTTCAAGAAGCACAAGACAAATGGGCCAGAGAGATTACAACCATTGTGTAGGAATAGAAATCAGATATCTCAAATGCCAGATGTCCATAGGTAATCATTATTCTGATAGCATGCAAGGTTCTAGGGTACTGCCTTCTGTGTGATTACTGGATGATCAGTCTCACATCTAGTCTGTCCTGGTTAACTATTTTTACATGGAATCTATAAGTGTGTTACTCTGAACTTTTGTGCATGATCAAATTATGACTGCCCCATGCCATTTTTACCTCTGTGCTTATTCCTGTGTTCCTGATTTATAATTGGAGTCCAGCACTGCACAAGTGATCACTGAAATGTAACCTCCTAATTAGACTAAAGATCTCCACAAGCACAGGTCAATTAGGTATGGGTGAAACTTACCACGCATATTTTGGTAATTTGGCTAATGTTAGAAAAAAAAATTATGCACGTATAAAGGTAGATAAACAATATATAAGTTACAAAATCTTTATTTATTAGAGAGGTCTTCAGTCCTTTTCTACCTTTTTTAACACGACCTTCTAAATTTTGTTCCCCTGAAAGGAATTGTACAAGCTAGATACTCAGAGAAAGATTTAGATATTCAAAGTGCCTTTTGGAAATCCTAAGAAATCACTCTAACAGAAATCACCAAGATTTTGCACTGCATGCTGCAGGTAGATTCAGGCTCATGTTTTGGTAGGTCATCCTACCAAAGAGCTGACTTACTAGCATGCTCTGATGCATTTAAACACGTTTATGGATTTAACCTAGAGTTTTGCTGCCTGTTCCTTCACACTGTCTTGAAAAACACATTCCTGAATAACCACATGGCCTTGGTGTGAAGGATAATTAGAAATGTTTCTGGTACAGCTAGAAACCCTCCTCCCAGCTGGCCTTCACAGTAACCTAGTTCAAACCATCTTGAAACTGCTGAGTTAAATCTCACAAAGCAACCTGGTTTGCACAAAACCAACTCCATCCTCATTTTGCCTTATATCCCCCGGCTTATGTACTCACTGATTTTACATTTTTCTCCTCCAGTGCTAAATCAGAGAACAGGAAGGACACAAGAAGTCACTGTTTGACTAGCTGCATTCATGCAACAGCCACAAAATGCTGTTAGGTGGTTTATGCCTTTCTTAGGCACTAGGCTCTCATTTTACAAGGACCACTTTTACAGCCATGTAGCCACAGCACTTAAAGGACAACCACTGATACAAAGCAACAGGGCTATAAAATCCACGCTTGGAAACATACCTTTAGCAATATTTTCTCCTTGAAGAAATCAGGCTTACTAAATCTTGCTAACCAGCCACATCAAGAATTAGGAGAATATGGGGAAATAACAGTGGACCCAGACAGTCCAAGATATATTCATGTAGGAGCGAGAAGCCAATTTTTGCCTTGGGAGAGGCTCACTTTACTGGTTTTTTTGCTTTCGTGTTAAGCACAGGTCATTTGAAGCATTTTTTTAATAGGCACAAGCACAGACAGGAAAACAGAACAGTTGTGGATTGTTTTGCATAACATATTTTCTGTAAAGTCTTACTTTGCTGTACATCTTTATGTTTGAGTAGTTTTACTTGTTGTGTCTGTGCTGTCTTTTTGCATATTCAAACACAGATTTTTTGACCTTATGGCTTGCTTTTGCTTCAAGGTATACTTCACAGTCTACTGTCCTGATTGTCCCAGCTCCTTCTGTCCTCTCCTTTGGTGCTCAGTTCAAGTATGCCCTGTACATGGAAAAAGTGTGTGACTCATACAAACCTCACATGTCTCTCAGAGCACAGGCCTAGTCTGGCACATCACTATGCTTCCACTTCCAGTTCATTGGGAAAATAATAGTTCTTAAAGTGCACATTCTTTGGTGTATATGATGTGTTCTTTATCCTGCAGTTACTGTTCTAAAATCCTTTCAAGCAGACATAAAATTTGTCTTTGTTTCTTTGTCATTTACTACCACTGAAAGTAGTGATTTTGCATAAATCATCATTTCATATACATTATGGCAATGTGTCATTATTAAATATTTCACACATGATGACCTTTGAGTGTTTCTTATTCAAAGTTTCATGCAAGATTTGCATGAGGTACGTCTAATGATCCCTGTATAAACACTCCTGAAAGCTCTCTCTTACAAGGACTCGGGAATGTATGTGAGTAATTTTTGAAACTTACCCTTCAGTATAAGGTCCTTTGGCAGTGCTCGATAGTTCTCATGTGCTAAATAAAATAACAATGTGCCAATCTGAAATAAACATAAATTATTAACTTTCTTCCATGTTATTTAAGCCTTGATTAATGCATTTCAGGAGTTGTTTCCGATACAGTAAGGGAATGCCTTTTGTTGCAAAACAAAACTAATGTCTAAATCATGGTTTGTCCTAAACTGTCGAAGCTTGAGTTGAAATGCAAAGATCATCCCTGTTTGAAAGTATTGTTAACCTTGTTCCTTGAATAAAAAGCTTGAGGAGTACCTGCCAGATTTGTAGTTGGCTACCCCTTTTAAATTCTCCTACCGTAAGGAAAGCAAAGTTGCAAAATTAAAATTGACTTCAAACTCCCATCCCCAGAGATGCCCAGGGAAAAGCAGAACAAGTTCTATGGAGCCATTTGAACAGGCACCTACCTATCACATACATCAATTACCACTCGTAGAAGGAATTTTAATGCTGGATGCTGAAAATTGAGACCATCTGAGTCATTATGAGAGATATTTAATATATGATGTGGTAGTGTTACCAACACCTTTCTAGGCAATAATGCAAAGCACAGCAAGGTGAGGGCTGCTGTAGGGGAAATGAACTTAGCCAGACCCAATACATATGATCAAGATGAAGTGAATCTTCTTAATTTGTATATTAATTGAACATTTTCATGGTTATTTTAATACATATTATGACAGAGCTCTACTAATGAAATTTTCCTAGGTAGATCAAAAAAACACCCCTTCAGCCCTCTGGCAGAAAGACACTGCCCAGGAGTGGAAGACAAGTGCTATAAACAAACAAGACTGCCACATCAGACAGACAAGTAAGAAAACTAACTTCTAATAATTCTGACTATAAAATGGTGAAACCCTGGAGTGCAAATGAGATGTGATTAGCCAGAAAGGCAACCTGGTTAGAAGAGAGTAATTAGTGAGAAAATAAAATTGGCCTGAAAGAACAGAAAACATCGTCATCTGGATACTTGATGTGGTCGTGTCTTATATCCTTTTATGTCTCTAGAATAGTAAAAGGACTTAATTTTTATGCAAAATTGAGCCTTTCTCTCTGAGAACTTCCCAGGCTTTGCATCCTTTTTCTTTCCTACACAGATTGAAACAAACTTTCTGCAGCAGCTTGGGGTCTCCAGGGATTTCTGAGACTCCAGGCACTGTCTTGGATCTTCTTTGCAGTGAGACACTGCCTGTTATTGTATTGTTCCCCCTTTGGACTCATTCTGGGACTAGTTTGGTTTGTCTTTTGCAGCTGGGGTGGGATGGGTTAGGGGATGGCAGGGGTGTTGGGTCCTCCTTTGAGATTGGCTTTTCTTCCCCTCTGGAGTGATTTGGTACATTCTGAAATGTAATTTTTATTCATCTCAGTATTATATATATACATATATAATTATTCTATAAGTTTCCTTAACTAATGATAGTTGAAATCCTGTAATAATATACACCTACTTGGTTATTGTTGGTTTTGATCATTGCTGTAACACTGACTGTGAGAAAAAGTTATTTTCTACACAATTCTCTGTTTTATTCAGATGTATGTAGGTTCTTCATCCCACATGCTTCTTCTGTTCTTTTTGAGGAAGGAAACGCCATTGGATGAAAAGTCTCAGACCTTAATTTCCATGATTAAATAAAGAGATACCTTACAGCTCATTTCCAGTATGTAGAGTTGTTTAAAAAGTGAATTTATTCAGAAGCTGTTATGATGTCATCCATAGGTGTACTTTTTTTATATAAACAGTACTTTTCTGCATGTTTACTGGTACAATATTTCAAGCTAACAACCATAATTTATTATTTAATGGGCTGTGTGATTAATGGAATATATCATGTTTCATTCATCATTAAATTTTTCCTGTTCCATTGTGCTTAGAGATGTTCATTGCACTTGCTCTGGACTTCTTCACCATTCTCAGTATGTGATTTTTTTTATTGTTGCTAAACAGGTTAATTGCTAAACATTTTAAATATTTACCTATATATGTATATATGAGTAAAACATATTAAAAAATATGAAATCCAATGGAGCCCACACCATTGGTCCCAGATGATGCTAGATGCTGAATTTTTTTCAGCAATATACCCTCTTTAAGTAATACCTAACATATTTCATTATCTCTGGTTCTTTGCTTGCTGGTATGGTTTCCAATTTTAGTTTAGAATTCAGTCCATGATTTTTAATATATTGAAAGTTTATTACACAGCTGGCAATTTACCTTCTCTCAAGCATTATTCTTTTACTGTATGGAGACCTCACATGGTAGATCTGGGTCACATTACAAAAGAGGCAGTGTTGACACTCACAGAGTCAATGCAGCCAAACTAGGAACCCAGAGCTATCCTATGCAGACCATATTACTAATTTGTTTCACTGCTCCCCATGTTTTGGCTAACATTCTCTTTGTGTGGAAATAACATATAAACTAGAACAAACCAGACAAACCAAGTTATTTGAGTGAAACTCAATTCAGATTCTGTTGACAACTGAGGCAAATTAAAGAATGAAATTTCTGAAGTGGTAACAATTCAAAGAAAGCAGGACAGAAAAGCAACCTTCTGAAATCTACAACTGAGGAGAGACTCAATTAATATTTTTGTCATTAACAGGAAAACCCCTCTGACACCACTAACACTGGAATTTCATTATGATCTCATTTTGTCTCTGCTTAAGCCAGCATCTTTTGCACTTGTTCTTCATGTTTTCTAGTTAAGTTAGATGAGTTTGACATTGGGATATTTATGTACAAAATTCTGCTTTATGGAAACTTATCTTCTTTCCATTCCTGGGTTTGGGGATTACTTATTTTCTTATTTAAATGGGATTCTTTGTGAGAGACTTTTTCTATGATTTATAGATAAAAATATTTTTACATTTCAGATATGCAGAATATTAACTATTATCATGTTTGCCTTTTATTGAACAAATTCAGGTACTTTATGGGTAAAATAAATCCACATCTATATAGTCTAGAAGCTCTATATACCAGTGTTGTAGTACACAGCACTAATTATATGAATAATGATTACAGGACTGCATTATGGCTTTACTGCATCAGTTTTGATTCTGACTGTCTAAAGCTGTGTTTTAGTCTGTGCTCATGGAATTAAGTGGAGTCATGCTAGTTGCATCAGCTGAGAATTTTACAGGATCACCATACATCAGCCTTATGCAGCACTATATCAGTGATATCTGTGTTGTCAGAAATGAGTCCAACCTACAATGTCTTTGTAAGATTTGCAACTACCGTGTTACAGGCAGGAAAACAGACATTTTTAGAGGTTCATTTAAGACCCATCTGTATGCTGAATGGTCTCACAAGCCTGGCAAAAAGGCTGTTCAACACATGTTTCCAAGCTTAATTTATTTGCAGATTTCAAGGTTAAGACCCCCACAATGTGTAATGGTCAAATAATACCAACAGCAAAAGCATTTCCAGTTGAGCATAAGGATGTTTTTTTGCCAAAATTCAGACCTCTGTTAAACAATGTAGCCCTTACAAACCAAAATGTCTACGCTTGCATCACAATCCATACAGAATTATTAGCAGTGATTAATATCTCTGGCTACTTGGATTTAGTTTGCAACTGTTAACAACTAACTTGGTAAAATAAGTATCAATTTACTTCCTGAGTTTCGGAACAAATCTAGTTCTAAAAATGGCTTCCAATTGGCTGGAAACCATGGACCATGATTTTGAATTCATACGAAGGGTATATCCTAATTTCTCATTTGATATAAATGCTCCTGGATTGATTTCACCACTAAACCATTCCCAAGGTCTAATTGCTTCTTACACTTTTAAGAATTCTCTCTTTCTTGTTTTCTTTACTTCTTTAATCCCAGTTATCAGTTTCCTGTGACCACCTTATTTTTTTTCCTATTTGTTCAGTCCTTATTGCACATTTCTAAAAGTTTCCTTCACTTTGATTTTTCTGGACATTAGAGTATTGCTTTGCTGACCCTACTAAGTGTGGGACCCTTTATACATTTGAAGTCTGCTATGTTGAAGGACATTTTCTCCTTGTCTCTCTCTCTCGCTCTCTCTCTTCTATTACATGGTATTTCATGTGATAATATATCTAAGATGAGATGGCATTATAAACAGAATATGAAACAGTAAAGACAGATTTCAAGGTAATGATAGGTTTGGTTTACACAAAATTGATCAAAACAGAAAGGAGGAGGGGGAAAACACTTATTTTGAGTTCAGAGGTAATGAGTAGTTCAAACAACTAATAAAGGAATTGGGAAGAAACAAAATTTGAAGCAATTTTGAAGAAGAAGGGGGAAAAAGCCCCACTTCACCATTATAAATAGTTATGGTAAACATCTGGCCAAGAAAGTAGGAAGGAGGAGGCAGATAATAATGTGATTACTTTGGTAATGATATGCATTAGATACGTTACGGGAAAAAACAATAATTCTTACTTAATGCAGCCAATCCACTTATCGATTTTTTTTAACAGTAAAAGCACTGCTCCAAAACCAAAACCAGATATCATTTTTTTTATTCTCCCTTACTTATGAGCCCATCTCCACAGGCCCCCTGATTAAGAGCAATAGACAGACATTATAGAGTAATATATATCAAATCTCACACCTACTGGACCGGGTTTGCGTTTCATATAAAACTTGCCTACATTGCTGTTGCTATTGAAAAAAAAATGTATGAATAGCAAAAGGTGACAATACCAAGTATTACTTTTGCTTGACACATTGGTTAATTTTATTTTGCTTCATTTATATCCTTTCATTATACTTTTTAAGTACATATAGCATATAATTGCAATGAATTCATCTGACAGCAAATCTAGGTAAACTTCATTGACAGGGTTTCAAAGTCTTAGCACTCCTTATCTGCACTCCTTTAACTTATATTTAATATGACTAGACTTTGAACAACCTTGCAAAATACAGATTAACCAAGACTTCATCTTCTATGGTGCTATAATCTGTTTTCAGCAATTAGAAAGGTGTCTGGCGCACAGAATCAAATCCAGCTCTACAGCAACCTTTCTTTTCTGTGACAAGAACAAATCCACTGAGTAGATAAAGAAAAAGAACAGAGTTAGGTCAAAAGTCAGTTGTATGATTGATCTCAAATGAAAGTATTTGTAAAATCCATTTTTATTATTTTCATTCCTACTCACTTCAAGTCCCATTTTCTGAGTGCAGAAAGAATAAAGGAGCCCTATATCGTGCTGTTATCCCACGAATAAACTGATTTAATCCTTTCACAGACTTTTGGAAATGTCCAAGATTACATATATCTGATCAACTAGATAAAGTAGACCATTAAGCACCTTCTACTACCACCAGTATGGATACCTTTATGATAGGCATATAACTAGTTTATTTTAACATAAAGCAATAAATTAGAACACCAGATACAAATAAAAATCAAACTTAGTAAATATCTTAGTAAAGTCTTAGTGTAATTTTACTAATTTGTGACTGGCCCAATACATTTTTTTTTGTACAAATATGTAGCTTTGGATTCAAAATAATAGATTTGGGAGAGGAAGAATTATTATTTCTAGATCAAAAAATATCATTATGATTGTGTTCAGCATAATGAATTTTAAATATCTTATTTTGACAGTAGTCTCTTGAGAACTTAGAAGAAGTAACTGTACAAAGAAATCAGTTCAGAATCAATATATACAGTATATGATTCATGAGCTCCAATCTAACACTGTAGGTGTAAGCCTCTACATCCATATTTAGGAATGCAATTTTTCACAAACACTTGGTTTTCAGTTTCTGTTGACTTATGTTGAAAATCTTCCACTGAAATGCCTTCCTGTGGTTTTAGGAGGCTAAACAGGCAGCCAGATATGACAGTTACTACTTGGCTTTTTCGAATGCACTACCAAAATTTTTTTGTAAATTCCCATCTCAAATTTATGGCAGTGATTTTATAGATTGTTCTTAAATCAAATAGGGAATCTGCTCCAGGCTCCAAAGCACTGCCAAAATGTAGGATCTTGACAAAGCTCCAAGGAAGTGCTGGTCTTCATACAAAGTCAACCAGCCCCATGCACGCTCTGCTCCACTTGTGTTTCAGAAGACTGCTGTGGGCTCTTATTACAAAGGGAAAAGTGAGTGCATACAGAAGCAGCAGAAAACTAAACCAGGTGTCCAAACTGGTCAATAGGGTTATATAAAAGAGAGCAGCAAGCAGAGCTGCCCTTGAAGTGAAGAAAAAAAACCTTGATGATGAGGACTGTCAAAATCAAATCAAACATCAGTACAAGTGGAGGAGGAAAGTTCTGGCAATGCAGGAAACAGGGAGCAAGAAAAAAGGTTTAAAACCTGCATACCACCTGAAAAGGCGAAGAGAAAAAAAAAAAATGTAGGGAAAAGATGACTAAATGCAAAAAAAGGCAACAAAATTTGGCAACAAAAATTTTCTCATGTGAGCAGCAAACAAAAGTAGTTTTGTGTGGGGAAAAACACCCACCAGTAGAATGGCAGGGAAGGTGGTCCTTAAGCATTATAGTTTACCTGTTTTCCCCTGGGACTGCAACTCGTATGTTCTTTCAAAAAATATTTTAATTTTCTGCCTGCAACCTAAGTAAATTTAATATTTATATATTATACTGCTTCTGTGATCAGACAAACATGAGACACTGTAGGAATATGGAGATCTCAGTAGATTTTAACTCCAAGAATTTTTAGACTGATTTAGAAAACCAGATTATTTAAAAAGTGCAATTTATGTCTTCTCCAATTCTTACTTACATGAGAGGTATGCAACAAAATCCTACCAGCAAATAACAGCAAAAAGAACTTGCCTTGATCTCCCACAACTCAGTTTGGCAACCCAGCCTGTCTCTCAGCTTTAGCCTTAGAAGAAATCATAGAGGAAGAAACAAGTGCTTCAGTAAGGCCAACAAGATTACTTGTTTCTTCCATCTCCATTCTGGATGTCAAGCCTTTTCAGCTATGATCATCATTCACTGAAACATCAACTTCAACCACTAAATTTGGTATTCAACACCCCTGCAAATCTACTCCAGTGTGCAGGTGTAAAACCTGAAAAATTAAGCACTTCAGACTTGACAATATTGAGGGTGAGGATTGAGCCACCTTCTTACCTGATCACTAGTTCTGATCAAATTTCTCTGAACAAAATCAATTTAGGACAATCCTAGGGTAGTCACACATTCTAAAATAAACTTAATTTTGTGTATTCTTGTACAATTGTTGTAGAAAGAAAACTAGAAGACTTTTTATATCACAGGCTGTAGTTCCACCAACCTGCAAAACTATTTTACATGTTCCTTCAATATGACTCAGACTCTTTTCCTGAATGATTAAAAATTGAGAATATTTTATTGAACACATAAGAAAATCTTTCTCTGCCTTATAATCTGTTCATTATCACGGTCATTAAAATGAAAAGATGGGGCATCTCCATTGCAATATGACAGTTTTGCTAGGAAGAAGTGAAAATACATTGATGAAGAAAAGAAAGGAAAAATACTTGGCAATTTTTTTTAATTATACATCTACAAATTTAAACAGTTTAGGAGGTTAAGTTAATAAAGCAAAGAAACATAAAAGAAGGAAAATTTAACTTTTGAGGAATAAATAGTGGGAATAATAAGGAAACCTACAATTAAATCATTATTTAAAAATCTAAAGATATTTTGTATCTTAAATATTAAAAGGAGCTACCACTATTTAACAGTAAAATATTAGATTATGTTTTTCATTAATCTTTATTTAGAACTTTCCCAGGTTTAAAAAATACTTCTAGTTTAGACAGAGATTTTTCTTCAAAAATGGAATGCTGTTCTTTGTCAATTGCATTACCCAGCCAAACATTTATAGAGAACTTTAGTGATAAATTTTTAGCATTCTCACATCTTCCACATCCAGAAATACCCAGAAATCTTTGGTTATACATTTTCTTCAATCCATCTTTAAACAGTAGACATTCAGACCAGATCTGATAGTTTTATTTTTAAATACACACTGGAAATGCAAGTGTTGATTTTTGTTGTCCTGCAAAAGCATTTTTGTTGAATGAAAGAAGTTCCTTAAGTGGATTTTTGCAATTTCTTTAAAGTAGGCTATAAGAATGCCGTTTACCATCTGCCCCCCTCATTTGCCTCCTCTCTTATAACCTTCCTTAAAATGATATTGTGGATATCTGAAGTTAATCAACTCCTACAAGCAAAGCAACTATAAAGGATAAATAGATTCCATGTGATTGAAAAAGTAGGTGAAATTAGGAAAGTATGAAGCACTCATACCAACGTGCTTAACTCATACTAATAATATCAAAATATCAAAAAAAGCACTGAAAACACGTAAGTCGTATATCCTTAATTATAAGAAAACATTATTTGCAACTGGGCCTCCCAGGTTAACATATTTTTAAATACACGGTTTTGATCACTCAAAACTAAAAAAATCCACCTTTATTTTATTTTAATACGAGCATGATTTTGTCAGAATATAACTTTTCTGTAAAAATAACCAAGATGCAAATCAAATGAGGAAGACAGATGAAAAATCTAGGCATCAAGAACAACAATAAAACCATCCCACTCACACTTATGATTCCTATAAAAGTAAAAGAAATACTAAATCAACTTACATATGCCATCTTTATTTTGTTAAGTAAAAATGCCTTGATGAGAGAAAAAAATTTCAGGAAGTGTTTAAGGGATCTGTGGCTGCTGCTATATATGGTGAGTTACTGTTAGAATACCAGCCCTTTTTTGCTTTCTTGGCACTCCTCTTTCTTTCTACTGTTTTATATATTATTATTATTATTATTATTATTATTATTATTATTATTATTATTAGTCTTAGTCTTAGTCTTAGGTGAATTTCCCCTTGCAGAGCACTTTGCATTTGCAGAAACTCTACAGGCTTGAATTGTGGCTCATTTTATATAGAGAGAAATATAAAACTAGTGTTATTATTTTCACAAAAAAACCCCCCAACTTTATTACTGTCCAGCATCTGTTGCATGAAACCTGCTCTCACTGTCAAAAACTAAACCCTCTGTCATCCTTCACAAGGAATTTGGCTTTGATGTTTCGGCTGATGGTGCTGGATTACTACTCCTTCTGCGGAGTAACCAGCTGAGGGAAAGGAAAAGTGAAATTTAGCTAAAGTGATTGATATTTCAACTTCCTTTTGAACCTCTATGGAGCTGGAAATACAGAGTTGATTTAGCATCTGCTCTGAGAGCAACAGTTTTCACTTACAGCTTTTTAGTGTGGCTGTAAAACCCTACCGAGGTGACCTTATAGTGCTTCGGAGGACGTCTAGAAGTAATTTTTCACGCAAAGTATGCCAGTGTGTGGAGAAGCAAAAAGAGGAGAAACCAGCCCCAGCGCTGGCTGCAGAAATTCCCTGCAGTCATTCCGTCCCTGCCATAGAGAAGTTGAGCTGAAGCATATTCTCATATCTCAGGAAACAGCTCCTCTCCTCCCTGCGTTGTGAATTAGGGATACCAACATTCATTTACAATGACACTTTTCACATGACACGCAGAGGTCTGCCGTGCATTTACAGCCCAGTGCAGCACCATACAGTGGCAGAAGTGAAGTGCTGCAGTCTAATGAAACGCTTTGAAATCTATTTCTGTAGAGAAAAAAAAAAAATTGCTTGCAAAGAAAACGGAGAACATGAGAACACCTGAGAATCCGAAAGCTGAATGTTTTTATTAATAGACTATATAAAGTTTCCTATTTGATACAAATAGAGTTGTATTTGTGATTGCAGTAGTGAAAGGTGGGTGTAGGGATATGCTCTAAAAATGTTGAAAATAAAAAGTTTTCTATCAAGTTAAATGCTTCCATGAGAATACATTCAGATCTGTGTAAAGATCTATATATACATGAGCTATGCTTTAATACAGTTTTGGGGGACAGACACTCATTAATTTTGTATTTCACATAATAAATCTATACTTAGGTTGTTATTGCTGCAGTAAAAATCTTAGTTTAAAAGATAAAAATAAAAATTTTTAAAATTCATCTGAAGCAATAAGACAGAAAAATGAAATACTGTGTACTTTCCTCTAATTGGTAATCAGCAGAGTTTAGTAAAGGAAAAATTGTGTGCAAGTGAACTAACAGTTGTCTGCTATCAAAATCCTACACAACTACCTGAAAATGGATTCACACAGATCCCACATTTTGTCTTTAGACACAAGATACTGATTCATTGAAGATCTTGAGAGAAGTCCATTGAATTAATCTTAGAGAGAAATTCAGATCAGGCAATGAAATATGTTTCTCATTCTCTTCCATGCCTGTATGCATGTGTGCACATAACATGCAAACCCCTGAAACATTAATTTTGCGTCCTGCACGTTGCTCCAATGCCAAAGAAAAGCTAATGTGAAGAAATAGCACACTGCCCTCTGGAAAAGACTTTGCACACTTATCCACTAAGACATATGATAAGGAGGAATCAGTGAAATGGTAATAGAAAAGAGATAACTTCCCCATAAGAGGGCAAAGTAAGCATTAAAGGGAAGCAAATTATGTCTTCAGGGTAAAAGATCTGCTGGCAGCAGTGAAGCAAATTTGATTGAAAGCAGTTAAAATTCCCAAGTGTAGAAATATTAGACTGCTTGTACTGACAGAAATTACATTTCATTTGATGATCTAATTCTTGAAATGTATAGCAGAAACACAGAACAAACAAAAAGGTTTGAAGCCATCTCCAGGCAGGCACTCAGATAGCAAGTCACTGACTTCCAATAATTCTTGGCACATTCTTCACGTTTCAAAATACAAGCAAATACTCACAATTCTGAAAACTGTACACCACAAACCTGAATATGAGTTGAACTACAGTGAGTGAACATATAGCATTCCTGTAGATATGTCATGGTTAGTAAAAGAATATTCTATATGCTCTAAAGAACAAAACCAACATGGCAACTTGATTCATCCAGTGTTATTCAAAGTGCTAGAATTAGCAGGACTTTACAAACCTATTACTGTGTTTGCTCTCCCCTCTTCACTGGATCTCTTGTGCTCCTGCTTTGTCACTCAGACCAATCATGCTTAAAAGCTTTCATGTCCAATTAAATGAGGTTACACATTGGTCTTCAACATGAGTGAAGGAAAGACACCTCTATGTATGCCTCATACTCCTTAAAAAAGAAGGAAATTTAACAGTGTGTCATGATCACAATGACATTCTGGTTGTGACCTTTGCACTACCAGCTATTTTTGCCATTGCCAAATGATGGTGAGTTCTATTGATGGATATTGTACAGCCACCATTAGCTGCATCAGCAGCTTGAGGCCATGGAAACACTTTTCAGCTCCTCTAGTAGGATTTCCACTTAGATTCCTGGCTGTGTTAATAAAATAAGATAAAATATGATTGTTCAAAACATGATATAAAACCTTGCATTGTTAAATGACTGAAGGTAATAATTTATTAATGAAAGGCATTCTCTTGTGGCTGTATCAGATGCTGACTGAAAGACCCTGTCTCTACCAGTACTCATATCAGCTGTACTTCTTCCACAAAAGCCAGCAGGATTAATAGTGAGGTCAGATTTGAATCTTTTATGGAGAAAAAAAAGGACTTTTGTGGCTTTAATTTTTAAGGAAATTTTTAAGTTGTATTTTCACAACTAGAAGTTCAAAATAAGTCAAAACTTGTTAAAAATTATTTAGCACAAATTACATAAATTTATATAAATTATATAAATATAGCACAAATTATCTACAAATTATATCAATTAAATCACTTATAAAGAGCTGCATTATGAAAGAGATATTTCCAAAGTTAGTTTATAAATTTGGAAAGTGTTATCCTCAATTTCAATATAGGGAAACAGGCATGGTAATAGCTCAAAATCATCCAGAAAACGAGCCAAGCACACCAAGAACAGAACCCTCTTAAGTACTCTCCTGAAACTCAAGCCAGTAACATATTCTTTAGTTTCTTGTAAAACCTGTAGTTTTTCCACTTTCCTCGTAAGTCTTTTCCTTAACTTCATTATCTACTAATACTCGGTATGTACTAATACTGATTGAATCATGGAGTGGTTTGGGTTGGAAGAGACCTCTGAAAGTCTGTGGTCAAACTCCCCCTCAATGAGCAGGGACATCTTCAACTAGATTATTTTACGACAATGCTCTTCCTTGCCATGTCTCCAAAAGAGACATATTTGTGATACTGCTGCTTTTATTTGCCTAATGTCTTTGATAACTTTCATCATTGACTTTTCTCTATTTGTGTGTTTGGCTGGATAATTAGGATTCCTGAATCAATACTCAAGCTAAGCAATCTATGCTTAGAACATTGCAAACATAGTGTCTGTATGTAAGAAAACAGAAGGAAGAAAGAACCAGGTCAAATTCTCTAATGTGATAAAAATGTTAATGTTATTAAAAAAAAAAAAAAGGTTAAATCTTAAAGAACAGAAGATGATTCAGATGAAACTGGGAGAAATACTTCAAGGCGTTAACCAGACAAAGTGAGTTAGTACCTTTATTAATAACCTTAGAAATAAAAATAGGGTTGGTCCTTTCTGACTGGACATTTTGATCCAGTATCCCATAAAAGCACTAACTTCTGTTGGTAGAAGAAAATATAGTGGCAATAGAAAATGACGAAATGAAACACTGCAGTGGCTTGTACTGTAAATTGATCAGTGGGGCTTGAGTCATGTCAGGAGTAAAGTTCTTTAGTGGTTTGCTATGGCAGTCATCTTATTTTCATTAACAATAATTTCTTTCATGACTTTTGCATAAAATTGAGGTCCACGTCAAGATGAATTGCAAATCGGGGAGGCACTGTAATTGTAGGAAAGAATCAGGGTGCAGTAAAGAAAGAAAGGCAGCCAGGAAGACTGGAGATAAAGAAACAAGATGAAATGCAGAGAGAGTGTGCAAACATGGGATGAAGACTTGGGATGGATGTAAAAGTGTATTTTCTTTCTTCCTGACTAGGGATAGGAATAAGCAGCAAGATGAGTGGTCATGACTTGAAAGTAACTAAAAATGAAAGAATTGTTTTCACCAGACATAGGCTGAATGCGTGCTGCTTATAAAGAGAAGAACAGCCATAAATAAGCAAATTAATTTCTTCAGGAGGGCTTAAAAGGGAGTAAGTGCCACTGTACAAAGCAGAAGTAAGACTTCTCTTTTGGATACCCATTTCCAAAAAAAAGAGAGGAATACAGGGTAGAGCACAGACTACACAGAAAACCAAGAGAGACACATGTCTAGAAAAAGACCATTGACTAGTTAATTCTTTTAATTCATAAATATCAAATTACAAGCAATCACTATTAAACAACACCAGGAATTGAAAGCAAAAGAATACACTAAACAGCAGTGCTGGTTTACTTACAATTATAGACAGAATGGTTATGGTAAATCAGAACTAGAAACTTCTCATTTTCAGGTATTAGGCTGTGCAAAATCTTTTTCAGCAAGTGGCTCTTTTCAAGGAGAGGGTGTGAAGCTGCACGGGAGAAGAAACAATAGAAAATGGAAAAAACTGTAAAAGTCTACAAAAAGAGATTAAACAACTACAGTTCAAGGTTGGAGTCGCTATTCCAGTCTTTCCTATTCCTCTCTTTCTCCTTTTATCAGTTCCTAATTATACCTTGCAACTTCATTGTGACATAGATACCCAATTTTCTTCCTGTCCAGCTTAAACAGAAATAGCGACGGGCAAGTTTGCATTTCTTTTCACAGAAATGTTCTATTACACTCTTTAAAAAAGAGGTGCATTTTCATGTATCAAAATATAATCACTGGAACCTGCAAGAAGTCCATTTGTCACTAATGTGATTTGACTTCTGCAGACAAAGTATAAAATGGAGAGGAAGGAAAAGGAAATCAAGCAATAGCTTGGTATGTTCATTATTCATCAGCTAATTACTAGACATAAAAAGCGTCTAATATGATTACTCTCTTATCTGCATCCAATTTCTTTTTCTGTTGCACAAAATAAAACAAATGATGACTAAAAGCTCAAAAGAAAAAGGAAAAAGAAGAAAAGGAAAAGGAAAAGGAAAAGGAAAAGGAAAAGGAAAAGGAAAAGGAAAAGGAAAAGGAAAAGGAAAAGGAAAAGGAAAAGGAAAAGGAAAAAATAAAGATAAGAAGTGTTGGACTTATAGGGTCCAACTGGAATTTCACACCTCTGAGTTTCTGTCCCACCACCGTATGCCCCCTGGTTGATGTTAAATGGGTTGCTTGGTGTATTGTATAGGAATAAAATCTGATTTTGCACAGAATCCTCTTCTGCAGATTTCTCAACTTTAGACCTCTCTACAAATTCCAGCAAGAAATTGCTTTGGAACAAGATCAAAATACCTAAACAAATTTTAGTGATGATGTCTTTCACCATTTTTTTAAAGTCAAAACAGTAAGAGCTCATAAATTAAGCACATGAATGAATGCAAACAGCAATCAGGAACAGAGCACAAACATTTGGTTGCCTTTAGAAACCTTCAAAACTGCTTGATTTTACACTTGCAGATTTTCTTTCTCATGGCTGCATTTTCTGATCAATGTTATCCTTGGATCTACTAAAGGCATGTGTCTTTCCAACAGCTGTTTGGTTGATTGATTTCTGCACTCAGTGGAGCTGCCTTGACTCTTTCATGGTGAAGAGCAACAGTTTGCAGTCTGGGGTCTGGTCCTACCATCAAGGCTTTGGGGCTTGGGATGTTTCACTGCCATTGGCACTGCAGGTGCTCTCTAAGTCCGTGTGTCAATAGGAAGAAGATCCTGTAGAATCAGGTTGTTGAATAGATAAGAGAATTATAGCTAAGTAGTTGCTAATTGGTGCAAATGATCTTCTTTCTTCTTGTTTTATTTTTTTCTTGGCCTCAGCTGACCATTGAAAGCAAGAACAGAATGTTTTTACAGACAAAATGTCCTGATATAGAGCTCAATGACAGTGCTCTCTAGTTTTCTAAGGACAGAAATGTTATTAATTCTTTTGGGAAACATCATGTTTTCTTGTCTGCACAATCTGGTGAGCTGGTGGAGTAGTCCAGGTTAGAGAGACCTTCCAAACCCTATATTTGAATTTTCAAACAAGAAACATTCTAAATGCATGGCCTCATAGATCTTAACTATTAATTATTAACCATAAATGTCAGAAAGGGCTCATGCACAAAACATACTAAACTTGAAACTACACAGACCACTTCCTCCCTGACCAGGAGGGATTGGCTGTGTATTCGGCTCATTTTTGCAAGACACTCTATGAAAACAACCTATGAACAGTCAGCAGTAGAAAAAATGAAATTTATTAGATTCATACATATGACTCATTGTTTTGCATTATACATTTTTGTCTAAATAAACCTTTAAATTACTGGTTTTAGAATGTGTGGCTACTCAGATGTATAGAACTTGGACGATCCTAACATTAAAAACAGTAGAAAATTACGTGCAATGCAAGAGAAAGAAATGACATTTTTTTAAAAGACAAACCAGCTGTGACATTTTTATTGTTATTATTTTTATTGTTGCTTTTTCCCCTCTTTAATTCAACCCACAAAACACCACAGCAGCTGCCTTAGAGGCAAGCTGCTGCGAAAGGCAGAGTCCAAACCAACCTACTATTTAATTACTATCCTTAGTTATGAATCAGTGAACAGGCACTACACGGTGCTTTTGCCTTCCTGATTGAATTTCCCCCTTTGTAATAATTGCTTTTAGCACCAAGAACACTATGTTCCAGAAAACAGTCTCACCAAGAGACAAAGTCCCCAGCTGGGACATGAACTTGCGGCACTGAAGTGCAAAGGAAGAAGTGCATCGAAGCAGTGACAGAGCTTTGTCTCACTAAAATAAGAGCTGAAGCTCTTCTGTAATTAACTCAGTGCTGGCTGACTCCCCGTGTTTGCTCTCAGCAGAAGGGGATGTTGAACACTAGCTTGGGAACTGAAAGGCCTCTCATTTACACACGAAAAGCTATTCTCCGCTGGAGCTCACCAGGGCAGACTGTGGTGCTGTGTACAACGGTGCAGCCAGGGCTCAGGCGACTGCTCCCCTCCCTCCCATGACACCCCAGCAGTCTGCCCATTGTCCTGCAGCAATGGGTCCTGCAGCCACACCAGATTCCTGTTTGACCCTACTTTGGGATGTTTTTTTTTCCGTAATGATTGTTTGAAATACAGCTTTTCACTGAGTGTCCAGTTCGAGAGCTGTTCACAGGGTTGAGAGGCAGAAGATGCCGTCTGGTTCAGGCACTGCAGGGCTCATTGCAGAAAAGTGTATGTTTTATTTGCTGGAGTCCTCTTTTAGGAGACAAGGTATCTATGCATTGTTGCTGTGTAAAAAGATTCCTATCAACAACACAAGCTGTCATTTTTCCCAAGCTGACCAGAGCTAAATTAGGTCAATATTGTGAAACATAGAGGGACCTTGTTTTGAAATGCTTTCCTCATTTACTTTCACTATAGGCACCTGTGCTGTCTCAGAAAAAAAACCCTGAAGATAGCTATAATTCCAGCTGCAAAAGCAAATTTTTTTTCAGATATATAAATTGGAATTACACCAGTGTTTCTGAATTGCACCCATCTAACAGGTTTTTCTCCTTTACCTCTGGGAAAGGTAGTAGATTAAACATCTATACTACCTCCAGCTGGTGTAACAACATGCTTCAGAGGACATCAAACAGGATGACCAAAAGAATATTTACTTTTCTTTCTAAGATTCACTTATTAGACTCATGAGACTAATTTCATACAAAGATGCCTCATTTCCTCCCCAGAAAACAGGTAAAACTGTCTTCAAAATCATAACAATACCAACAAAAAGGAAGGCAACTTTTTTTAAAAATTATTTTTAGAAATTTCTTACAAAGCTTATTTTCCAATCATTTTATTTTCTCCTATTCTTTTGCCCTTTTTTCAAACCTGTTGTGTTTTTTTCCAAGAAAATATATTTTCCTTTTTTTCTTGTGTTGGTGGTTTTTTAAACAACTTATTGAACATTTGTACTCTTTAACTGTGAAAGAATCTTCTATTTATTTATTTGCAGGACTTGTATCCCAAAATAGGCGAAGGGTACAAGCTGAATAGAATAAACAATACAAAATAGAACAAAATAAACTAAAATATTGGTCAAAAGGTAACGTTTGCCCACACAGTTATCACTGTGTAAAAAATGAGATACAGCAATTATTTTGTATTCTAATTTAAAAATTTCCATGAACAAAGTACATATTGGGGCAGAGGTAGGCAATATCTTTGGCCACATCTTCCTTTTCAGAGGAAACATTTTCCTTTACAAGCATTTTTATGACCTTTTAGAAATATGCTGCAGGATTATTTTGATTTGCAGTATGACTTTGACATTTGTCTAAACAGCAGCCCTAGAGTTTGCTGAGTTTCAGTTTAGGAACGAATCTTTTCAAAGCAGAAGATTTCCACTTCAGTTCACATTTTTCCACCGTCACTATGGTCAATTAAGGCCGGATACGTAAAGCTATTTAAAATTCTAAAGACAATAAGGGTGACTCAGGAGCCTAACCCTGAGTGTTTCCATTCTATTTGTCATGTTTATTTGCATCAATATTAGAAGCTTTGAAATGTCACATGTTCATAATCAGCTTGGATATTAGGCAACAGCAATCAGCAGCCTTATCTACTTAAGCAATTTGCCAAAGGAGCTCATGTACAAGCACAGAGAGTTCCTCACATGCACCTTCGGTGCCTGTCAGATGGGACTTATGCTTATTGTTCAAAATAGGTATTTTGAATTTGGAAAAAGCTAGAGCCTGAAGGCGCATTTCCAATCTTGCATTTATGCAAGTCAAACAGCTCATCTTATACACAGAAACAAGAAAATAAAGAAAAATCCTAAAAGCTGTGCAGAGGTACTATGACTCAAGACCAAAAGTTTCATCACACTTGATTTAGCATAATCTTTGTACAACATCTCAAATATTAACATGCCTACAAAAATAAAATGAAAAAAAATAATAGTCTCTAACTCCTTGATGAGGAGCAGATCATGCCAAAGTTAAGCGTTCCTGACTTTGAGCCAATGATCTCCCTCAATATCAAAGGGAAGATCTGCATTCTTTCAGTTGTCCTGGTCTCCAGATGGGAAGTCCTTGTCTTGTTCTCATGTCTGTGCTGAGTGTTTGCATCATGACTCTGGAAAACTTCAAACTTTTTCGAACTCTATGAACCAGAAGTAAACCAACAGTTCTGTTTGCAATGAAATAAAGCTGCGCAGGTAACATTTACATGTTAATGTAGTAAAATAAAGATTATTAAAATCTTCTAGGCCACCATAAGTAAGGATATCTGGAACTTCAGGACCTATTAAACCATAAGTAAATTGATAAGAATTTACACATAGATTTCTCCACATCATTATTTTAAAAAGAGTTTTTTAGACAGTTTTGTAATTGTGCATCCTGTAGAGTTTGCTTTTAATTAGCTGGTCCTCAACCCTACAATTTAATTCCTAGTGAGTGTCTTGAATGAATAATGAAAAATGTTTTATTCTTTTACTCTAAATCACTGTGCATAGATGTGGTTGATTTAGTTCTACACAAGATTTATTCAGAAAATTTGGCTGTTATTAATCTTTCCCTGTGTTCACCTTACAATGAAATCTGAAATAAATAAACCAACAACATATTTAATTAAGGGCATGATGTAGCCTACTTATTCCTACAGGCTAACAAGTAATACTGGTTGACCCTTAAAGATCTGTACTCTAAGCACAAACTACAACTTTCTCTATACTTCAGACAACTTCAAGCAGCTGAACTACTAGCCAATTTATTAGAATTCTTAGAATTATTAATTCTACAGAATTTTCTATTATAGTATCTGTTTAATGTCTGTTGCCGGTGTTGGCTGGAGAATTTAGTTGTTTTCAACAACTGAATTAAATATATTTTGAAGTGTTTTTTCAGTAAAATGTATCAATTTTGCTACAATTAGGGAACCAAAAGAATTGAAAACTCTGGGTGGCTACTGTCATTTATCTAATATTGCCACTTGCCACAAAAGCATAAAGATGTCCTGACTGGCTCAATTATTAAGAAATTGTCCTCATATCTGAAGTTATGGCTTCCCCCACCTACACCATATGTAGGATGAGGTACTATGGTGTGTTCTCTGTATTTAGCAGCCATCCATGGTTTTCCTTAGTTCATGTCAAGTTAACAAAACTCAAACACCCATAATTCACCATATCTAAGAAAAACTTTCACAGATTGGTAACTCATTGCATAAGAAATCACTATTTTTCAGTTTTCCTGAACCCGGTTTTGTTTCCCTCTATTCCCATATCAGAAGAGATGTGACCATCCAAGCTCTCCTAGACTTCTGTGTTATTCCCCTCAACTCTTTCTTCTCCTGATCAGAGAACTTTACCCACTAGTCCATCTTTTGGAAAGTATTTAATGTCCTTGACCATTATTACTTCCTTTCTCTGAACTTCACTGTGTTCAATAGATATTAAACTTTGGAAAGGCTAAATAATGCTTTATGAGGCAAAATGTAGTGGTACTTCACATGAGGGAACTTGAGAAATTACAGTAAGGAAGAGGAAGATAATAAGCTAGTATTTAAGTGTAATCAAAACGGACAGTAAATGTGCAAAGTAAAAAATATACCCCAACTAATGTACAGATCAAGGAATCTATTCCACAAATTTCTAGCAACATGATCTAATGAAGGCTAAACTGCTTGGAAAAAAATTCCTCTTGGTTTCAATGTCTACAGTGTCAATAATATTCTGTTTTACCGGTGCTATCACATCTGAGAAGCAACCAAAAGTTTTTTGCTTGGCTATTGGTGAAGTTTTAGACAGCACAGAGAAAGTTAGAAGGTTTGGCCTGCTACTAGCTGAGAGATGAAAGGGGTTGGTGGGCTTGTTTGGAGTCTGAGGAGTAGAGACACAACGATCTCCCTGTCTCCTCCTCTTGTTTCCAGTCCCTTCATACACTAGCATTGACTTCTTTTTCCTTGGTATGCTGACAGAGTGAGAGGAAGAAGAAGGAGCTAAAGGGAGTCCGGCAGCAAGACGAAAGGGTTGAAGAAGAGGAATAGAAGTGAGGCAGAGACTGCTGCTCGGGGCTTTTTTGCTGGAGTTAAGATAGAAGACTTTGTATGCAGAAAGAATTGGTGGCTGGGAAAGCAGGCACTGCTCCAGTAGTCAGCCTTCACCTCTGCTGGCATAAGCTTGACACATAGTTTGCATCCTGCCTGCTTTGCCAGTGCTTAAAGCCAGCCCTCCTTGGACCATGGCCTGACACTGATAAAATTTTAAATTGCATGGGGAAAGTCTGAGTAGTGCATACTCCTATTCCACGTAGGAAATATGATGCTTTTGCTGCATAAACTGAAGCATGAACTTCCTCTGCATTTACTCTGTTCATCATGATTATATTGTTATCTATGCCTAGGTTGCAAAATAAATGTATTAATGTGGCAGCAAAATCTCTACAACATTCCAATTAGCTGCTAGGTATTTTTCAGTGTGTAGTAATCAGCAATCTTGTAAGTGTTGCATGCTGACTCAGCCCATTGCCCATGGGCATCTCTTAGAAAAATTTCAGAGGGAGGCTCTGAAAAATTATTCACCTACCATATACCTAAAGGATGATATCAATGACGAATCATACCAAAAGGAACAATTTTATAAAGTCTTTAAAAATATGACATAAAAAGGCAAAACAGAATCCTAGAAGTGAAATAGTGTGCTTCCTAATGTAAGAACAGCACCGATGGCACTGGTGTCATGTAATGGACCAAAAAATTATGAAACAGTCCCACTAGCACACAAATTTTTCATCTCATCTTTTGCTGGGATTATTTATTTTTCATATGAATTTATATATAAAGAATTATTGTAAATAAGTAAGAATAATATTTTTCCAGTGAAAGTTCCAAAGTACTGCAGTGAGACCACCACACTAGGGGATCTTCAGAAGTTTATAACCTCAGTGAAAAGAAAGAACAGACTAAGGAAATAATTTAGAAACATTAATTGAAGAAAAAAAGGCAGTAAGATTTTTCTAAAATCATTATTGTTGATTGAAAAAAACCAGTGGTTATATTTTACTGTTACTTCAGACAATAGTAAGGAAGTGAAGGAAAGGAAAAACATTTACTTATGTGTGTATATTCTAAAAAAATCAACATAAAAGAAAAAAAAAAATTTAATTTGCTGTGTGAAAGATTTCCACACATTATTCATTAAAGTATTCTTTGAACCTGATAATTCAATGACTTTTCATTAATTCTGCACAGCTAGACCAAATAAATTAGGACCATACGTACATCTAAGCAGCCATAATAGCAGAAAATTATTTAGTCCTTTTAGGTGTAGAGACAGTTTACTTAGGAAATGTCCTTATTTTAAGCACAACTTACAAGAAAAAGTGGGAGGGCTAGGAAACATAAGAAAGAATTGCCTGAATCCCCTACTTGCTCTCTATTTTAACAAAGTGGATTGTTCCAAATATCTTTGATGACAGTAGTATACATGTGCTTCTCTAGTATTTCTGTGCACTAGGTAACCTTTGTGTCTTCTGAGTCTATCACTGCTGAGACTGTGCAGCCTGTGCTTATTCTCAGCACATCAGAGTCTTGCTTGATTCCCACACAGGTTGTTTAGTAAATCCCCAGCCAGATTTTTCAGGTTTTCTGCCACTTCTTGCCTTTACATCACAGATACAGATGTCTAATATTAAGAAAGGAAAGTGGGTTGTCAGCTGCTTGTTCTCCTCCTTATCCATCACTTACCCCACAACCTTCCTCCCATCTTTTTTTATCATATCCTGACTCGTTTATATATGTATATATATATAAAAGCAAAATGAAAAGGTTCCTGACAAAAAGTTTCTGTGATGCAAAATGACACGTACTCCCTTCACAACAGCACAATGCAAACGGGATTTTTGTGCCACAGTGGGTGGATTGCAGTACTAGAGCAAGATCAAGTGAAGAAAGATCGGAAAGAAATGGGTAAGAGCTGAAGTACACTAATGTAAAGATGTGCAGTGAGAAAAGGGACAAAGATGTGGGTGTTAATTTCATAAACCTTGTAGACAAAGCAACTAGTCAGGAAGCCTGCATGATCCACCTGTAATGATAAGGAAAAAGTTTACATGTCTCCTTCATTACTGTTCACTATTACTCCCACCATTTTTTTTTTCCAAACAGGGGGCAAAGAGACAGACTGACTACATCAGTTTCAGAGAAACATTCCACACAAGACTTACATTAAGCCTGAAGCACAAGAGGAAAGTTATACAGATTGTTCAAAACACAAAAATTTGGCTTCAGGGCAAATCACTTCAGCCAGTTAACACTGACATTAACCAGTTTGGGATTTTACTGTCTAAAATATAGGTAAAAGTAAAAGCCTTAGGCTAAACATTTTGGTTCTTCCCTTGATTTGGCTGTAGAAAAAGCAGTAGTGCCCGGCACAGATTCAGAAAAACACAAGACCATAAGACATGACCATGTCAATTCTAACCAAACTTTTACATGCAAGAAATGCTTTGGTGTGATTAAATTAATATGCAAATAGAACATCTGACTTATTAGTAATTCTGGTTTTATTACTTTTGTGTATTACATTTCTCTTTATGATAATGCAACATTTATTACATTAGCAAACTTATTCCACATCCTGTGCTTTCTCAGTTCTTCATCTTAAGTGGAGGTGTAACCTTTTGTACCTAATTGTTCTTTTCTTTTTGTTTCTCTTCACTGTATTGTATATTCATTGTTTTTCCTCTAGACAGGAACAAATGGTTCTGCCAAAAGAAGAAGCTCTAAACTTTAATGAAGTTTCTGGAGGGTGTCTGTGATTGATTTTAAACTAATCCAATTTCTTGTAGAGACTGTGTATCTCTTATAACATCCCAGCATTTGACATCACAACCAGTCAAAATCATCTCACATATGAGGGATGAACAGCCTCAGAAGTACCACTGACAGCATGCAGAGACTCAGTGTTTTTTAGAGGGATGTCATAAGAGGAAGGCTTTGCCTCGTATACAGGAAGTCTATTTGTGACTACTGTCTTTCAAAATAGCTCTTTCAAAAGCCAAAAAGATCTCAATAGCAGGTTTTATCTGCAGACAGAGTTTTACAGTCATCTACTTCATACTCAAAACAAATTAAAAAGTAAATGTGATTTTAAGCCCTGCTTTATATGTTCTGCATCTGCTTCTGGGCAAATGTAAATGGAGGGAGTTACAATGTGCTCCAGTTATGTCTATTGTGTCCTTAAATCCAAAGGTAAAGTCCACTAACCTCTATTATCGTATTTTCTCTATTCACCCAGAAAAAAAAAAATCTAGCAGGAATATTGCCATAAACGTCAACAGAAACTAACTCCAGCTTGAAAATTGCTCACACAAAGGGATATGAGGGCATTAATAATTTAATGCTAAGTTTTGCAATGAAATCATAAAATTTCCTCAGTATTTTAATTTCTTCCCTCCTCACTTATGCATCTTTCTCCCACGTTTTAAAAAAACCCAAATTATTATTGAGATATTTTACCAGTGACTATATCAAAGCTATTACCCTGAAGTTCCAGGGCTGTGGGGTTTGAGTTAAAGATTTTACATATTTTCAAAATTGTGGTCCACAGCTCAGTGATTTTTCATTACCTACCCTACACTCACTGTATACTTATTTACAAAAATGTCCATTTGATGTTTAAGCTCTAAGTGAAAGAATGAATTAACACAGTGTGATCTATTACAAGTACTAGCAATAAGGGAACAATCCATTAAATCAACTATACCGTCTACCCAAGCTACTTTCAAGGGAAAATACTGCTCTTAACATTGATGCCTTCACAACTGGTATCTCCTAAGGATTTACAGCACATATCTGCAAAATATGAGCTTAAAAGTCATACTACTAGATAACAGTGAATTAAGAGTGTCTTCCTGTCATGATTCTTAGAATTAAAATTATAGAAAATAAGACTGGAAAGGACACAAGGAATAGTCTATTATTTTCACTGTTTGAAACATAGGATCAATTGTATATTTTTTTTCATTACAGAGACTCCTCAGCCTTTTAAGTAATTCATTCTATTGTTTTGTTACCTTTATGAATGGCAAAAAAAATAAACTGAATATTCCTATGTGAATTTTTTGTGCTGCATTTTACACCAACATCTTTCTGGTCTTTGCAAAAACCTTGGCACACCTGATTTCTAGTTTTTTTCCTCCCCACTCCTTCATTATCTTTGGAATTAAACAGTCCCAAACTCTTTAACTTCCTCGCAGAAGTGATTTGTTTCATACCCCTAATCTGTGTCATCCAGCTCTTTCAGATCCCTTTTAGTGATCCATATATTCTTCAAAATGTTGTACACCATTCTTAAACTGACCAAAATTTAAAAAAAAAAACCCACACCCTACCAACACAATGCCTTACTAATGGTAAATATTTTCTTAAAAGGAACAAGTGTTTAACATTTCTAACAAGCTCTGTTCACATTCCATCCTAGTATACAACCTAGTATCTTCTGTTACCACCTTGATCATTCTTTGCTGACTTCTTGCTTACCATCATCTGAAAAATCTTTTTTTCAAGATTGTTTTCTAAGCAGCTGATATTATCCTGAATTTCATAGAATCACAAAACATTAAGGGACTGGGATGCACCTTAAAGACCATTTGCTCCCAGCCCCCCTGCCATTATGGGGACACTCACACTAGACAAGGTTGCTCAGACCCTGGCCCAACCTGGCCTTGAACACAGCCAGGGTTGGGGCATCTGCAACCTTTCTGGATGATTTGGGTTCAACCACCCTCACAGTAAAATATTCCTTTGTAATATCTAACCTAAATTTCCCCTTTTTCAGTTTCTATCTCTTCCTCCTTGTCCTACCACTACAGGTCCCAATTAAAAGTCCCTCCTCAGCTTCCCCGTAGGCAGCTTTAGACACTGGAAGGCTGCTATGAGGTCTCCACACAACCTTCTCCAGGCTGAACAGCCCCAACTTTCCCAGCCTACCTTTGTAAGGGAGGTTCTCCAGTCCTCTTATCAACTTATTGGCCCTCCTCTGGACTTGCTCCAACAGGTCCATGTCCTTCCTGTGCTGGGACCCCAGAGCTGGGTGCAGTGTTCCAGGTGGGGTCTCACCAGAGTAAAGTAAAGAGGCAGAATCCCCTCTCTCCCCTGCTGGCCCGGTTGCTTTGGATGCAGCCCAGGATTCCATTGGTTTTCTGGGCTGTGAGCACACACTGCCAGATCATGTTGAGGCTTTCATCACCCCCAAGAGTTTCTCTACAGGGCTGCTCTCAATCACTCCTCCACCCAATCTGTAAATACATCTAGGATTGCCCAGCAGCAGATGCAGGACATTGCTTTGTTGAACTTTTGTAGGTTTTCACTGGCTTACGTCTCAACCCTGTCTAGGTCCCTCTGGATGGCATCCCTTCCCTTCAGTTTGTAGACTGCAGTCTATTTTTATCACACAAATGAAGTTCTTCATATTTATCTTACTACATTGTGTCCTATTTCCCATACCATATCTCTGATTTTTCAAGGTGATTTTGAATTTTAAACCCTTTCTTCAATGCAATTCTTAATCCAGCTTTGTTTTCTATAGCATGTTTATTACACAAACTTTTAATTCCCTCATCCAAGTACATAAAAGTATCAAGAACTACCTCTGCAGACCATCATATTCTGCTATCTATTAGACAACCTATTCCCACTCCATGTGGGTCACATATTTTATGTACCCAACAGTTTCTTTTCCTTTTAACTTCATATTTTATTCATTTTAGGATGAGTGTTGTGAAAGACAGGTTTTGGCCTGTGATTTACTTTATTTCTTGTACACCACCACAGACAAATCAACATAGACTCCAAAGGTATGATACTGATTGATCTAATTTGGTGCCACTCATGATCTGATATCTGATATCTGATATCTGCCACTCATAATCATTCTGAAAGGTCACTTGTGGGTGGTCCATATACTGTGCAGATCTCAGGTCATAAGGTGGAGCAGGTTACCATCACCTGTCCCCTCAAAAAAACCCAAACTAACAAGAGAACAAAGAAATGGCAAGTGCAAACTTCTTTCTCTTGAAACAAGTGGATCCAAAGAGCTTTTTTTCAATATGTGCCCTCATTCCTTCATCTTTTATTGTAAGAAACTAAGTAATAATGGATTTTGTACTTCTTTTACTTTAAACAGGGATGCAAGAAATGGGTTGCTGCCAGCACTTCCCTGTAATGTTATAGACTGATTCACATGAAGTATCATCTACCAGTTTCTGTGAGACTGCACTCAAAATAAGGTATTATCCAGTGTAACAATGGCTGATTCTGTTCCCGAGGTAATGCAACCTCATATGTGTTCAAAGAAAGGAGATATACACATACAAGGAGAATAAAAGAAAGATGGAGACACTAATGTCCTTGAGCAAATTTTAATTTCTCTGTACTGTTTTGAACTAAACCAATTTCCTTATTGTCACAGGCAAAATTCAGCTTGGGCAAGTGCAGACAAAAAACTGCTGTGAGCATTCAAAAGAAAGACTGCTTATTCTAAGATGCCTCCTAATCCTCCGCATTAGATAGCAAAAAAGTTAAGTATACATCTGTCACTGACTCCAAATTAAGTGGTAAAAAAAGGCAGATTTTCATGAGGATTCCACAAGTTAGTAATTACAGTTTTATTGGAATTGGAAATGGTGAAATAAACTCAGTCTCCATTGTCCCATACATGTAATTGATAAGTTAATTTGTCTTAAGCACTCACACAGTTTTAATATTTCTCCATCGATGTCATGAAAATGAATAGACTACAAAATGTATAAAATCATATTTCCTGCAATATCACTGTTCACTACCAGAGAAGCATATTTATTTCATTTGCCCTTGGTGCGGGCAGACCATATTTTCTTTTTCTTTTCTTTTTCTTTTTCTTTTTCTTTTTCTTTTTCTTTTTCTTTTTCTTTTTCTTTTTCTTTTTCTTTTTCTTTCTCTTTTCCTTTTTCTTTCTCTTTTCCTTTCTCTTTTCCTTTTTCTCTTTTTCTTTTTCTTTCTCTCTTTCTTTTTCTTTCTTTTTCTCTTTCTTTTTCTGTCTTTCTTTTTCCTTACTTTTTCTTTTTTCTCTTTTTTTTCTTCTTTGTCCTTTTCTTTCCTCAGTGACATTTTTGAGCCTTGGCATTTTGTGACATTTTCTGCTTCATATTGATAACACTCTGTCTGCAGAATTAAAAGTACACCAGAAGGAAAAGTTACATTCAGGCACATCAACAGAGGCTTACATGGATTCTTTTTCTAAAAAATATTTATAAGTAGACCACTTTCCTATGAAAAGGCTAAGTTGATTTTTCATTTTGTTTTTGTCTTGGTTGTGGTTTCTGTCAAGATTCATTTTGCACAACTTTACACTTAATGACATTCCTCTGGGATTCAATCAAGCAGTAGTAAAGCAGAATAAAAGAAAATAATGCTTTCTGGTAGACTATGGTTGCACCAGCTGAAGGGAGACTCTCACTAAACGGGAGAGAAATAATCCTCATGGAATAATTTCTCTCAATCTCTGTTTTTCACACATCTGGAGGAGTGACCAATATCGCTGCTTTTTGGCAAGAGTATGTAATCTGAATTTCTGCAAAGGGTTACTAAGGTTCTACTACCTACTATGCAGACCATGGGGCTCATCCATAGCCTGCCACAGCATTTTTGAGATTTTGGGTATGTGACTTGATTTTAATTGATATATAGTGTGAAATGCTTCCTCTCTTCAGAAAAGTGAGACAATTAGGTTCTCTTTATGAGAAGGGATGAGTCAGGACTGTTTGCACCTGCCACAGCTAATTTTAGTCTAAAAAAAATTTCTCAATAATTTCTCTAATATCAGGGGTAAAAAGATGAGGTATTCATCTGTCTGACCTGCAGGGATATTTGCTCCATGGTCTAAATATTGGAATCCATATATATCTGCAGGCTAAGTTCAAATTTAAATGCCATAAGTAAGTTCTTCACATAATATTTCCCTTTTTCTCCTAACTGCTTATTGGCATGAAGTTATTATGTCTATATAAGTTTTAGATGGTATTCCTCTTGTGAAAAAATGTTTTTTCTGCTGCTCAATAATGTTGGTGGTAGTCTCTATTTCTTTCCATTTTCTACAAAAGAATAATTTGCTGCAGTAATTGGTTTTGTTGGTGGTTTCACCTGTTAAAAGACAATAGAAAAATGTTTAAGAAAAACTTGTGAGCTTTAGTATAAAGGAAAGGCATCATAGGAAAAGAAATGATTTGTCAACATGCACTATGAGATAGAAAATTAACAAATTCTGTTAGTTTTCCAGACAAATACTTAGCCTGGGCAGGGATGACATGGGGTGAGAAGATGAGGTTGGGTGTGCTGGAGCAACTTGGTGAGGAACAGACATCCAGCCAAGGTCAACCCACCACATATTTAAACTATCCAGGATACCTTACTGAATCCTAATTCAGAATGACATCTGACAAGAAAAAGCTCGACACAATACCATGTCTCTTCTTTTCCCTCCAGTGTGTTTCCCCTAAGTGAGCATACTGAGATGTAAATAGTAAAGTATAGAAAGAAGGAGCAAAATTAAAGTCCAGAAACAGTCAGGGCTCACTGACAGAAGAGAAATTTACTTTTACCTTGCTACCAATATGCTGATGCCTCCTTGCTGCTGCTTCTTTATAGAAGTCACTTAATGAAGGCATAATCATTAAAAGTGGCAGGTTGAAGCTTAAGAAACAGTGGGATGGTCATGCTTCTTTATATCTCCATAAATTCATCAAAAACCTCCCATCTAGGCTCCAGGCAATAGCATAAGCTATTAATATGTGAATCAAATGGCTGAGACACTTGAGGCAACCGCTGGTGGGGTTTGAACCTGCCATATAGAGAAACATCCCACAGCTGGCCATCATGGTCCCCTCAGCCCATGCCCAGCTAGGTAAAATTACGAGACTTGAGGGTTAAAAGATGGGTACTGTACTGATCTAACTAGCGAAAATTATAGTAGAATTTTGACCTTTGCATAGACAACAAAAAATCTCCTTCCTCCACATTTATCTACAGAGCCACTGTGCCTCTGCTTCTCACAGATGAAGACTGGGAACTTGTCAGTAGCAGCAAGGCTAAGCACAGCATTACTAATGCATCTATATAAATAATATCATGCATGAATGGCATATAAGGTATATAACGCACATTATAATTTGCTTAACAGCACTTTTGTTTTAATGATCATGCTGTGAATTTTGTGAAGAAGGAGTCTAAATATTCCCATTTTCTTGTGATTTGTGAGCATTCAAGTGTAAATGTTTTCCCCAAAGCATCTGCCTCCTGTCTTTATCATATTTTTTCTCCAGAAAATGCAATATTCTGTCAGCATACATAGCTCCATCTATTTTCATTACCTTTCTATTTTTCTTCTAGATCTAATTACTTTACATATAACAAAAGTCATACCTGTTACAGATAACTTCTTAAGCATGGGACCAACTTTATGCTTGTCTCTTCAGTTTCCCAGCATGCAAGTAGGGCTCAAATTCTGTAAAGACAGTAAAATTTGACACCAAAATCCACCAGGCCTCATTAGAATCCAGCATAAAGTAAAAACTGACCTGTGACTTGTAAGATAATTTATGTGTCAAATCAAAAAAGCACAGCTTTGCTTTATGATAGCTGTCCTCAGGGAGGTTTGGACTACGGATGAATGGGGAGATACAAACTTACACAATGTTTTTGTGCAGAGGGCTGTGAACTCTTGGCACAGGAGCCCTCTGCGCTCCCTTGCAGTAAAGAAGCCTGTGGGCAAAAGGACTCAGAGATAATCAACTTACTTCTAGGCTACGGTGACCAAGTGAACCACCCCCAGCATGCCTTGTTTCTCTATGCTAATACCTTGTACCCAGCTGGCTAAATGGTTTCTACCCCACCCCCTGCCTTTCCCATAAAAAAGGCCCTGAGTCTGTCACGAAATTAGGGAGTCTCTTGTCCCTGGCCTCCTGTTCACAGGGACTGCTGGACAATAAAAGCTACCTGGGGAACTGCCATACAGAGCTCCTGTCTCTCTGTCCCCGAGTTCGCCTCGGGTGATTTCACCAAGAGCTGAATCACGAGAGCTGAAATCACTTGTAGCTGAGAAATCGCAACACCTTGCTGGGAACACTCACTGTCCAGAGAGGCTTGCCCTGCCCCTAGAAGAGCTGTTCTCTGCAGGACACTCTCTCTAGGGAGGTCGTGGCAAACTGGTGCTTCACCAGCATCAAACCCTCTGAGACACATTTTTAGTCTTTTAATCATCTTAAATTACTAAAAGGAGAACAAGAGAAGCATCAATCATCAATAAATATTAGCATGGGAGAAAACAATTTTTAAAAAGCAATAAAATGAAGATAGACAAATCATCCATCAACACACAAGTTACAAAAAATACGCAATTTATGTCAGATAAATGATGTGTAACATTTTTTTGAAGTCACACTTTGTTCTCAGTATTCACCAACAAGATAGGAATAGGGCCAACATAGAAATACCTCCATCTTCTGAAGAATTTTAAAAGTCCCTGCTTCTGTTCATCATCATGAACCAAAAAGATCAAAGTTAACCAAAGTTAAGTTTGATTTACAATACTAAGCAAACTGTCTCAGAAAAATCAGAATTATATTGTGTTGTAGAGAAGCAATATCCCTTTTAAAAGGTAGTATTTGGTTCTTCCTACCATCTCCTGCTTCTATGTAAACTCTTAAGGAAATGGTACACTGCACCAAAATTCACCTATAATTGACAATTCAAAGAAAAATGAAGAGTAAAACTGTAAAATATCCAGTGGAAAGAACACTTTAATAAATATTTCTTAGGTAATGAAGCATGCACAAGTATTTTAACATAAAGGCAAAAAAATTGTAATAGAAAGCAAATTTTAAAAATCCTTTTGTTAAAACAATCATTAATTAATCAGATATTTATTATGGATTTAATTATTTTTTTTTTCAAAATATGTTACTTGTGTTTGCTTAAGAGTATGAAGTATCAGATCAGAGTCCACATTAGCTTAGAAATAACACAGTGAGACTTAATGGGAATAATGATATTTATAAGTTCAGCCTAAGCTCAAAAGAAACAAACCCCTCAGACACCTATCAGAGACAGGCGTGATCAGATTCTCACTGTGTTTTGAGCTTTATCTCCTGTGTCCATTTGTCATTAGTGTCCATTTCTGATCTGGTGAAATGTTGTTACATAGCAGCATGCAGCCTTTGCTCTCACTGCCCTTTCTCTCAGGGTTATTCACATTTTTTTCCTTCATGGGTTTTGATGAAAACCTTTTCATCATTTCTGATAATCTGATGAAATAGACTCTTTTAGTGCTTTTGTGCAACCAGCCTATTCCTTGGTCCTGAAAAACAGCTCCTGCAAAGGGAAGATGACAGTGGTTCAACTTCTCTGGAAGAGACCCTTCGTGCAGAAGCAGCCCTGTGTGTCCAGCGTTCGCTGCAGCTCCTGACTGTCAGCAGCATGCTAGCAAAGCATCCTGGTACCAGCCAACAGATGGTTAGGAAAATGGCCAAACCCCTTAGGGTTTATTCTGAACTGTGTCTATCACACCCATGGCAACGTGTAATTTTCATCAAGACAGGCATGCAGGTGAAACAAAACTGAATCTTGGTCACTGCTCCTTCAAGGGATTTTTTGGACATAGCAGTCCTGTAGCTATTAAATGTGAAAACAAAGTTTTACCTGGAATGAGTTTACAGCTTGAGAGATTTATAACTTTGATCACAAAAGCTAGTCCAGGTGAGAACAGCAGAACAGGAACACATCTTTGTTAATTAAAAAACTGTTAGATACCTGTTGGAAATAAATATGTCTGTAGAAAGTGGAGTCTTTCTGTCTTAGAATCAAAAGCAAGTGTGCATAAATATTCTATAAACTAAAAGCATTTTCCATGTTCTCCAATTTAATAGAAGCATATCAACAGAAAATACATCTTGGATTTAAAATTAAAACCTTGATCAATAGCTCAGTAATATCATACACCATTCAAGCCTGAATTACAGTGACTCTGTAGTCCTGATTCAGTATATTTTATGAATTGTCCATTCAACCATAAAATAAAATGCTGGTGGAAAAACATAGTGGTGATTTTATTTTTATCCAAAAACACCCATGAAATTGAGTTAATATCTTTGCACTTTAAAAATCAGAATTGAATTTACTTTTTTGGCAAATTATCTGAATTTGTATTTCTTAAACTTACGTAAAGCTTAGGCCAAATGTTCACTGAGAAAGCAGTGAAACAAGACAGAGAGGTAGCCACCATGAAGATTTTGAAAAGTGGGATTTTCCAAATGTGTAAAGGAATTCCATGCCTAACAGAAAAACACAACCAAACAACACTGTAATAGCCTTTATGCAAAGATATAGCTTGTTTCTTGCTGTGTCTAGTGGTACTGTTTCCTTAAAAAAAAAGACATTTTCTTTGACATTGAGGAAGGTAAGATTAACCAATTAACATAATTTTTAGTATTAGTTTAGTATAGAGATAATCATTAGTATTTTTCTTGCCTCTTTAATGGATATATTTTTCTATTCCTTTTTTTATATACTAGCTTTTGCTTTGTTGGGTCTTCTTGCTCCAAAGCAAGTTAAAAACTCTGTGAAAATTTCATTTGACTTTATTTTTCCTGCATGATAGAATCAGTTGATGCTTTAATAGATTCAAGTGTTTGTTTTCTGATTCTGAAATGCTATAAAGAATTAGAGCTGACATGGTAAGAGCACCCACGGGTCACACTACACCCTACCAAATCTCCCCTGGGGTGCCTCACAGCCCTAACCATGGGACTGGGACCCATAACATGTCCTGGTCTCCCCAGTGAGATTCAGAGGCAGGCCATGTCCTTCCTTCCAGTCCTGCCACTGGCCCTGCTCCTGGCTGACTCTGGACCTGACTTACCCCCTGGCCATGCCTGCCACACAGGTGTGCCTTATCACATGTTTATTATAAAGAATGAACTCCAAATCTTCAACTGTGCACACGTAAATGTAACTTGCACATCCACTAACAAATACACAGCTCTGTCATAATCTATTTTATGTCAGTCCACAAGGTCCAGAGACTGCTCAGACTCTGCGCACACAGCCATTGCAGGAGTGAACAGCCAGATTCACCAGTAGCTATTTATGTGCCTAATCATTTAGTCTTCAAACAAGCTAAACAATGCATAAACAAATTCAGTGCGTGTCTACCTTGTTTTTGATGACGAGCACCACTGTTAAAAGGTATTGAAACCCTTTTGTGCCACAGCTGACATACTAATTTAGAAGCAGAAAGGGTTCTGAGCATAAGCATTTACTATACAAGAGTAGAAGTAGAAATACTCACTTTTAGTTACAGTTGGATATTGCAAGATTATGAGATGAGAAATGTTACAGGGGAAGGTCACCCAACCTGTTCTCCCAACCCATATTTTCTTACACCAATTCTTTTTTTTCTCTTCTGTGTACTATTACTGCAGTGTCTTTCAGCTAATAAAGATTAATTGCAGATGAGTTTTAATACCCCAAAAAGAAGGAATTCTAAAGCTGAGCTTTTACTTTATCACGTGATAAATAAATACCCATATAAAAAAAGTATTATAAATGCTATTACTTAAAATAAAACAGAGGAATAAAAAACATCATGCTAACTGCAGTAATAGAAAGTTCAGTGAGCACTAATTTACCATCTTAAATAGCAGAATCATCTAGTTCTGAGTTCAGTGTACCTACAGGAAATCTGGTTCATTTTGGTAATTAAACTAAAGCAGAAAGGTAAAACTGGACAGTGAGGAATGTGGGGAGCTACAGCTGGTGACTGCAGGACTCATTTCCACTCCCATATTTGAACGTGTCCCTACACAGAGCATTTCTGGCCAGCATCCACTGGCCTCTGAATGAATGAATCCCCTAATTCTACATCCGCCTGCTGTTTCTCTTTTCTGCAGGCAGAAAAAGAAAATGTGTTCCATTTTATCTAGGAATACTGTCCCCCCTTGATATACCTGGGTCCCAGGTGGGTTAGGAAGTGTCATGCTGTGAAACTGGGGCTTGGCTTTAAGAGAAAGAAGGAAACTTCAGCTGTAAATCTATTTTCTGGAAGGGAGACCAAGCAGACAGGGAGGCAGTTGGTGACAGGAGATGGGTTCCTCTGTCTGGCCTGAGATTTGGGAGGATGCAAAAGCTGGACTTCATGGTGTTTTTCTGAGTCTGGCTTCACTCCTACCTGAAGTCTCATGTGTAGTACCCACACACTGACTCCTGAAAACCAGCAATCACAGTTTCAATGTGAAAAAAGATGTGTTAGATCTTGCCAGTGTTTATAGACACTTTGCTCAGCTTTCAGGAAGGGAAAGGTCTGGCATGTGCTACTGAAACACTTTTTCATGTTTCTTACTTAAGAAGGAAATTGGCATTTTCAGACTCTGCATCATGTTAATATCACAGAATCACAGAATCAGAGTTCTTAGTGTTGGAAGAAACCTCTGGAGATCATCCCATCCAACCCCCCTGTCAAGGCAGGGTCACCTAGAACCAGCTACGCAGGAATGCATCCAGGTGGGTTTGGAATGCCTCCAGAGAGGGAGATTCCACGACTTCCCTGAGCAGCCTGTTCCAGTGCTCTGCCATCCTCAAGGTAAAGAAGTTCTTCCTCATGTTGAGGTGGAACTTCCTGTGTTTAAGTTTACGGCCATTGTTCCTCATCCTGTCTCTGGGCAGCTTATAAGAGTCTGGCACCATCTTCTTGAGACTCACGTTTAAAGTATTTTTATGTAATAATGAGATCCTCTCTGTCTTCTCTTGTCTAGACTAAACAGGCCCAGCTCTCACAGTCTCTCCTCATGAGAGAGATGCTCCAGACCCTGAATCATCTTTGTTGCCCTCTCCTCGAGGAGCCTAGGACTGGACTGAGAACTCCAGATGTGGCCTCACCATGGCTGAGTAGAGGGGCAGGATCACCTCCCTTGACCTGCTGGCCACACTCCTGCCAATGCTCCCCAAGATACCACTGGCCCTCCTGGCCACAAAGGCATTGCCAGCTCATGGTCAACTTGTAATACACCAAGACTCCCAGGTCCTTCTCTGCAGAGCTGCTCTCCAGCAGGTCAGCCCCAACGTGTGGTGGAATTTGGGATTATTCTTCCGCAGGTGCAGGATCCTACATTTGCCCTTGTGGAACTCATTAAGTTTCTCTCCTCAACTCTCCAGCTTATCAAGGTCCCACTGAATGTCAGCACAGCCTTCAGGTGCATCAGCCACTCCTCCCAGTTTTGTGTCACCAGCAAACTTGCTGAGGGTACATTAGGTGGATTATGCTGAGACTACATTATATGGATTTCTGTGGGTCAAAAGTCCAGACTGACTGAGATATTTGTCCCACTTGGGTATCCCCAGCACAGCTGTACAACCACAGTCCAGCTTTCACTGAAACACAACAAATAGAAAGTGATGTACCCATGAGGTGGTGCTGTTACAGATGCAAGTAAAGGAAGGGATTTATCAGCTTCTCTGGTAGTATGAATTGATATAGCTTCAGCATTCACACTCTCTGTGGATCTAGCCCCTCAAAATTAGTGTAGGTGCTGAAAGTGGCAATATGGCACTTGGAGCACCCTGTTCATCTACACAGCAGCAAGAGAAATGAGCCGTGGAGATGACTCTATACCTCTCAGCAATGCACCGCTGGTCACTGTGAGGGTTCTCTGCTTCATTAGAGTGGGCAATTAGAAACATGGCATAACACAAAAAACTGCAACAAAACCAAAGACCAAACATAAAAAACCCCCACCAAACACACAAATGACACAAAAAACCGACAAGAACAACCCCCGAAAATCACACAATTATAGTAAATTGGGTTGATGTTCTATGACAGGGACATCTGACTGTTAGGAACTGAACTGAAAGCACATCTTTCTATGTGGAACGGAAATCATCTGTAATGACTTTCAGTCACCTTTGTCTCACTGTAGCATTAAACCAACAATTTAGAGATGACAAGAATTACATGTCCTCAGCAATTCCCTGAGTTGGAGCAGAAGGAACCATTACTAATCCCCCAAGTTCTAAAAGTTATTCTACTGAAATATGCCAGTGTATCCAGATCTTTCCAGCAAACAAAATTGCTACCTAATGGAAAAAAAACAAACAAAAAAGAAACCCCACTGTGAGAATGAAAGCAAAACTCAGTAAATATATTCTATTTTCTTACAAGTTACATGTAACACTTGAATCGATTAAAGTAAAATGCAGATTTTACTTCTAGGAGTCTAAAATATTTGAGCAGTTCAAATTTTCATTTAGTTCTTCTTTTATGTCTGTATTTTTTAAAAAATATATTTAGTTCAAGATTATGTGTGTGTTATTGTATAAAGTTGTAATTTTAATCCAAAACGAGCCTGCATAGCAGCAGCCCTTTTGTTAAATTGTATGCACCATAGAAACGGTTGCTGTCAATATTTTAATTTCAGTTAAACTGAATGAAACTAAGAAAACCCCAAACATGTCATTCTAAGCAGATGGTTGTCAAGGACTGCATATGACAACTAAGAGTTACTATGCAAGTTTATGCAACTTGATACCCTATAAACAATTTCTGCAAATAAATGATGATTGAAATAAGCCATGGGCAACAGTTCAGCAAAATAATTCATTTTTATTATTTTTTAACATTTCTAGATACATGACAAATAGCCTATCAAAGACTGTGTTCCCATCTTTTCACCAAGAGTGAAAAACAAGCAGCCCCCCTCCACAGCAGGACTCCTGCAAGCATTCCTTCAGGCCTGACAACAGAAATTATAGGGTTGAAAATAAAATTATAAAGAAATTCAAGAAGCACTAAATGGCTTTCTGAAATTTAACATAAGGCATCGTCACTTTCCTTTACCTTTTACTTTCTGAATAGTGGGAATAATTGCAGAGGTCACACACGTGTAACATAATGTAACAGAGGTCACATACATGGCCACACATGGAGACACTCTGTGTTTTCCAAATAGATGCAAAAACTTTCAGGGGATTTAAGTAATTGTTTCATTCATAAGGAGGCAAGTGAATTTAGGCAAAAAGCCATGTAGTATTCACACACTGTTTATTCACACTTTGTCCAAATACTTAAACAACTATATAAAACATTGTTTTGAATATAAAATATTCTGGCATTTTCTCAACTGGTACCATCTCCATGTTTTACCTCTCAGCTCCTCAAATGAATCATTTGCTCTCACCATCTAGTTTTCTTTAAGCTGCTGGTGAAAAATCACAGGACCTCTTATAGTTTATAACTAGCATATAACCCAGTGCACTGGGCACAGAACTACCTAATAAAAAGGCATGCATCACACAGTGAATCAGGGAACTATTGTAACTGCCAGCAACTGCTAAGCAAAAACTGAGTCATCCACTCATTAAAGGGTCCAATTGGTAGTAGTCACTATGTGATATCCATATAAGAATAATACTGCATATTTTGATTCTGATCAAATTATCTAGTCCTTATGGAAGGAAATAAAACACTTTGTGTGCACTGAGATATTAATTGGATTTTTTTAATGACTTAGATAGAATTATATGATGGGGATTTTTTAACTTTGTGCTTTGTCGAGTTCACTGTAAAAATTATTTTTCTTGGAAGGTTGTCAAGTAAAATTGCTCTCCTTACATTTTTTATATTTTTGTCCAACGTCTTAATTGGCAGCTGATTCACCTGGTTCATTCACACTTCTTGATTTTTCTCAGCCTTTTTTTTTTTTTTTTTGCGGGAGGGGTTTTGGAGGGCTGATATTTGGCAATTTCTTCTCCTAAAGAATAAAGTCTACTAAAACACAACATAGATTTGGCTACATTGATATGCAGGACTAGTTTTCCAGGTGTCATAAAACTTTCCAAGCCACACCTTTCTCATACAGACTGAGTCCCCTTCCCAGGGAGGTTTCCCAATGCACAGACCTGCCCCAGTTGCCCACCAGTTGTCCTGCCCCCAGCTGGGGGTGGTGAGACAGTTTCCACAATCCCCAGGAGTCCATAGGATCCACAGTGCCCCAAGAGCCTTAAAGCAGATCTTGCAAATGAGCTCTGGGGCAGAGGCATGTGTTGAGAACTTTGCTGTTTTGATACCCTTGGTCGTGAGGTGTCTGCTGAGGAGCCAACCCATGTTAGCCTTAGCCTTTCTTTTGGGAGGAAGCCTCTCTTCTTGTCCTTCACAAAACTCTGTGGTTTCTAGTCTGGCTGATGACTGGATTGACCCATGGCTCAACATTCAGGCAAGATCTCTATGTTCCTCACACGCAGTTGACCTCCATTTCCTCTTCATTTCCACATAATGCTTCTTATTCACCTCCGAGCTCAGCCAGTCACTCCCTGTTTCTCTGTCCTTGCTTGCTCTCTGAAGGGGAGGACTGCTCTTCAAGTTGTCCTTGAAGTTTACCAGCTCTCCTGTTTACCTTTACTCTCCAGCACAGTCTCCTGTGACAAGTCTCTTTTGACAAGAGTCCCAGGACAATCTAAAATCTGCTGATATCCAAAGCTGTGACCCTGTGAAGCTGGCGAAGGGTCTAGAGCCCAAGTCCTGTGAGGAGTGGCTGACAGAGCTGGGATTTTTTAGCCTGGAGAAAAGGAGGTTGAGAGGAGATCTTTACCACACCCAAGAACTACCTGAAAGGATGTTGTAGTCAGGTGGGAGGTGGTCTCAGGTTCCACTAGGGGAGGTTTAGATTGGATATTATGAAAAAATTATTCACTGAAAGGATGGTCAAGCATTGGAACAGGTTGTCAAGGGAAGAGCTTGAGTCACTTGAAGGTATTTAAAAGACTTGTGCATGTGGTGCTTGAAAACAGTAAAGGTGGGACCCAGCAGTGCTGGCAGTGTCAGACTTGCAGTTGGACTCAAAGATCTTGAAGAGGTTTCCCCAGCTAAACAACTCTGTAATTCTCTTTTCTAGGCTTTTCTTGAGATCTTAGCCCCACAGTTTCATGGTGACTGCCCTTGTGTCATGGGTTAGCATAGTTTGAGTTTTTGAGGAAGACTCCTTCAGCCTCGGAAGTGATTTTTTTGCACAGAGGTGCTTACAGCTTCTTCTAGACCTGACCTAACCAATCAACTGGCTAGTTTGAATATTGACAACTTCTTTAAGCCACTTAAGAAGCTTGGTACGCCTCTGTGATACACATTTAAGAACAAACAGAGCCCGGGAAGCTCTCTCGGACTTCCGGCTTTCGGACAGGTAACTGGGGGTGGCCCGGGGCACGGCCCAGCGGGGCCGGGCCCTACTCGGCCCGGCCGGGCCAGCCAGGAGCCCACCCTGGAGCGGCCCTGTTCCATCTGCGGCCCGGCCCGGCCCCCCCAGCCCTGCTCCGGCCCCAGCCCTGCTTCGGGCGGGCCAGGCCCCCTCAGCTGCTCCGGACGGGCCATGCCCCCCCTCACCCACTGCTGCTGCCCGGCAAGGAGAGATAAGCGAATTCCAGCTGCAAGGCCGGGTGAGATTAACTCTTTTAGTGCTGTAAGATTTCTCCAGAACAGATGAAGCTTCCAGACATTCAATCCTCTCCTGAGTCAGAGGAAAAGGACAGATGATGGCACGTGAAATAAACAGCACAGAGACACCAAAGTCAGCAAAGAAGGAGGAGCTGAAACCCTGAGAGAGGAGAAAGAGGAGATGCTTCTCCTGGAAGCTGAAATTCTCTTGTAAGGCTGTGGTGATGGACTATAATATATCTCAGTGTTCCCGTTGTAATTTCATGAAGCATGGTGGGGGGAGGCAGAGCGTTCAAAACCGCAACCCATGGGTAGAAGTACCTGTGCTGCATTAAGCAACTACTGAAGTAGCTGTGATTTATTGAGAAGTTTTAACAGAGAGAGTTGAAAGTGATGTAGACTCTCTCGCTCCCAGAGGAAGGCCTCTGTGCCTTTTCAGTTGAAGGTGATGAGGACCCTCTTGCTGCCTGAGAAGAAGGGGGCCTCTGTGCCTAGAGATAAAGATGCACCTACAGACAGGTGAAAAGAACTTTTGTTTTGAAGGAGATGAGGACCCTCTCACTACCGGAGAAAGGGAGGACCTCTGTTCCTAGAGATGAAGATGCACCCACAGATGGGTAAAGAGAACTTTTGTTTCTGAACAGCTCATCCTTAAAATGGTACCCCATTAGCTAAAGAAATTAACCCTCGCAAGCAGTTGTGGGGAAAGCTGCAAGTTGAGGGAAGGGACTTTCACAGGCAAGGAGAAACCATTCCGGGCGGCCTTGCTGTGACACTGAGCCACAAGAGAACTGTTTAACTGTTTTCGTGTGGAGATGTCTCCATAGCATGAGCAAGAAAGACTCCTCTCCCTAAGTGGACTGAGAAAGGTTATTATAGAGATGGTAAACTGACTCTGGAAAACCTTGAGGGTTGTTTTTTCATGTTGTTGGTGGGAGGAGGGAAGAAAGTGGGGGGAGGAGAAGTGTTCCGAAGGTTTAGTCTAACTTTTTTTTTCTGCCTTTTAGTTCTGTTAATAAACTTCTTTATACTTTTAAGGTTTAAGTTTTGTGCCTGCTTTGCTTTTCTCCTGGTTCTTATCTCACAGAAGGAAAATAAGTAAGTAATGGGCATTTTGAACCAAACCACTACACCTTGTCATACTATACTGCCCTTGACCACCACATACCCAACCAGTTCTTTGTTGCCTGTGACAGAAAAGGCCAGAACTGTATCTCTCCTGGTCTCTGTTGTGAATGAAACAGAGATTTCCCAGGTCACACAAACACACAAATCTGTTGCCTGCCAAGCAGACAGACATCTGTAACAGTTGTTCTTTTTGAGAGAGGAAATCAGATTTATTGTCTTATTCAAAATTATGTTTCTGAAAATTAAAAAAAATACTTTGGATCATATTAAATAAAACAAACAGTGAAAATTAAAAAAAGTAGAAGAGGGATGCTTCAGAATGAAGCATAAGTATTGTCAATATTCTGATCTGATACTGATGTCATAGTTCAATAGGCTTATTATTACTGCATCTCTCATTCCTTGTGAGAACTAAGATCACATAGCCTGTCATCCATCCTGCCTCATGTACAGTCCTTAAGTCCGGTAGTTTAATAAGGATATATGGCAGCTTGAGCTATCTATGAGCTTTTTCTACATTGCTCACACCTTTGGTTCTGTACATATAGCTAACTGGAAGTTGTTGAGACTGATTTATAGTAGTCTGCTAAACAAACTCTTGCTTTGAACTTCTTGACAGTTCAATGTTAAAATTTCCTGTGGGAATGAATGTATCAATCTTTACTCAGGTCTAATTCAAACCTGCAAGTGCAAAGGGTGCTGTAATTTTCAATGTCATTGCCCCAGTGAGATCCATTCATCCTGAGTGCCTCTAAGTGAGGCCTGTGCTTAAAAGTAAAAACACACTTTTATACATGCGATACCAGTTTAAAGGGGACTTAGTGACTCCAGTTGTTAGAGTGATTGTTCAAATGACACATTACTGCTGAATGCATCACACTGCTTCTATCAAGTATGTGGAATTCAGTTACTCTCACGCATTAAGAATATATTTATTGAATAATAAATAAACATATATAAGTAGTAATCAAGAGGAAAAAAAAGAACTGTTCTAATGATAGAAAGACTTTCTATAATTCATCCATGTAATTCAAATAATTTCTACAAAGCTAATTGTTTAAACCCCGAATTCCATGTCTTCACCTAGCAGCAGAAAGTGATGCGGTTTGGCAATTAAGCAAGTGTTGCCTGTATGCTAAAAGTCGAGTTGTTTGTGATTGTGCTTTCAAACAAAGTTTAGTTGAGTTTTTGATACTAATACTAAACTGGAAATTACTGGGAGAGATCTAGGCAGTGTGACACTCAGATTCAGGTACAGCATTGTAAATTAATAATGCCTGATAATCTCAAAAGGCAGATAATAGAAAGCAAATAATTGATTAAATGCTCCATCTCAGATTACTCTATACTTGACTCTTTCAGCTTGCTTAGATACTTCAGCTGGTTTCTGAACCAACTCAAAATATTCTCAAAAAACAGTCCATTGCTTCTCCTTAAATTCTCAGCCTGATTATATATTTGTATCACATAAATGTCTCATCCAAGGTCAGTTTTGCACGAGGCTTTGAACAGAGAGACTTGCCACTGCAGTTTTTAGACCCCAGCATGTAATGCTCTTTAGAGAAAAAAATTTTGCAAGTTTTAGGTTGGTAGACCCTTTGCCACATGTACGTAATAAATATAAAATATCTAATCCACTTGATATTCCAAAACAGTAGTTATATTCAGCAGCTGAAGTAGAAATAGTTCTGAAATTACTTCTTACTGCTGAAGACCACACTTTGTTATGAGAGTTCAGGGTTGTCTCCCCAGTAAATGCAGGGGGAAAGAATCTGAAAAAGTCTGTACAGTGATAGCAAGTTTCTAAGCAGAAGAGGGAAAGAGAAAGGGAATTGCACTGATGATAATGGCCTGCAGCACTCTGTGCATAATACAGTCTTCACAGCAGGACACAGTTTGCATTGACTGCTACAATGTTTTTACTCCCATTTCCACCAGTGTCCTTCACAGTGCACGATATGGTATAGCTCCTGCCAACCGTTTTAATTGATAATTTAACAACTTACACTGACTGCAGCAATAAAATGTTGCTGCTGCATTGACTGTGCATTTCTGTGATGTCAGCCCTGGGACACAAGAGGAGCTAGATAATGGGGTGCAGCACCTTGACGCCTGTTGCAGAGTCTACTGAGGTGAAGAGGATTTTTTCCAGTGGTCTCCATAGGGCTTGAAAGGGGAATTACATTTCTGGAAGGAAGCTTTCCCTCCTCTAAAATTATTGGGCTATGACTTCTCCTTTGGACATGTTAGGCATAAAGCAGTATCTTGGCAGAAGTGAAACTGGTGGAACAAGTCCTGTGACTGGCGTGCCATGTTGGATGGCTACAGGCTCTCTCCCCAGGAGGGACAGGGAGGGCATGAGAGGTGTGGCTGGTGGCACTGTATGTAATGAAAGGGCTGGAATGTATGGCACTTACAGTTGGCAATGGCACAGTTGAAACCCTCTGGGATAAAAAAATAATGCAGATGTCATCATGAGAGTCTTCTATAGACCATGTAGCCAGAACAATGGCACTGATGAATTTTTCTTGGAGGAACTAAGGGATACCCTCAAACCAACTTCCCCTGTCCTTATAGAGGTCTTCAACTGACCAGTTGTTAACTGATAACACCACACAGCTGGCACAAACAGGTTCAGAAGATTCCCAAAACACCTGGATGACAACTTCATGGAACAAACTACGGGAGCTGCCTAGGTAAGATTTCCTCCTTGATCTGTAGCTTGTTAACAGAAAGGGTCTTGCAAGTGAAGTCATGATTGGTGGCTGTCTTGGCTACAGTGACAGCAAAGCAATCAAGTGTAACATCTCTGTTGACAGGAAAAAAACTCCAGCAAACCTTCCACTTTGGACGTGAGGAGAGCAGACTTCAGGCTGCTCACAGACTAGTTACTGACACCTCTGGGAAAATGCTTGCAAAGGTGCTGGGGTCCATCAGTGTTGCTCACTTTTTAAGCACCACCTTCTAATGGCACATAAGCAGGCAATCCCAAAATTTTGGAGGTCAAACAGGTGAGGCAAAAGGTTAGATTGGCTGAGCAGGCATCTACTTTTGCAGCTAAGGCAAAAAAAGGAAGTTGTATCCCCAGTGAAAGCAGGGTCAGGTAACATGGGAAGAATACAGAGATGCTGCTCACCACCGTAGGGAGATAGTTCTTGCAGTTAAAGCTCAACTGGAGATGAAGCTGTGCAGTACTGGAGGAACGGGGGAGAGAGGGACAGCTTTTTTAATCATATAAATAGCAAGAGGCAGTCAAGAAATAGCACTGGATTATAACTGGAGGAGGATGGTTACCTCGCAAAACAGGGACATGGACAAGGCAGAGGCATTTGATGCTTTCTTTGCCTCTGCCTTCAGCATCAATGATGGACTAAGAGGGTCCCAATGCCCTGAGATGAAGGATTATGGCTGTGAGAATGATCATGTCCCAGTCAACCCTGAAACTGAGAGGGATCTGCTGCTCTAGCTGGATCCCTATAAATCTATGGGGCCTGATGGGATTAATCCAAGAATACTCAAAGAGGTGGCTGATGTCACTGTGAGGCCTCTCTCAAGACTTTTAACAGTCTTGGGTATCTGGAGAGGTCTCAGTCAACTTTAAAGTGGCTAGCTTAAAGAACAGCAAGAATCTTAACCCTGGAAACTACAGGCATCTCAGTCTCACTTCAGTGCCTGGTAAAATTAGGGAGAAGATTATTCTGGGAGGTGTTGAAAAACACTCAAAGGAAAGCACAGCCACTGGTCACAGCCAGTGCAGCTTCATGAGGAGAAAGTCTTGCTCAAAGTCAAACTCTATTTCCTTTCAAGAAAACTCACCTAGCTGACAAAGGAAGAACAGCTCGTTTTGGATTTCAGTAAAGATTTTGATACTGTGTCTCCCAGGATCCTTCTGGACAAAGTGTCCAGCACATGGATAAACACATCACGTGATGGGTGAGCAATTGGCTCATGGGTCAGGCACAAAGGGTTACAGTGAATGGGGTGACATCTAGTTGGCAACTCGTATTTAGTTATTCTCGATTTCAGGCCCTGTACTCTTCAACATCTTTATAAATTATTTGGACATGGGACTGAAAGGTATTCCAAGTTTGCTGATGATACTTGCTGGTGAGCAGCTGTTGAGTCCACTGAAGTTTGGGAGGCCCTGCAGAGGGACCTTAACCGATTAGGGGACTGGGCAATTACCAACCACATGAAGTTCAGCAAGGGAAAGTACCAGATTCTGCACTTGGGATGGGCAACCCTGGATGTACAGACAGATTGGGGAACAAGAGGCTGGAGAGTAGCACCATAGGAAGGAATTTGGGGGTCCTGGGTTATGGTCAATGGCAAGTTGAACTCGTGTCCTGGGGGGCATCAGGCACAGCATCACCAGCCAGGCAAGGGAGAGGATTGTCCCGCTCTGCTCTGCACTGGAGTGCACCTCAAGTGCTGGGGCAGCTCTGGGTGCCACAGTACAAGAGAGATAGAAAGTTGTTAGAGACCATCCAAAGGAGGGCAGTGAAGGTGATAAAGAGCCTTAGGGTGAAGCTGTATGAGGAGCAGCTGAGGTCACTTGGTCTGTTCAGCCTGGAGAAGAGGAGACTGAGGGAAGGTCTCAAAGCATTCTACAGCTTTTGTGTGAGGAGAAGAGGGGCAGGCACCGACCCTTTCTGTGTGGTTACCAGTGACAGGACCAAAGAGAACAGCATGAAGCTGTGTCCGGGAAGTTTTAGCCTGGGTATTAGAAAAAGGTTTTTCACCTAGAGGGTGGTTGGGCCCTGGAAAAGGCTTCCAAGGGAAGTAATCACAGCACCAAGCCTGACAGAGTTCAAGAAAATTTTGGGCAATGCTCTCAAGCACATGGTGTGTTTCCTGAGGCTGTCCTGTGCAGAGCCGAGAGTTGGACTTTGATAACCCTTGTGGGTGCCTTTCAACTCAGGGTATTCTATGATTCTATGAATTTTTATTGAGGCACTTTAGGCTAGTTCTGTACATGGTTCCATCAAGCTTTCATTTGCAAGAGCATAATACAGCTAATAGATTATATTTTCACCTCTGTACTGCTAAGAGTGATACTTCAGTCTCATTATCTTCCATTAGGTGATCAACTCTGGCAGCAATAGGTGCTTACCTAAACAGCTACAGCAAAGCTACCCTAGTAAAGGTGGGGATTTTTTGGCTTTGTTCAACAAACACAAAAAATACACAGTCTAGTTCTGAGCTAATGGTCAGAAAAAGTAATTGGTTTCTTCCAGAGTACCTCTAGGAACCAATCTCTTCAAAGTCTCAGAACTCTTTTACTCTTTTTATTAATAATCTGATTGTTTCTTTCAATGTTATAAATCAGCTGATGGGCACTTTTGTTCAATTATTTAGACCTCTCTCACTCCCTTTTTCCTCTATCCCATTTCTTCTGCATTTTCCTGTAACTTTGATAAACTAATATTTGATTTGCACCTATTTAAAAATTGAGTTCACCACAAACATGGGTATAGGTAAATAACCTAGTTTTATACTTGTACTACAAAAATAATTTTGATGTCCTGGACTGAATCCACGTATCAGCTCAAATTATAAATATGATTATTGAATGACAAATACACTGACAGGTGCTTAGGAAAGGATTACTTTACACTCTCTACTATTTTATTTATAACACTACACAACAAATGGAACTAGCAGTGTGTAGATATTCTTAATAAAGACAAGATGCAGTTCTGTTCCTTTTTATATTACTTCATTTCCCCCCATGACTTTGAGAAATATCACTGATATATGCTGACCAGAGATTTTTTCTCCATATTTAAAGTCATCCAAACTTCATAAAATAAGACCATATGAAGTGTCTGCCAAGATGCTTAAAAAGAAATCATAGAAAAATAACATGAGTATCTGCATGAGAGGGAAAGACAATCTTGTGGAAGACTCTTGAATATTTTATTATAAAAATAAGAACTAGAACTAAGAAAAAAAAACCCTTGAAAGTGAAACCTACAACACATTTTTACAGTTAAGAAAATACTTTTTAATGAAGTTCTCCAATTGAAAACTCTTTTCAATTTAAGAAAAAAGTTAAAAAATAAAAAACCCACTATTTTTTAGTTGTAATATTTTTGCAAATATTTAGTTGTAATATTTAGGCAAAAAGCCTAGAGCTGTCATCAGCTGATATTTAAGATTGCATCTGAAACACAATTTAGGATTATAACCACCTTCTCTGCTTTCTACAGTTTGCTTTGCACCAGTCCTATGTGAGTTAATTAAACATCTTTCTTCATGAGCGTGTCTTTTTACTTTTATTCTCTTTGTCTTCACCTCCTTTTCCAAAACACAGGAACTTTGCATGATACCCCATGATGAAAACTAGTTTTGAAATTTCAAAATTCATCACACACTATTGTTTGTTTCACCAGATTTACATGCTTCAACAGCTGTAGCAAACATAGTTCTGGGATAAGGCAGATACAAAATGAAACAGGACATTGTGGAGGGTTAGCATATTTTACTCATCCTCATTAATGAACTGACAAAAAAAGTGTTAGAAGGAGTTAAAAGGAAATGGTGTGCTGTGCTGAAAATTCCACATCCTTGGCAAATGCAATAAGAACTCCCCCTTCGATGTTCTTGTTCTTTTTTCTTTCATTGAGAGGTGCTTCATACTGCTCAACAGAGTAAAGTGGCCCATCTGTAATATTAAAGTGGTGCAAGACTTCAGTTAGTACTCATCTTCTGAAGAGTGTTCTAACAAATTTCTTCTTCCATGGAATTGCTAGTGAAGTGTTGTTAAATGGAGTAAACTGGTTTGTAATTGAGATCCTCAATAAATAGAATTGTATTCCCCTGAAAGTATTAAAGGAGTTAGTCAAGAAAGACAAAGCATGAGAAAAGGCCTGGAGATGACAGACTCCAGTTTAGAAAGTTAGTTAAACATATGAACATGTTTTTGCATGCCTTTGCACACAGGTGGAAAAGTATGTGGGTCATGCATGAATCATAGAATTATTGAATGATTTGTTTTGGAAGGGATCACTAAGTGTCATCTAGTCTAACGTCCCTACCAGGGAGAGAGATGCAGTCTTCAACTACGTCAGGTTGCTCAAAGCCCGTCCAACCGGACCTTGAATATTTCCAGGGATGGGCATTCGTGACCTCTCTGGAAAACCCATTCCAGTGTCTCACCATCCTCATTGTAAAAAGCTTCTTTCTTATTTCTAATCTAAATCTACCCTCTTTTGATTTAAAACCATTACGCTTTGTCCTGTCTCAACAGCTCCCCTAAAAAGTCTATTCTTGTCTTTCTTAGAAGCCCACTCTATGCACTGTAAAGTCACAATAAAGTCTCCCCAGAGCCATCTCTTCTCAAGGCTGCACAGCCCAAATTCTCTCCACCTTTCCTCATGGGAGAGGTGCCCCATTTCTCTGATAATTTTTGTCACTCTCCCCTGGACCTGCTCCAACACATCCACATCTTTCCCGTGCTGGGACCCCAGAGCTGGGTGCAGTGTTCCAGGTGGGGTCTCACCAGAGCAGGGCAGAGGGGCAGAATCCCCTCCCTCCCCTGCTGCCCACGCTGCTTTGGATGCAGCCCAGGACACGTTTGGCTTTCTGGGCTGTGAGTGCTCATGGCTGGGTCATGTCCAGCCTCTCACCCACCAGTATCCCCAAATCCTTCTGGGCAGGGCTGCTCTCAATCTGTTCATCACCCAGCCTGTGCTGATACTGGGGTTCGCCCCTACCCACGTGCAGCACCTTGTACTAGGCTATGTTGAACCTCATGAGATTCCCATGGGCCCACTTCTCCAGCATGTCCAGGTCCCTCTTAATGGCATCCCACCCTTTAAATGTGTCAATTGCACACCAGACCTTGGCGCTGTCTGCAAATTTGTTGAGGATGCATTTAATCCCTTTGTCTGTGTCATTGATGAAGACATTAAAGAGCACTGGCCCAGTCTGGGCCCCTGAAGGACACCACTCATCACTAAATTTCATGCAGACATTGACCACCCTCTGAATACAACTGTTGAAACAACTCTTTATCCACCTAGCAGTCCACCCATCAAACCCTTCTGTCTCCAATTTAACAATTAAACAATTCTGTCTCCAAGATAAGGATGTTGTGGGGGACCACATCAAAAGCTTTACATAAGTCCAGCTACAAGACATCTGAAGTCCTTCCCTTATCCACTGATGCTGTCACCCCATCACAGAAGGCCACTAGGTTGGCCAGACAGGATTTTCCCTTGGTGAAGCCATGATGGCTGTCTCAAATGTGCTTTAGCACAGCTTCTAGGAGGATCTGTTCCATGATCTTCCCAGGCAGAGAGAGAAAGCTGACAGGTGGATAGTTCCCAGGATCCTTGTAGTGTTGTATTTCCCACTGATTCACTTATTAAATGCCTTTCACATTGTTCCCCACCCCCTCTTTCCCCTGCCCCTAGTCCTGGCCACTCCCTTGGGTTCTCCCTATTGGTTCCTGTATCCCAACTCAGCCATGTACCACCCCTGTGATCTGAGAAAACCCCGGTACTCCAGGATGAGGAGGTCTTTCTGCCACTGGGAGCTGCCTGGACCACGTGGAGCAATAAAGGTCCTCAGAAGCCCTCATGAGGGTCCCTTCTCTGCCTTCTTGGCTGCTCACTGGGTTGCAGAGCCCAGGAAGCCGGAGCAGGAGCTGAGGGAAGTCCAGAAGGACTACGGGAAGGTGAAACAGTTGCTTTGTCCTAAGCAGCCCTGCTATGCTCTCCAGGAAAGCTGCAGCTTGCTAAACCAAACCTAGCACTACAACAGGTCCTCCTTTCTACCATTTTTAAATATGGGTCCAGTGTCTCCCACTTTCTAGTCACTGGGAACTTCACCTGACTGACATAACTTTTCAAATGTCATGAAGAGGAGCCTGACAACTGCATCAGCCAGTTCCCTCAGGACTGAGGGATGCATCTCCTCAGGTCCCATAGATTTATGTATTTTCAGTTCTTCAGGTGGTATCAAAACATACCTTTTCCTGCAGTGCAGGAGATTTTGCTCCCCCAGGCCCTAGCTTTCAGACAAGAGAGGTGTGGGAAGAGAGACTGATGGTGAAGATTGAGGCAAAAGAACTTTTGAGTACCTCAACCTTCTTCTTGTCTGCAGCTTTGCTTATTGGGTGGGCACATTTTTTTTGCCTTTCTTTCCTGGCTGACATACTTGACATACCATTGCTTGTTATTCTTTGCATTCCTTGCCAAGTACAGATCCAGCAGCACCTTGGCCTTGGTGACCTCATTCCTACACAATTGGACAGCCTTTCCATACTTATTTCCAAATACCTGTCCCTTCTTCCACTGCTGATTTGCTTCTTGCCTTTTAGCTTGATGAGCAGTTATCCACTCAGCCATGCAGTTTCTTACCTTCCTGGGAAGGCACCTTGGGATCACAGTCTTGTATGCTCTATAGAAAACATCCTTACAGATATCCCAGCTCTGTTCTGCTCCCTTGTCCCTGAGGCCAGTTTCCCAGGGGGTCTTATTGACTAACTCCTTGAAGAGCTGAAAGTTTGCTTTCCCAAAAGTCAGGGTCCTGACTTTACTCTTCACTGGACCTACGTTGCTCAGGAATGCAAATTCCATCAGCACATGATTATTGCAACCCAGGCTGCCTTCACTCTTGCTGTCACCAATCAGCTCACTTGCATAGGTGCCCATCAGGTCCAGTGTGTCATCCCCTTTGGTAGGGGTCTTACCTGGCTTAAAAAGTTATCCCCAGTGCGTTCCAGGAGTCTCCTGGGTTGACTACAGCTTGCTGTGCTACTTTTCCAACATTTGTGGGGGTGTTTTGTAGCTGGAGCCAGAAGACCTCGTCAATAGGCTCCCCTTGATCAAGGGCCTGTAGGGACACCAGCCTCAATATTCCCTTTGTTGCCCTGGTGTCTAATTCTTACCCATAACCATTTGACCTGCTCAGGACTGTTCTTCAGAGACAGCTCTTCACAATCTCTCCAGCTCTTGATGTAGAGAGTAACTCCTCCACCCTTTCTTCCTCTCGCGTCCCTCTGGAACAACCTTTAGCCATCAATATCAACTTTCCAGTTATGGGAATCTTGCCACTAAGATTTGGTAATGGCAACTAGGTCGTACCTGTTCAGCACCACAATGGCTTCCACTTCCTCCTGTTTGTTGCCTGTGTTGCATGCAATGAATGAGAGAAGTTAAATGCTTCTCTTAACGCTTTCTTCAACCTGCTCTGCCATCCAGTTTGTTTCTTAGACTCATTCATGTTGTGAGCAGGGAATGAATCTGTGTAATGTCAAATTATACAAGGCAGAACTTCTCATGCTCAGTGCTGGCATGATTGAATAAAGTGTTTAAACAGAATTAACGGAAGTTCTAGAGTGCTTGCAAGTGCAAGAGCCTGTAGTGTTTAGTCAAGTATAGTTCAGAAATGTATCCACTACCTTCTGCTCTGCACAGTTGTGTTCTCTTCACCTAATGCAATCCTTCTGTTCTCATCCTATACCTGTGCTCATCTTGTGCAGACACACAATAAACTCAAGTAGCAAAATTATAGAGAAATAAATGGTGAAACGTATACTGCAGAAGGACAGAAATGCTAGGAAATTCAGAGCAAATCCTCTTTATTTTTGTGCCTTTGTTTTGGTTTTAAATATCTTATACCTGGTAAAAGCAATAATCTAAACATGAAGGATCTCTCTATTCATCCCATGTAATATTTCCAAAAAGTAATTGTATTTGTCTGATTGTTTTGTATATGGCATAGTTTCCTTGACTGCATTGAGCTGTTTTAATAGATGGATAATCTCGTGAATACCAGGTCCGATGAGTATTAACATTTTTATTTGTATTGATTCTCTCTTATTCTACTGAAGGCATCAAGTTCATAACAAGGATGATGAAAGTATTGCCCAGTCATTAGTTACTATTAAAAAACCCACCACTTCTCTTCATGGTATCTGGAATAAACATGTTCTCCATAAACCCTGGATCTGTTGAAAAAAGCTAGGGACACTGAGCACCTTGCAGAACAGGATGTCAGTATGCGCAGTGGTTCAGAAATGGCCTTTAAAATTCTGCTGTTGTCTTTGCCGCAAGGCATCAAACATATAAGAAGAATGTCCCAATTCTGGATCTCAGGCAGACTTTACAGACAAAGTGCAACTACATTTTTCTGCCCTATTTCCCCTCAAATTCTATCATAAATCATAAATAGCAATAAACTGATGCTCATCGTTCCCTGTTTCCTCTGAAGCTAAAAGCGTTCACTACAGCTGTGTGGAGCGGTGTGCAGAAGGTACAGAAAAATGTAAGGAATGGAATAGGCTGTACCAAAGAATTTGTGATTGTCTTGGTGCTGGCAGTAGCCAGGAGTGGTATGCCCAGGACCCAGAGTTTGCTCTATACCACCTCACACCATTTCTGGGTTTGGGGAAAGGGGGTCCCTTCCAGGTCACGTAGGTTCGGGTGTTGGGGCAGGGCCGGGTGTTGTCAGGGATTCTGCATGGTTTAGTGGTGAGCACTCGAGTGTGAATTGTTCACCTCTAGTACACTTTTGTTCTTAATATTGTTACTGTTACTGTTCATTTTCTTATCTCACTGCTGTTTCCAATAAATTATTCTTATTACAGCCCATGACACCTTTTTTCCTTCCAGTTACCCTCTCTGGCTTGCCACCAGAGGGGAGGAGACAAGGAATGAATGAGTAGTTCATGGTTTGGGATGTTTCAGTGGGAGCACTGAATGGGGAGTACCATTCATAAGCCATGATGGTGAACCGCGCATGTGGAATACAGATCAGCAAAATGGACCATTTTCTCATGTGCACTGCACAATCCACCAACTGATTTACCCATTTTCTCATGTGCACTGCACAATCCACCAACTGATTTACCCATTTTCTCATGTGCACTGCACAGTCCACCAACTGATGTCCACACTGTCAATATGACTACAATATTTATTGTGCAATTCTGTTTGAAAGAATTTTAATTTAAAAACCTGCAAGTAATTTAAAATTTAATTTAAAATTAAAAAACTTGCAAGTAGGCAAGCTGCTAGAAAATGAGACTATCAGAGTTGGAACTAACTTTCTGAACTGAGCAGAGTCTATACAGCATAAGACTTAAAGAAAGTTTCCCACATGAATGCAGAAAATTAATGTTATACTTCCTGGATATTTTTTTTCAATCATTGAAAGCACCCATGCAGCTGAAGAAGAGCACAATTTACATAGGCTTTTGAAATGGCAGGTCATGAAGTTTTTTCTCCAGAGAGTGTCTGTATATAAGTACTGTGCAAAGCCTTTCCTTTTTTCTGAAGTTCTCGAAGACTTCAGAATAAAAGCCACTGCCATATATGTCCACATATTTGTTGAAAGAACTTCATAAAGACCTTTATAATGACATAACTAGATATAAATAGCTTAGGTATAGCAAAATAAAGAGATTGATGCTTTGGTTCGTCTTAGATCAGAAGTTCTAAATTGTGCTCTTAATAACTAAAAAGTGAAGTCTGGGTTTCGTGACCCACAGTAGATTCAGATGAATACAAATTATCTAAAGTTGTAATGGTTTTTTAGACATTTTTAAGGCTCTTGCAATTTTTTGCTTTTTCATAGCTGAGATGAAAATCCAAAGAAGATAAAATATTCCCAGTGGCATTTTGTTATTTTCCCTAACCTTCTTGATATATCATTTGTGTACAAAGTAGAGAAGACTAAAGGGTTTGCATCTAAGCAAAAAGACATTTCTGAGGAATAGGTCTTACTAATAAAACAGTCTAAGAAGTTTCTGGAGCTGAAAAAAAGGAAGGAAAAGCAGCAGCAGTACCTCATTTTCCATCATTTTCCTATTTCCATCCCATATAGTAGTGAAGATTTGTCAAGTCATTTATCTTCACAGATGGAGAGATCATTCCTGCATCATCCATGCTTTCTCATGTGCATATTCATGCTTTCTTTCAAGGTTCCAGTCATGGTGTTTCATATTTCTCTTTTTTGATCTGTATTGACCGAATTGCATTATCCTCCAAAATGCTTGCAAAGTTTAAAAAAATAGAGATGCTCTAGCAAAATGCTGGTATTTGTTACCTTTTTTCCCTGGGCTATTTGTCCCACTGCCTTCTGTATCACCTGTAGTTCTAACTTATCTACTGGAAAGGCAAATGGCATCTGGAAGCATCAACAATGTTGGGGTTTATATCAATACGCGTGTATGCAAATTGCATATGCACATTATATATGCACAACTATCACCAAGTTCATGAGTTCTGTGTTTTCAGCTTTGACACTTTGTTCTGCAGCCTTGAGTCTTGCTAGATAATTTCCTTGCACATTCTTTAAGGCTACAAAGCAAGAACAGTTTTGCACTTAGACACCATTCAGAACACAACACTGATTCTGAAATTGGTATTTCAATGCTATTGGCATGACCAGTGTGTACAAACATCAAATAATCACCCGAATATAAGCATTTCATAGCCATACTGAATGGTATACACATAAAGCCCTGTACAAAGATCCACAGGGCTGAGCACAGTTGAGTACTAAAACTTAAATTTCCCTAAATCCTGCAAAACCAGCAGAAATATTTTAATTATTTTTGTTTTTTCTTATTTTTCAACTTAGTACTATTAAGGTTAAGCTTTCAGTTTCTTAGAATATGCACTAGTTCTCCAGAACCCTGTATACTATCCTATTTCCCCCTGATCTCAGAAGCTCTGGTGTGTTTTAAGTATAGTACCTGCAAATGAAGTTCTGCAAGGAACCAGAAGTCAGAGTGCAAAGATGATTTAGCAAACTTTGCTCCTATGATCTGAGGTAATGATAGCTTAGGTGATGGTTTTATCACCTGCCTGATGGATTAGGACATTTTTCAGGCAGATACTACTGGAGGCTGTGAGAAGTCTCTTGAGACCTCAGCTCCTCCCACACTGAGGGCTGTTGAATCACTTTCCTTCGTGATTCTTCCATACCACAGCACAACCAGTGAAAAATCCCTCACAAAAGCAGCACACACTTTATTGTTTTTACTTTGTCTAAAGGTATATTAGCTTTATTTTTCTGAAAAACACCCTTCTCTTATCTGACTCAAGCTCTTTCTTCCAAACAAGACTACTTTCTACATTAAGTTTCTCAGAAAACCCATGAAAGCATTTGATTTTGTCTTTAACAGAGGGAACTCTGAATAGATTTCAACAGAGTCTGATAGATAAAACACTGTCAAAATGTAGTCATAGACTTATTGCATTATTACATTTTTAGATAATTTCTGCACGCCATGATACTTATGGTTGGCTAGACAACAATCTGATATCCTTGGAGAATGATTCTAAACATATGTGAAGAAAAATTTTAGAAATTGAGAACACAGAGAGACACTTAGTGTCCACTAGTGAAAACTAGCATAGGTGGATAGATACTAATCTTTATCCTTCATTTAAATTAAGAGGAACTTAATTAATAGTTATTTCATGCCTTAATTACTAAAAATCTGTTTTATGAACAGTGAAAATTATGGAGTAGAGTCATGCAATTTACTTCTACACCAAAAATGGCACATTGTCTTGTCTCTGATGAATATGAGAAAGACAGGAAAAGCAAAATATTGGCAGTGTTGATAATGTTTTTAATGCCATTTTATTTTTGGAAGGATGGATAATGCCAACGACCTGAGCATGCTGGTTCTTATACGGAAAGAGTACATATTGATGATCCTGCTGTAGACTAGGAGATCAACACCTTCCAATCACTGACCAGTTAAAGTTTCTTGGTACTGTAGTGAATGGGATGCAGAAGAGGATAGTGTCTGCTGTTCTGAACATAAAATTCTATATTAGCAACCTGCAATACAGATTGTCTGCAATACAGAATCCGTGTATCAACAACTGCCTAACAAGAGAATATTGAAGGTTTTTCCCTCTTGTGCCATAAAGTCTAAACCAGGTTGTGAAAGATCAGAAGAGACAGCTTGCTTGTTCTCTCCCTTGCAGAATTATTTTTTAGCTTTTTATTTATCAAAGAGTTTTCAAGTCAATACATATATTAAAGAAAACACAACAAAGTCATTTTTCATATATATTTTCATTGATTCTACCTGTTAGGTAAGAAGATTTTTTTGGAAGCATGAATTTAGCTTTTACTCTTAGATGCCAGTAAGTTTAATCACTTCATAGATTAAATTACAATCCATGTAACATCATGGCATGAGCTAGAGCTGCTTGCTACACACAAATACTAGGGTTTGCTTGGGTAAATTCTTTATGTAATGTTCAGCTAGGAGGCAGTGATAAAAGCAATTCTGTTATTACACTTTATTTTGAAAAGGTTGAAAATAAAATATTATCAAATATGAGGCAATACAACTAAATATAAGTAGGATTTGCTCTGTGCATGTTTTAAAGTCACAATGGACAAAGCTCACACCTGATTTTCAATCTGCTCCACTCTCCTTGTGTACCCATACTAACTTAATCAGTGGTCAGAGTGTGTAAACAGTGCATAATTGGGCCCTTTAAATCTAATGTCCCCAACTGAACACTGATGACAGAAGGGGAAATGGGAGGCTCACTCCACCGATGGACCAGGATCCAGCTTTCTTCAGCAAATTTATATCAGAGATAAATAATTTGCCTGCTGTAGTTAAAAAAATGTAAATATCAAAATGTGCAAATGACAGTGAAATTTTTTGTACACACAGAGTATAGAAAATTATTATTTATGTGGTTAGTAAATTAATCACAGATACTACATAGCCTGTATAAGCTCATCTCTGATGTTTATCAAAAAAGTAGAAATGCAAATATCTGTAAAGAAGAGAATATGGAGAGAAAAAAAGATGGGTTGAAAAAGCAGCCCTCTGGAATATGAAATGATCCTACATGCTGAAGAATCTTTAAACTTTCCTTCCTTCCCTGTAAAATGTGTTGCCAAACTTTGAAATTGACTGCACATGGAAGTGGTGGAGTCACTGTCCCTAGAGGGATACAAGAAAAAACTGTATGTGGTATGTCTAGGTGATGTGTCAAGGTTTGGACACAATGATCTTGGGGCTCAACCTACTCCATCCTAAATGATTCTGTGATTCTCTGCTTATATTTAGTAGGAAACAGAGAGATCATAATTTGTAATCATAGTAGAATTTACAAGTTCCTTTCTTGAAATGATTCTTCACTACATAAAGTAGTAAAGTTTTGACTGACCAAGAGAGGAAAAATCTTTCCCCATAATAAAATAATAACCCAGAGACTGATTCCATCATTTGAAATTAATTGGAAGACCAGAGAATTGATTCCAGGGCATTTAGGGAATGCAGCAGGTTTCCAGTCCAACACACTGCTTGTTGATCTGGTTGCTGAGTGTTTTATCCCATGGGAGCTGGAAACCCTTCAAGGTGGGATTGGACCCACTATCCCGCCATGATCACCAGGGAAAATCTTCCCCTTGATTTCAGCCCCTCTGTCCCTGCTCAGCTTTGTGCTGAATGGAATACAGGACCTTCTCCCCAGGTCCTTCCCCAGTCCCATAAGCACATCTGTCAGAGCTTTGCCTGCCTAGGACATGGCTGAGCAGTTCTCCTGCCCCAAGTGCATGGGGGTTCCCTCAGCTCCTTTCACTTGCCAGTCCTGGTCCCAGTGAAAGGCAAATCCTATTTTTACACATATTGACCAAGTGCAAGGATTCAGTATTTTTTCTGACTGGTTGAAGGCATTGTGAATGGTGCCCCAAATATTGGCAATTTTTCATGGTCTGTAGTGAATGAAATATACTGAAATGAATTATTTGCACATAAATTTCAAAAGAATTTAATTCTCATAAATAAAGGGTGTTTGGCAATCTGCCCTGTCAGCTAGCAAGCATGACTGCCTTTCCCAGAAGAGCAACTTCTGATACATGTGGTGCAACACAGACAGAGTCTGGCAGTGTGATATTATTCCAAGGAGAGACACAACTGGAAGATGGCATTGTGCTGACAGGTGTGCATGAAGTTATACATATGGTTATTCTATTTATCTAAGTAGCTGACTGATCTGGAGAGGGCTCCAAGTATTCAGGTTATTTTCCAGGTCCTTTCTTTCAACTCTTCTGACTGCTGAACATGCCTCCAGCATACATAGTATCACTTTCTCTGCTTCTCAGGAGTTGTGCAGAAATCCAGAGAAATAATGTAGGTAGAGGTGGAAAGATAGGGGAGCAGGGACATGTGGGCGAGCAAGCTTTTTTTTTTTTTTTCCATTTCTTTTCTTTTCTTTTCTTTTCTTTTCTTTTCTTTTCTTTTCTTTCTCTCCTCGCGCCTCGCCTCGCCTCGCCTCGCCTCGCCTTCCCGCACCTTCCCTTCCTATTTTATTTTCTTTTTTTCTTTCTTTTCCTTTTCCTTTTTTTTTATTGTTACTAGTAAATGAACAGAATAGTGATATTTACAAATGCAGGTGGCAGTTACCTTCCATGAACGTAAGAGTTAATATTAGTAGCAGTAGGTCTCAGCCGTAGCCACTGTTTTTGTACAGCTCCAAATGGAGAGTAAACCTTGAAATCTGATTTTCTCATTAAACAGGCGCTATTAAGAAACTGTAAAACAATTTCCATTACTTAATCTTTTGGATCCAGATGAGCTTGTGAACAAATGATAGCCATTTACTGTGGGTGCAAATTATAACAAGAAGCCTGATGCATTCAATTCAGAGTCAAGTAGGTCAATATACCTTTTCTATCACAAACGAAATGTTACAAAAATAGCTAAACAACTTACATAGCACATGAGGAAAACAGTTGATTGTTCTGGAAAAAATATTGTTTCATTATGTGGTAGCCTGAGACACAGAAGAACCTCAGGAAATCCCCTCTCAGGATTAAAGCACAGAGACTTTGGCCATAGCTTAGGCTGCAAGTTTACAGGGAAACTTGAGGGAAATTCAGTGGAAATTCTTCATCCCAGGGGCTAATATCCAACAAACATGTGACGTGTTTGCACTGATAAACTTCACAATGCTTTTCCTTTTACCACTTTTTCAATCACAGACGCATTTTATTAACTTAATTTCCAATGAAAATAAGGTATTGAGATGTTTGAGAGGAACAAGTACACAATAAAATATAAATACAAACAGTGATTCTGAGTGGGGAGGGGCAGTATTTAAATAACAAGTCCCTAACACCTTTTGAAAGCTGTACCCTTTGAATACTGTATCCATCTGGAAACACAAGATTTTCTTAAATTAGTTTGCAGAATCAGATAAAAGGAAAAACATAAAAAGAGGCAAATATAAATTTTGAAACAAATATTTCTGAAATTTGTCATGCTTCAGGCATAAAATGAAGAAATAAGTTGAATCCAGGGAAGGTGAAGCACAAAACTATTTTATGCTCAAAATATACAAAACAATACTTTTCCAAAGAATTCGTTTGTGATTTCTGAAAATTAGCAGCTTAGACCTACAAATGACAACCAGCACAAATATAAAAAACTTTTCTCTTTTTGTTCTTTACCACTTGCTTTTAGAGAAAACAAGGGGAACTAAAATACAATGAAGCATTACATGTAGAAAAATGAGATTTCTTCATTAGGGGAAAATTGATATCGCGTTTGAAACAGTGAAAATAATATCATGGCAGTTAAATGATAAATAGAAAGATAAATAACCAGCTGGTAAACCACTAAACTGTGATTTTATGAGCTGTGAATTTGATCCACAGACAGTTTAAATAAATAATCTTTGAAATCAAATACATGTTTCTTAAGTCAAAAGCACATAGAAACATTCTTACTTGTTTTACTTATTCTACTCAACACACAATCATAACATGCATCATATTTAGGAATACACTCTTCACAGAAAGGATGAGTAGATATTGGCTCCCCAAGGAGGTGGTGGAGTCACTGTCTCTGGAGGTGTTTAAGGAAGTACTGGATTTTGCACTAGGTGCCCCGGTCTTATTGATGCGATGGTGTTCAGTCATAATCTGGATTTAAGGTATTTTCCAACCTAACTGATTCTGTGATACTGTGATTCTGTGATTCTGTGATTCTGTGATTCTGTGATTCTGTGAGATGTTACTCAATTCTCATCTAAGATACATCCCAAGCCAGAACAACAAGCAGATCCACATTTTCAGAATTGGAGACTAAAGAACAGGAAAACAGAATTTTGCAGAGAAGGAGGTGAAACATGGCTGAAGTGGTACTGGTTCCTACTTTATAGACTTCATTTAGTTTTATAACTCTCCTATTAATAAGGTGCACATTTGGGTTAAAGCAATTGAAATGTTTGGAAATTATGGTGAAAGCTAGGAGACCAAAAAAGAAATTTCAATAAAACTGGCAGTTCATGACTTTATATTTGATATAGGGCAGAGCACTGCGAAATTCTGTTGTACCAGTTTTGTGTTCCAAGTTGTAAAAGTTTATTACACTACTAAATGTCATAAATTTGTCAATATAACCTTAAATAATATTTGAGTAGTACAGCTACCTTCAAGAAAAAAACAATGCTTTTGAGACTAACAACTACTGTGCACCACAGATCAATATTTGATGATGGCCAGCAAGTCTAAAGAGAAACATGTCAGATGGTAATTGACTTTAAATGTGATTTCTGACATTGTCAAGGTACAGGGCTACTGCCACAGCAATGGGCTTCCCTTACTCTTCCATTCGTATCTACCTGTCTATTCCTTTCTGCGCTACAGTTTCCTAGCCTCATTTTGTCAGTCCACCTTTCATGTATGTGTATCTACTTGCTTTCTACATGTTCATCTGTGAAGAACACTAGGAAAAAAATAAATGTGATAGAGGTGAAAAATTCATTGCCACTGATCTATAAAAGACACCTGGTATGAATAGTGTTTGATTTACTTGAGACTTGAATGGGTCTCCTTTGTGAATACTGCAAGCAATTATTTATAGTGCAAAAATTGACAAAGTGGAGCTGCAGCTCTTGTTCGTAAATACAATTGATCATCTGCTTCAAAATTATAAGAAAGTGAAGAACAGTAAATTCAGAAATTATAAAAAAAAAAACCTGTTTTCGCACCGTACACAGTTCTGATTCAAACTTTTCTGCAACAGAATGGCTTTGAGGTAAAAAAAAATCCAAATAAGGATCTATATGTCCAATAAGATAACTGACCAGAACGGAAGTTAATGAAGGAAAGTCTCTCTGCTTTCTGCTAATAGATCCAGATCTAACTGACCACTGTCAGAGACAAGTAAGTCCTGAATTACATGATATGGCTCATTACTTAAATCTCTTACTATTCTCTGAACTGCCATAAAGGGACAAGTACTCTGTCAGCAGGTTGTCATCTCTATTATTGCTGGACTGTGTATGCTTCCTGTAAAATGCTAACAGGATCTGGAATACCACGACATTTGTAGACTTGAGTGATTCTTAATGACAATATTTAGAAATCAGAAATGGTGTTAAAAGTGTTAGAAAAATAAACGCCTTCTAGATGCATTGTAGAGGCCAGAAAATATCCTGCCTGAAATTATAAAACCAACTTGTAACCATCATGCTACAACCTGCCCTGTTTGACTCTTGTTAGAAATGCTGATAACTTGATAGCAAGCCTGGAAGCAGATGAAGTTGATACTTGTTGTATCAGACTTTTCCACCTCAGTGCACAGAGTGTCACACACTGAGGCATTTATCTGGGATATGGGAAACTCATTACCCACTTCTGCTATCCAGAGTAGGTATTGGACCTAATTTTCCCAATCCTTTGCAGAGTTTCACAACCACACAGGCAGAATTTTTCACACATGCAGTATTCCTGTTTTTCTGTTCTCTGGTTGACCGAATGGTTAATTATATTTTCCAGTTCGACAGGGGATATTAAGTAAAGATGGTCCAAAGACTGTTCCAAGATCAAGTGGACTCCTGAATTTGAACTCTAAACTCCTGTACTTCATTAGGCCCCAAGATATGATCAAGGGAGGATGATTTTAAAATTTCTTGTAATTCAGAAAATTCTCTTCATGCTACATATTTAAATCTTATCTTCCAGCAGATAGGTCTTTTAATTTATATAAAACCATGGTCTCTATTACCAAGGCATTTTGCTTTTTTATCTTGATGTTTATTATACAATATTTTTGGGGGAGGAAGCTGCAGCTTTATTTCTTTTTCCTTCTCTGTTTTTAAGTGTTTGGATTTTTGGTCTCCAATGACAAGACAACTTCAGCATGAATTTTAAAGTTGTTAGAAATAATCAAATTTTAGTGTTAATTTATTTAATGCAAAATCTGTCTTTGCATCATAGAATAGCAGTGTTAGTTTCTTCTTTCCCTAGCAGTCCAATGAAAAAGTAATTCATACAAATCATTTACTGTTTAAAACTTTTGAATAAAACATGCTAACCTTGTCATACTAAGTGACAGATAGAAATGTCGCCATTGTTTGCCTTGGACAAATAATCCATGTACTTTATGTATAATTCATCTGATCTTTAAGAATGTTTAACAATATTGAATTTAGATAAATTTCAATACTATGGTGCATCAAACCCCTTTATCAATTTACATCTGCACCTCATCAATTTAAGTGTGTCTATATCACTCTAGCTCCATGTTAAACCTCACAGGTTTGAAGGTTGTTTTTATTTTATAGCAGAGAGACACTGACATTACCTAGATTGCACCATTCTGTATCCTCCTTGTGGCCTTCTTGCTACCATTCTGAGTTTGAGAACCCACAACAAACCAAGTCTGTACATCTATCACAGTGGCATTAGCTGCAGGGACACCTATCTAGTAGTACTTTGTCTCAGAGCTCTCAGATTCTGAAAAGGGATTGAAACACCAGCACAGATAAGATTTAAATCCCCTGGCCAAAATAAGACTCCAATCCCTTCCTAAAACTTCCTGCACATCAAACTTCAAAAAGAACAAATCTGAAAACAAAGTCTCTTGAGTTGCAAGGAGAGGAAAGATGTTCCATAGTAAAATTCACATATGCACACAGGTATATATGGACACTGATGTGTGCAGAGTCCTGCTGGAACTCCTCAGCCTCAGAGAGGAAAACATGTGGGCCTGGTAGCTTTTAAGATACCATTTTTGTGTGTGTACTTTCCATTTGGCATCAACCCAGAGCCAACACTTAGTGGGCTCTGATATGGCAGGATCAGAACCTAAGAGTTGTGCATGGACATTTGTAAAGTAGAGTGATTTTTTTTCCTTGAGACACCCAGTTGCTCTTAAGAGGCTTATGTATGCTTTCTTATGTACCAAAAGCAGTTAAGCATAAATAGGTTATCTTTTTTCCAGGGCTTAACAAGTTTGTATGATGAATATAGCAATCTACCGGCATGCACAGGCATGGAGAGAGGCTGGCAAGTGGAACAGAATCTCTGTTGGGGTAAACAATGTTTGGTCTAAAATCATTTTTCCGCAAATAGCTTTTGAACTTGACAAAACCTTGCAACCTCACTATGTTTCTATTTCCCTGATGACAGAATCAAAGAAATAAAAGAAGGCAAATCTGCAAAGAAGCACTGCCCAGCATCTTCAGAGATTTTTTTTGCTGTCTCCTGGATGGAGAAAATATAGTCTAAATGAACATATCAAAAGGGTTGTTATTGAAAGGCTCCAGGTATGAGCCTTTTAGACAACAGAGACCTGGCATATGAATTAAGCTTACCACCAAACTTTTCAAAGTGTCGTTAATTATGTTGTGTTTTACTAAAGTGCTTTCCGCTTCTACGTAAAAGAAAGAAACAAAAAAAAGATAAAGGATTACTGTTTTGGGGTTTTATTTTCCCCACTTACACACAAAAAGATTACTGGCTCCTTTCTGTGAAGCTTGACTTAGGTTTGACACTAATTTCTTCTAGAAGTAGCTCTGTGCCAGAAAATCTCAATAGTTCTTCAAGTCTCCCAGAGTCAATAGACCACTTTCTGAAACACTTTTCCTCACTGTTATTATTACATGTGTGCCAGCACCAGCAGATGAACAGAAATTGAAGGTTACAAGTACAGATCAAGAAGCAGTATCAATATTTACTATCATCACCAAAAGAAAACAAAGAAGCAAATAAAAATATAAAACACCTAGTTTTCTTTAAATGAAACCTTATCCAACTAGTTAAGAAAGTGATGCAACCTGTGTAAGAGAGTGACAAGGAGAGAGAGAGAATAGCAAGGATTATTCTCATATGTCTCTTCCCTGAACTTTTGTTTCAATCTTCCATCTAGGAATAAACTTACCTGAATTTGAAACACATATACAAATGGTTGAAAGATTTCTTACACGTCTAATTTGAGATATTTAAGAATATCAGACAGTAAGAAGAGCAGTTACAATTGGAAATCAAAGTCCTTGGTGTATCAAGGACCTCAGAGTTATATGTATTCCTTAACGCAAACTGGACAGGATAATCAAACTTGGTTGTGAAAGCCTTAATTATATAGAGATCAGCAAGATTTCATTTCCCTCTTCCTCTTTCAAAACTTTGTTTTGATTTGCAGCCAGGGTACATGGAGGCTGCCAGCAATCCTAATACCTCTGAATTATGGTGCTGGTATTTGCTGATCTGGACAAACTCAAAACCAGAAGGTGAAGGTGAAGGAGAGAGAGTGTTTCTGCATATAAATTTAGATGTGACTGCAAGTCCATTTGGGTCATCTGCAGGCATGTAAACGGAGATGGGAAATGATTCCTACACTTCACACAAAATCTGGTGTTGAGTGGTCTTGGATTTCCACCTCCCCCAGTGTAACAAGGTCAGCTTAGTGCATAGGGTAAAAAATCATTTGTGTTAATAAAAACCTCTTCTGTTATATGAATAGTTATGGAGGTAAATTAACACATGTAAAAGGCTTTTAAAATTTTTAATTAAAGACTCTAAACATTAAGTCCAGAACAAAAATGAATTATTCCAGTTGGGATCATCTTACCTGTCTGAACACAAGCATACTAAATAATGTAATTCTGAGCTGAGCAAACCATTATTCCTTCTCACTTAGCAGTCACATCCAAGTTAAAACATAAGAAAATAGTCAAAAATGCAGCAAACTCTGTGACAATAGTTGTCTTTATTGTACAATAAAAAACTAAGATTCAGAAAACTAAATCAGAGAACTTTATTACTTTTATTTTTTCACATCAATTTCTATGATAAACTACCTCACCTGCTGGACTGCTTTATGTTTGTCAGTGGTAAAACACTATTCCACCGCAGATCAATAGCAGATAAAGAAGGTCAGCTTATAAAATGCTAAAACAACTGCCAACATTTCTATTCAGAAGAGATGTTTTAGATGGGATAGTTTTCCTTTATAAAGAGATCACACTATTGTTCTCTGTCAGGAGAAATCTCAGACATTCAACAGCTTTCCTTTAGCAATTTAGTAGGGATAGCAAACAATACAAGTAACAACGTGTTAATAAATTTTGATTGGAACCTCAAAATGTAATTATTGTTCCTTGAAATTAGAATGATATTCTTACATTAGTTGCAATTAAGTTACTTTCAAAAATAAAAGATCAAAAGAGATGGAATTTTTTTTAACTGATTTTAATTGTTTTGATATTGTTCTTCCTGATAATATACTGTAACCACTGCATCCTTGAAAATTTGGTCTGCCTCTGCAGAAGCATCACATAAAACTTTCACTTGTAGAAACTTATCCTTTATAATATTAATAACAAGAGTAATAATGGGTGTCTGAATAAAATTTAATAATTATAAAATACTAACTCATGTACAATTGAGTTTTCACTAAAAGTTTTAGAAAGGGCTGTAAAGTAGAACTTAGCATTTCAGTTTAATTCTTGAAATTTTTGTCGAAACTTCTGCTGGGACTGGCAAAAACAAATTTGAAAGTGGAAGGCTTATTTTCTAAGTGTAGTGTACAATATACGTGTGTATGTGGTTAGCAATATATACACATATAGTGCAAGGAATAATTAAGGCTTTTGTGTTCTCAGAAAATAATGCTGTATTGAATTAAAGAAAATAACCTTCTTCTAGGGGTTATTGCTCATAACACTTCTTTACCTTTACCATCTGCACCAGTACAAAACACAGAGCTATGTATATCCAGGTAGGAATGTACTTTCTCAGCCATGGGAGAAAGTAAAACTATTACATTGTGCTTTTCTTTTTTTTCTTTCTTTTTGACTTCTTTGTCTAATTCACATTACTCAGCTGTTTGCTTGGATAAAAGCACAAACAGATTAGTAAGAATTCCCTTCAAGAAATTAACGAGAAAGGCACAAAGAGAAACCAGAAGTGAATAATTGTATTTCTGCATTCATCTTTTCAGACAGAACAACTCAGGACCCCAAAGTTCTCTAGTCTGTGAGGGTGGATATGAGCAATTAATCTGAGGAAAATTACCTTGTTTTCTCTTTCTCCTGGAGTTGGAAATTTGTATGGAAAATCACTGCCCTAGACATCAGTGAAAAGGAGAAAAAGGACCTGCAATATTTAAAACATGTAGCAAAGAACAATTTCAGAAATGAGTGCCAAGTCTTGAGTGTGATCCGGAGATGGAGGGCCTTCAGCTGAGGCCGTGCTTTGTGTCACAAGCACCCTGGAAAACTGAAAAACTGCTACCGAACAAACTGTGACCAACTGTTCACACGTACAGTTTCTTTTAAAAGTATAGAAATTTTTACTGAGAGGCAAATCCATTTTTGTTACTCATGTAAATATTAATGTCTTTTTCTCCAAGGGTTGCCCAGCTTTTGAGCTTCTTTTGAGCTTATTACCCTAAAATCTGTGTTTGGACATTCTTGGCAAAATTTAGCTTTCATCTCAAGGCATTATCAAAATATTAAATCTAGTTTCTCAGTATGGGAGGGGAACAGGTCAGGGAGAGCTATTGCCCTTTACTAGGTGAAATGATAACTCAAAATTCCTCACTGCAGTTGTGTGATTCTCGGTCAGATTAATTTTTAATTCTTTAATTTTTTAAAGGGCAAATTTTAAAAGTATTTTTTTCATCTTCTACAATGTATGAAATTTTAAAAATGCCATGGTCATCAATCAAACAGCAATAATTACACAAGTGTATGACTTCTGCTCTTGGTTTAAATTCAAATAGCTCAGTGCTGGGTAAGTAATGATTGTATAAAGAATAGCTGATATGTACTCTTTCAGTGGCTCATTGAAATAGCAATAGTAATGATATACTTCTTTTTTTAAAAGCCATATAATTCACATTTAAAAGCATATATTTATGCAATATATATTTTACACACCCCCCAATACAACAAGAAAACAAATGCACAGACATGTCTTACACCTTTTTAACACACATAACGTATGTTTTTAACGTATGTCATTAAAAAGAGTCAATGAAGTTATTTCAAACCAACAAAAATATAAGTACAGAGTTTGGGCATGGGGTTTTAAAATGGAGAATGGTTTCTGATTAATTTCCTCATATTAAGTCTAAAAAAATTGATAGCACAAACAGAAGAGTGAGGGGCAGCCTATTTTCAGCACAGCTGTGGCTGCCCCTGTGAGGAACAAATACATTATCCTGGCTTTGCCAGGGACCTCCTCAGAAGCACTAAGAAGCTATGAATCATGCTGTCCAAAAACATTGTTTTGGCCTTCCATGGTATTTCTTTCCTTTTGTTTGCTTCTCAAGGGTTGCAGTCCTTCTCAAATTTTAGTGTTTCAGACTCTTGTTACCTGTCATGCTGCTAGCCACCCTGTCCCAGACAGGTATAGATTTTTCCAGCTAAATTTGGTTACAGTAGCTAATATAAAAATACACCCAGGGAACGAAATGTCATTTACAGAGGGTGCTTCTTCATCTCCTTCATAAAGAAGCCCTAATAATTACACATACACACACATACACACTCTCTCTTACCATCGGTAAGTACACAAACATAATTAAAAGTCTGCACCCTTTCAGTCATAAGGAAAAATGAGTTCTCTCGTTGGTCCATTGAGGACTTACAGGGGAATTTCTAAATCCTCTGTGCTACATTAGTGGTGTGTTTTAAAGTTCAAAGAACTCAAAAAATTTAACAACCTGACATAAAGAAGCTCTCAAGAGCAAAGAACATTGAAAGCCCAAAAATACCAAATCAGAAAGTTATTTAAGAGAACTCTAAATAGGCTTAAAATAATTTCTTACACCTCTCCACATTGATTACACAGTTGGCCCTTCACATGTCACTTTTACAAGCTGGCAAGCACATTCTACACAGCAAAGGTTATTTAAAAAATTTATTAAAGATCAACTTGAACATTATTTTCAAGACTGAAATGTTAAATATCTATAATTTCATCCTTAAAATAATTTACTATTTCATTTCCTTTATAATTTATGACACTGTTTTCATAACAATTATAACCATTTGTGTAGAAAAAATGTACTAGATTAGCCTTTTATAAGAATTTTAGCTTACATGGGGACCCAGATTTTTTAAACAAAGTTGCATCAGAACTTTTAAGCTGTAGGCAGAAAGTAAAGTCTTAGGAGGAGTTTAACTCTTCAGATGGTTTCAGAAAATAATAATAAAATACTGAGATACTGTGTATTTTTATAAAATACATTACTGAGGGGGGAAATATACTGAAATAAATAAACCCACACAAATTTAATTTATTTAAGCATATGGTGAAAAGATGTGAAGCATATTTAGTCAGTAGCTACAGTTCTAATAGAAATTATCTGATGGACTTTGTTTCACTCAAGTCAAGCTAAGCCAGCTATAAAGCTTGAGAATTAGAGTTTCAGGAAATTTCCTCAGTGCATCCATGCCTTATCTATAACTTGTGGAAACAGGGCACTGGGGGAAGTCTAATAGAGAGAAAAATCCTACGCTTAAAAATAAAAATGTCTTTATTTTTTTCAAGTACAGAGACTTCTCTAAACAAAAAGTAGTGAGGGGCATACAAACTAGACTATACCTAATCATATTGAATACTAAATAAGGCTTGCTTTTTGTCAAAGCATATTTTCTAAAGGAAATATTAATATCCTGCTACCTCCCTTTTGTGACCAATAGCTGAGTGATAAATCCTCAGGTTCCTTTGTTCTCTGTAGTTTTTGAGACTGAAACTAGAACTGTTGTTTCCTATAAATACTTTCAATCATCCTTTCTATTCCTTACTCTTTCCCCCAACCCAGTGCTTATAAAAAAGCAAAGAAATTGTCTTTTATTTTTCTTAAATAGCAATATAAAACTATTAATATGTTCGGTTCTCAATCTATAATTATTCACAAGGCTGAGATTTTCTTGGATGACATTTTTAAAAATTCTATTTATAAAACTTACCTGCATGTTCTTTTATGTTAAAAAGCCATCAAAGCACATAAAAATCAATACAGTACCAGCATTTTGTTTTCTGCAAAACAATACTTATGTGTCAAATGATTTCTTATCTGCTGAAATATGTTTATTATATAATGCACACTGAAAAAGAGGCAATCCTACCTCATAAAAGCTGTATAAACAGGAAAAAAGACCTTGAAACTAAGTGGTAAATTAACCTTTCCTGCTTCTTACTTCTTGCCTTGAATCCATCATTGGTGAAAAGGAAAATTATGTTTTTGTCACAGAGGAGAAAAATCTGAGAGCTTGCTTTGATTGAAAACTCTATTTAATTTACTACCTTGTGAATTAATATTGTGCAGTTTGGGACTGAATCTTAACCCAAAAGCTGCAGCATTCCTCAAATTCTCTTTGGATCTGTACAGGCATTATTGACAGACTACTTGAAGTCTGCACAGGAGCACCAATATGCAAAAAATGTATAATAAAAAAACCTCACTCATGAGCCCTAACTTTGCTGTTTGACGGCCTATAAAGTACAAATAACCTTATTCCCAGAAATCAGAAGCTGGCCCTGTGAAAATAACAGTTGTTCTCCTCGAACTACTACATGATTAAGCAGTGCATTCTTTCCAGAAATGCCCTCTCAGTTTCTGCTGTACTTTAAAAGGGCCACTGACAAGGATTAAGATATGAGTGAAAACCAAATACATATATATATATATATGACCTTCAGGTAATAGTGGTCTAAGGTTAGGAAATGGTTCAATATGCATTGTTTCTTCTCAAAGGAGACAGCTCTTAAGACAGGACAAATAGCAATAATTTAAAAATACACTTATGTCTGTAGAGGTTTGAAATCTTCAGTAAATCAAAGCTTTCTCAAAGTCTAAGTTTCTATACTTTCCAGGGATAATGAGAAAATCATCTGAAAGTAGACAAAACTTGAGTACAAATATTCCAAGGCTCTTTCTCTATACTATGTGTATCAAGATGTAAAAACATTATCTATTTAGAAATACGTACTTTTATTGAACTCTGAAACTTTATTCCTCAAAAATTTTTTATCGCAATTAAAAACCTTCATCAGTAATTACATATGTGAACAAAATATTCTTGTATAACACAGTCAACTCCCATTTTAAGGTTTTCCCATGAAGAAAACCTTCATTTATTTGTGAAAACAAAACAAAACAAAAATAGATCAGAAGCATGAGAAACTGATAGTCTTCGACAAATCAGTTTTTCAGGGGCTTATTATAGTCCTAGGTACTTTCTGAAAATAGATTAATGAGAGAAATAGCAGCTGATTTCATTTGGATGGTGTAATATATATGTGTGTTTGTGAGGAATATAGTGGGACTCAAATGACATTTTAAAAGTTCACATGTATTATGTAGAAGATTTACAAACATAATGCACTTATTTGGGGTTTTTTCCACCCAAGGCTGTCAAGGAGCTCTTTGTTTTGAACTTTTCTCTATATATACTTCTCATCTTCCCAGCTCATTTTCAGTGCCCTACAAAAATAAACTTACTAATTCAATTCAAATACACAAATATCATAAGCTGTAAGGAAAAAAAAAACAAAACAACACTGTCTTGAATATACTGCTTAGTAACATCAGTATTACAGTAAATAACATGAACAAGCACCAAAGCAAACATGAAAACTGACCCATTTGTTGCTGACTCCTGCTACAAGATTACCACCTTGTACATAATTTTTGATTCTCTGTCTTGTCCTGATGTTCTTACGTATATGTTTACTATTACTTAAGAATTTTCTTGTTCATCCTCTGACATGCCTTTGTTGAGTGACTCTGATTTAGCTCAAGGCATTTAATTTTGGTCCAGTGAGTGCTCTATGCCGTCAGGTGAAAGGACAAAGCGGTGACCAACAAAATAATCAAAACAAGAATGGTAATTTTGAGCAGTTGAGAGCTATGACCTCTGAATCCAAGCCCTACTCAGTAAAAGCTTGCTTGGAAACAGAATAATATATAGAGATGTCACATTTACTTAATGTCCTCAACACACCTTTCAAAAGTAGGTTCCTTTTGTTTCTGCAAAAATAAACAAACATGATAACTTTTAAGGACTGATTGTCACAAAGACTCCATTCTGCAAAAAGGAAGTTTAGAATTTAATTGATATTACTGCCTTTCAGGGATTGTAAGATTAGAATTTTAGCCACAGTGAAGTTAACCTTTTCATAAAATTCTGATTTAACACTGCAGTGAAAACTTCATGATTAACAAGATCATAAACCTTCAATGTCTAAGAATTTTTCTGCAGCCTATGGCTTTGTCAGCATTCCAACCAGCAGACTACTTCTTCTACATCAAGATTTATGTGACTGAGAGAAGATTCATAAGATAGCGCAAAATGCTGCACAAAGCCCACTCCTTTTCTTTTCTGAAATATTTTTTGTCTGCATACAGTTGATTAAAAACAAAGAAACAAAAAACCACCCAAAATATGAATTTAGAATCTTAAACATAGACCATATAATTTTGTTAAGTTCTTAGAGTAAAATTTACTATTACACTCAAATAATGAAATTCATGCTTGTAACAAACTTTAATTTTGCATTACAGGTTTTGAGGGTTTTTTGCATAAACTTCCTTCTAAAGTCTACATAAAAATATTTTACAGAGCATTCCAAGCATGTATATGTAACATATTTTGTATGTGTGAATATTTTATCTAGCGTTAGTAATTGGAAACTGTTTAGAAAAATCTTTCAGGGCATCAAATGCAATTTATGGTATAAGTTCCTTAGCATTGGACACTTAAAAGATAGAAAATTAGATGCATGAACAATCATGGGTTTCCTAGTGCTAACTCCAGAATTTTATTTTCAACTATTAAATAAGATGTGAAACTAATCTGGTTCATTTTCTAATTAGAGAAATGAGATAATGTTCAAAACCAACATAATCAGGCTCAACCTTGTTAGAACAGTTTTTAGCTACTATACATCTCTATCTTATTAATGCTAATCTGGTACCTGGAAGTGGAAGAGTTTACAAAAATTTAAAATGTCACCATGACATTATATCTATCCCACTGCTAGGTCTGCTAATTTGAATCTGGAAAACATCATTATAAAAATATTCCCAATAATATCCCAGACTTGATGCCTCACATGCAAGGTACTGAAAACCACAAAAGTTATAATAGTGTGTTAGGAATTAACATATAAGTGATAGACTTTTTGCAAATAATATTTCCATGAAGGCCAGCTGAATCACTAAAGCACAATCACTGTAATTCTGAGATGTCTGCTTGGCTCAGCAGTTTTATTACACAGATCAATTTTGCATTACCTCCTTCTGGTTGTGAGAGCCTGCAAGTGCTCATAGAGGGAGGTCATAAAACATTTATAGGCCTTAGAATGTCACGTGCAGCAAAGAGTGAATCCTCCATCTGTGGACAGACATTTGAAAGAGGTTTTTCTGAGAAGCCTGTGGTAATCATTTGCCCCAGTCCACGCCCTAAAAAAATTTCATTTAAATTGCCTTTACAGGATTTATCCTTGATTAGTATTTGGGATTCTAAAATGTAACTGCAAATGATACACACACTGAAAATCATATGCAATAATTTTCTTATTATTAATGTCCCATGTACCCAAAATGTGGAAAAGTAAACAATATTTCAGTTCTTCTCTAAGTGATAAAGCCAACAGACAATTAAAGAAGAAAAGTAGAAAGATAGGACTGAAAAAATAGTGTATAATAGAACTCTGCAACACAAGGGCTAGTGTATTTCAGATTAAATAGGAACAGAAAAATGGTTTATTTAGTTTTATTTCACATGACAAAGTTCACATTGAGTGCTTAAAATGTCCAACTTCTCCCTCAATATTTCATCATCAAAGTAAGAAAATTTTTTCAGTTAAACATGCTATAGTCATTGATCTCCTAATTAAGAAGTCCATTTGAGTCCTTTGACCTCAACAGCAGAACACTCAATCCTTTCTGAAAGTCTACAGTATAAAAACAGAACAAAGATTTCAAGTCGTGAAACATACAGTAATTCAGTAATGAGAAACCTACAGAATTCTCAGACTCCTTGTGTAGGGACATCTTACATGAATTTTGGAATGGTTTACTAACACAACAAAAGGGATAAACTCAGCTGAATAGAGAGGAGCATTCCTCTTATTAATCATTGATAATGGTTGTGACCTCTGTAACAAATCAGTGCTGAAACTATTCTATGAAAAAATGAGAACCAAGGAGAAAATAAACCATGAAATGGTTATAAAAATCCTGTATTTAACCATAATGACCCTGCAGGTTGTAGGTACTGTGCACAACACACAATTCTGTTGGGAAGAAACTATGAATTAAGAAAGGTTAAAAAGTCAATAGTGCTGACAAATTAAATCAGGAGAACATCAAATGCAATATACATCTTTATTCATGGCAGAGGACTGATATACATATACATGAGAAAACTGAGTAGTCTGTCCTACTGAAACCATGCTTTGACCTTCTCTCCCACAAATGTTAGAAAGATAAGTTATTAATTCAAAAATTAGAAAAGTGCTAGTTTTGAATCTGATTGTAACCAAATGATTAAGCAGCAGGCAGGTATTCTATGCATACATACATCTTTTTAGGCATATATACATATTTTTGTACATATACACATGGAGATGTTTTTTAGGGGGCTTTGGTGTTACGGAATCACACAGAAGTTGAACTTAGAAGGAGCCTTTTGAGATGTTTTCGTACAACTCATACACTTTTTTTCACACACCCAGTTGCAACTGAATTTCCTTCTTCATCAATACCTAAGCTGTTCCTTTCAATCCACTTCATGCAAAGCAAACAGTGCATTCCTATAATCAAGTGAACAGAATCCAAGAGAAAAAAAATCACCAATTTGCAGTTCAGTTACAGTGACATTTATTAAGCTCTGAAGGTCTCATCTGAGTGTCAGTGAATGTCATATGCTGATTTTATAATATTTACTTCTTACATACTTTGTCCGTTGAAATGGCATTTATATGTCTTACCTTTCTACGATACTGAAAATTGGAATTTAATATCTGAAACATCTAGCTTTTTTTTCCACAACTTATCAATAAAATTCAGGACCTTTAACTGCAGCTTGGGTTTGGCCTTAGGAATTACAAACGAAACCTTGAGTATCTATAGGGGAGGTACTGGAAATAAATGCAAATGCATAAATGTAGGAGACAGAACATACGATTTCTCTCCTTACCAATACCAAGGATTTTTGTTTCTTTTAAATTTGGAAGTCATTAAGTCTTATCTGCATAATGGAGATAAAAGCTACTTGACAGGGTGCTCAACAACAGATTCCATTCTTCGATCCCTGGTGATGCAAATAACAGTTACACACCTTTCTTCCTCCATCACCTCCAGCCTTCTGCAAGGAGTTACCATCTCCAGGTCAGCTCCTTACCTCTTTCATCCCAATCTGCTTTTCACTTTTGCTCAGTGCTACACTGTACTTACAGTCTTTCCTTGCTGCCAAGCTTTTCATCTCAGTACCTGTTCTTGCTAAGCTCTTTCCAAGGACTCATCAGTTATTTGTCTTTCTGGATTCTGTTGTCTCCTACAGCAGCAAAACAAACATAACACCAAAAGCAAAAGTTTTCCTCAACCCTTTTAAGCCCCAAGGTGAAACACTTACAGAACAACCATTTTTCACATCACAAAGTTAAATGCTACATTCTAAAATTAAAGTTTTCATGAATCAAATGGAAACTGTGGGGTTGGTTTGTGGGTTGGTTGGTTGGTTGGTCGGCCTGAGACAAACAAATAATCTAAATTAAATATCCACAAAATTACATAAAACTTGAAAAGGGTAGTTCAAAAGATGAGTCTGCTATTAGAGGTAATGTGGTTGTCTGAACCTGCCATATATGACAGATCATAATTTTCTGTAAGAAGAGAGATGCACTCTACAAATGTCTATGAATTGACTTTTAATACTTTTCAAAGTTAAAATATTATTTTTTTCTGATTGTATAATGAGGTCAGAAAGGTAAGGTATGTGGAACTAATACAGTATTTTTGCAGAAAAATCTGGAGCAAATAAATGAGTGAAGTTTTCACACTTCAACATTCTGATCCTAAACACCAGAATCTATAGTAAAAAAAAATATGTTCCTTTGGCATTAGTACTGTCTGCAAGTGCTGATTTTTGTCCATCACAACACATCTTTCAGATTCTGTAGTCTTGTTTGTCTCTTAAAGCTCCAGTTAATGTAAAGCATTCAAGACTATAATTAATTTCTACAACCAACACCAAGGGATTGTTCCACATCTAATTGCATCCCCCACTTGCTCTTCATTGAGAGGTATAGGCAGAGTTTTCTGATCCCTCCAGATTATTTCCACACTTTGTCAAAAATTAGTGGAAGCAGGGCAATGTGTGCTTCTAACTAACTGAACAAGAACATCCTATTTCAGTGCTTTGAGATGAATCATGAAGTGCCTATAACTGTGAGAATCAGGGCAGATTATCTCAGAAAAGCTTTACAAAGTCCAGAGGTGTGACAACTTTAGTTGCAGTTTTGCTCCAAGAATATAATGAATGATGACTTATAACACTTAGTTTAGGATTTCTTTGGTCAAGGTAAGTCTTATGCTAGTATTTCTTTATTATTGGTGCTAGATGTGATATTCTATAAAGATGGAGTTGGAGTATTATCTATTTGTAGCCTTTATATCAGGGAGCATTTTATGTGGGATTAAGGTAGAACATGAATGCACAGGTCTAGGAACAGAAGCTATTTTTCTTAAATTTTGATTTCTGAGATGAACTTACTGAGAACCTTGGCAACTTCACAGGTATTGTCTGTTTATTGATCTTACTGACACAATGCAGATTAGCATTAACAAGTATTTCTCCAGCTGCACCAGTAAAATCGTAACGTCACTGTAATTCACACATGGAAGATGTGTCATGTTACCATGGAATTTTGCATGAAAACACAGAAGTAATGTTTTGCTCTGAACTGCAAGTGGATGCCCCCAGTCTTTGTTAATTCAGTAGGTAAAGAAAGGTAGAAAGGATGAATGATGACTCGTGATGCTACTGTTTCAATAATTGGAACAAGATGATAGGAGGCATATTTTGATATGGGAGGAGGCATGGCGACATGGTAGAGGAACAGAAGTATCTTCCCACAGAATTCAACCTCTTCTCTTTGCTAAACAAAGCTGAATTAACCCAGTCTTGCTCCCTGTAGAAACTACCCAAGAACGTCAAGTCAAATATGTTTTCTGGGGAGAAGAAAAAGAAAGGCATTGGAGAAATATTTTATAGACAGTAGCAATGAATTGGCAAATAATTGGAACCTGAAGGAGGTTTCATTTTCATTGCTTACATGGCATTTTAACTTGCTCCTAGTTACTGCAGCATGAAAATATAAATATTCCACAGGATTTTTATGAACACCATATTACGTTTTTCCTTTCCTTTGGCTTACTCGTGTTTTATTTTTAATATTTCTGAAAAACTCTTATCTCAGTTTATCTCCATTTTGCCTTGTGGGATTAATGTTGATTACATAGCAGGGTTTCTGGTAGTTCTCTTCCTTTCTTTTTATTTTTCAACCAAAATTCAATATAATAATGCAATATCAAACAATTATTTTGCAGAAATCTACAAGTACCACTAAATGGAAGAGCAGTTTTTGCTTTTTCTTTAACTATCCACAAGTAAATGAGTTCTCTGTCTTCCATTTAATCTGATATTTTCTTATTTTGTATTGTGCTCTCTTTTTTGTGTGTTACTCTTTCCTTATGACTTGTGCATGCATTTTTTGGATTCTCTGTCTGAGTCTTTGTCTTATTCAGTATTTTATGACATAAAATGTTAACTTATAGAAGTAAATACCGTGAGATACCATAAAGACAACAACAATAAAAGTTACTTTTTAAACAGATAATAAGAAACCTCCAAACTCTAATTTGTGTTCCTTTTAAATGTATTCCCTGGAGGGTAAAAAGATAATTCTTCTCTTGAAAGCTCTTTCACATCTTTCTATCTCCAATCTTTTTTGTTTGCTCTTCTGAGCCAGGGAATACATGAAGCAAACAATAAAATAGTATGTTCTGTGGACTTCTCTAACATGCCTTGCCTATATCTAAGTAAAATAAAAGTATCCTTAGCATTTTATAAACAGGTTATTAATACACAAGTGGTGTTCTAATTTTCTTTCTGAGGCAATGACACTGGTAATAGGGGTATTCTCATATCTAAGTAATACATATGTAAATAGCTAGCTGTTAGGGTAAAAGGATGGCCATATGTCTTCCAAGTAATTCTGACTCTGTAGCCTGTATCTACTATTTTCCTGTGCTTCAAGAAGCATGGGAGGAATTAGTTTCCCTAGTCTTTCACTGTAGTTTCATCCAGAAACACTACTGAATTGACAATGGTTTTACAATTCTTGAGTTATCTATTCTGTGGATGATGCACACTGCAGTACAGCCAACAAGCATAAAGCTATCAGTGTAAGCTAGAAAAGAAATTAATTCTCTGAAGTTCGAGTTGTGCAGGCATGGAAACCTTAAATAAAAAAGGTGAGGGGAGCAGGAACTTAATCCTTAATGATTATAACTAGTGACTGCAACAGTGCTTTAGTGAAATGAAAAGGTCAAAAGACTATTTAGCATATAAAGAGATAAAGCCCACTCAAAGTATAGCAATTATTTTCTCACTTAGACTTGCATATACTGTTCAGTACCCCTTGTAAGCGTGCCACCTTTTCATAGGTACTGGGTTTCATTCTGCCTTACTCACATTTCATAGCAGGTCTTGTCAGCAGTCCAAGCAAAAAAAAAATCCAATGCACATCTGACACCGCACACCTGGGGTGATGTTACTTGGGACTCATTAAATACTGTACTGGAGCAGATCTTCTTACCCTTTGAAAAGGTTATATACATCTGATGACAGCTTCTGCATCTTGTTCTGTAATGCACCAGAAAAGAAAATAAGCCAATTCCTTTCTTCTTTCCAACTTCACTTCTAGGAACCTGGGCTCCAGTGACAATATCTCCTTAATATTAAGTAAATGAAGCATTTTACTAGATAAGCTGCAGAATGATGGATACATGGATACCTGGATACATGTTAATTTTGTGTGACTAGTCTGCACATACTTCTCTATGCGAGCGCTAATTTAGTAATTTGTTTTTTGTTTAAAGACTTCTTGTTTTACTTTGCAATTGCATTTTTTGTCCTTTTTTTTTCTTTCTTGCTTTGGTTGGGTTCTATATTTTTGATGATTTTGAAGGTTAACGTATTTTAATCTGTCTTGGAATTTATGATATGTTAGCTTAGTTGTTAGTGTTTACAATGAAAATGCCTTTTTTTAAACTCATGAGAAATTATTTTCATTCACATGTTAGTGATGCCAAAGTGTTCTGACCTGTGTGTTTGTGCAAGGTGCCATTACTATTCAATCTCCCTCCCCAGCTAATACACTTCAGTTTTACTCAAAGTCAGTCTGTGTGAGAAAAAGTTGCTTCATATTAAACAATCTGACACTTTTTTCCATAAGAGGGCTAAATTTTGAGCAGGGGCTAGAAGTTTGCAGCTCAGCTTTGGGAGATTATTTCTTTGTCAGAAAGGGAAAATTGACATTTCTCTATAAATTTGCTAATGCAAATATACAAAACTCTCTTGCTCTTTTGGTACATGTGATAGCTTCAGACACAGACTTGGGACAGCTGTCACTTTTACTCTCAGTCTATCTTATTAGACATAGGCAGATTGAAAGAAAGAGAATAGCTCAGTTTGAATAAAAGTGAAGGAAAAAGGCTGCTCTGGAAAGACTAAGAAAATTACTAGGAACCTAGGAACCCCAGGGAGAAAGGCTATCAGGAAGAATGGATAACACCTGACAACAGTGGAAAAACAGGCCTGAGGAAGGGTTGATGGGGCTAGAAGGAAAAGAAGCAGGCAGGAAGAGATGTCACCAAGCTGTCTTGTAGAAGTGTTAGTACCAGACTGACTCTGGCTGGTACCCCTTTCCTAGCGTAATTCCTTACAGAAGCAATAAAAATGTGGAGGAACCAGACTGAAATAAGGTGTATCAGTTCTTGCATCTATTTCACTAAAAATAAAGGGATTTAGGCAAAGGACATTGTATCTAGGCTTCTGCAATCTTGTGATTCCAAGCAAATTACTACATCTGTACTGTAGAGATGGATTTGAGACTAATTGGGAATAATAGAGAAACAGAATCCAATTAAAAATATCCCTCTTTCATCTGCTCTATGCTACAAACTACCTGTTAAGTTTTGTTTTATTGGTGGCATCTCCTGATTTGTGCTACCTGGCATGAAACAGCCCTGTTAAGAGCTGACTGAAAGAAACGGCAGACAATGACTACGTATCTGTACATTTGTTGATAACAGACACAGCAAAGGGGAATGTATTTAAAAGACTGAGGGAGAGGCAGATACTCTGTGCGAGATTAAGAAAAAGTTGCATGATTACAGGCTGTCAGTACGTATTCCAGTGAGAGACTGGGCTTTCTCCATGTCACTGACTTTGGCCTCAACTTGTCACTGCATTCAAATGTGAAAATGTTGTCAGCAGATTTAGTGTAGATTCACCTGGGCAGCAACAGTGGAAGGGGACGAAGAAATATTAAGCAAACTCAATCTGTCATGTCTAGGTTTTTTGTTAACTCTCTCATTCACAACACCAACTTTTACTTTCTCCAGATTTATAGAATCACAGAATCATAAAAACACTAAGATTGGAGAAGACCATTAAGTCCAACCACTAACCCAACATCTTCATGGTCACCACGACATTATGTGCCTAAGTGTTACATCCGCATTCCTCTTGAACACCTTCAAGGATGTGATTTCACCACTTCCCTGAGCAATGTCTGACCACTCTTTCAGTGCAGAAATAACTTCCAATATCCAGTCTAGATCTTTCCGGGTGCAATTTGAGGGCAAGTTCTGTCTTTCCCTTGTCTCCTTTCAGGCAGTTGTAAAGAGTGGTGAGGTCTCCCCTGAGACTTCTCCAGGCCAAACAACCCCAGTTTCCCTAACTGGTCCTCATCAGACCTATGCCCCAGACCTTTTACCAGCTCTGCTCTCCTTGTCTGGACACACTCCAGCACCTCAATATTTCCTTGTAATGATGAGATAAGAACTGAACACAAGAATTCAAGAGGTAACCTCACCAATACTGACCACACCATTTCTGATACAGGCCAGGATACCATTGCCCTTCTTAGCCACCTGATAACCAGCATATCTAAAGACAAGGTATGTGATTTTGTCTTCCTTCTCATCTTCTGCAAATATTTGATATCATCATATGGATATAGTATTTAAAAAAAAAGCAAAACTGAAGACATTTCATTTCCTAAAGTCATATCAAAAGTATAAGCCACTATCCAGAAATAAAATATGTCCCTGGAAAGCTCATTTTAAAGTGCAAAATCCAGTGCAGACAATCCTCCTTTTAGTCTTAATTGAACCCTCAGTTTTCAGTATTCTGTTTGAAATACAATCTTATCTTTGCCTCTTTTATGTTTTTCTTGCAATTTCTTTCGTTTAATTTCTTTCCTTTCTTCCTCGTAGTGTCAAAGACTTTCCCCAGCGCATAAGCAGCAATGTGTGGTACTAGTGTATGCCATACAAGTACCAAAAACTTGATTGTTTTAAAATTAATTGGGTCCAAAATCTGGTACTTTTTCTTTAATCCTCTCTCACCCAAATTTAAAAAATTTTAATCAGTACAGTCACATTCAAGAATCTGGAACTTCAACAGCTGTGGAGGTTTGCTTCAAAGTTTCTATTCTGTCATCTCTTTCCTTTTTCCAAACTGGTAAGTCTTCACCTGTGTCTTTCATTTTTCTTCATTTATTAGCTTTCTAGATGATTGTTGTACTCTAGTTTACACATAATTTTCCTTAACAAGATGGCCCAAACCCATCCTCAGAAGTTATAGTCATGTTGCACAGCACCAGAGGTGCCTTATTGCCTTAGCTAAGGGCCAACAGTTTGCAGCTCTGTAAACTTGAACCAGGCTGCTGTAGCCAAGTGTATTTCAGTTTTTACACACATTTCTTTCCATGAAATGAAGACACCATTAATTCTCATCCCTAAGCCATTTAATAAATAAATAGGCAATCTTTAATTCTAGAAGCTGGACAAGTGTACTGTATACTTTTACCATTAAAAGTTAGACAGATGCTCTTTCCTGCTACAAGAGCTGGATGGTGTATCTGTCTATAATGTGTATAGCTTGAAAGAAAAGGCAGGGTTTGTAACAGGTTTATAGTTTCAATGAATGCTGACCTAACTCATCCAGCAACTGAGCCAGAGTGTGGACTGGAACACTTTTCAAAAACATTGCAAACCACCGTAATTGTCTACTCTAAACAGAAAAGAAGCATCAACAGACCTGATGGGCTTTTTCTATCTTCTAATGTGTTTTAGGAAATACAGAAAATTGATGTAAGTCAGAAACAGGAAGGAATCAGAAATGGCTACAAAAGCTTTTTCATATGTAGGACTGATGTTTCTCCAGAAGCATGAGTTCTTTAATTCATTTTTTGGAAGTACAAATGGATGCACCCATGACATTCTTCCTGTGGTTTTTCAGCATAAAATTTTCTGGTGAAATTTTTAGTCTTTAAATAAATATTGACAGTCTTTGACACTTACTAATCTTCCCTTTTTTTGATGCACTCCTCAGGACTTGTTGGCTGCTCACCACATCTCCACTGCCAGCTCGTTAGTTCAGTTCCTGGACGAGTTGGAACAAAGGCAGAGATTTAAAGCTTGCAAATCACTGATTAATTTCCATTCCCATCTCACTTTTTTTCTTTGTCCTTTTTTTTTTTAATAAAGCGAACAATAAATTACATTTGAAGTATTTATTAGCTTTTTCTTTTTAAACACTGCCATTGCTCTTTGCGGCAAAAATTGTAATTAATAGCTATGCAACATAGTTCCTTTTTCTGCTCTGAAGAAAAAGCAAGGTTTATTCAAATTATAGGACACATGCAAGTTGGTTTTAGTGATTCAGGTCAGTATGAAACCTCCAAATGCACAGTTAATTTCAGCTGTTCCTACTGAGCTGTCAGTACATCTTATCCCAAATGGAAGACATTTATCCCACTGTGCTCCTGGCAGGACACATACATTCCTCAGATGCTTCATTCCTTGCTTCTTTAAAAGGCCGCTGTCATCATAAATAGTGATCAACCCCATCTCTTCTGGGAGATGAGTGTTCTCGACCAGGAAGGTGCAGTAAAGATAAAATTAGCATCTGTTTTCTTTTCACAGATAGTGTATGAAAAAAAGGAAAGTTTCCCCCCTGCAAATAAACCATGTGGACTGCCACAGTGCTTTCAGTGTGAAATTGGTTGGATCTGTCTGGGAGCAGGGTAAAGCAATGCTTCATTTATGTTTTATACATTATATGGAAAAACCAGGTAATTTCAGATAATTCTTTTTTCTCATCAAAATAATTGTGTTCTTTTTTCCCTTATTTATATTTTCTCTTACTAATTCTGCATTGTGATCATTACAATTTCTCTCCCATAACACTTTTTCACACTAAAACATGGGCATCACACATTTATCTTTCTATCTCTTCCTTTGCCTGTCTTGCAGCTCTAGCCCCCAATATCTCTTATCCTTCTTCACGTATCCTCCACTCCCACCAACTGAACTGCTGTTGAAGGCAGTGTTCATTTCAATCCCATTTGGATTTTCCCGGAGGGAGAAAGAGAAGTATGTGAGGAAAGATATTTCTTTCTCCTTTCCCTTGTCCCCTGAGAAGAATTACTATCAATCTTTACTTCGCTTTCATACTGAAATAAATGTTAATTAATTTTAACATCCCTGCAGCACAGAGAGAGGATTGCTCCAAACTACACAGTGACCCCTTCCACTTTTTTCTTGTCAGCCTTTTGCTTTCAACTTTCATTGCTCCACTTTCTGAAATTGGACCTAATGCAACAAATGATAAAATACAATGGGAGAAAGACAAAAGTGAAGTCTTTGGACTCCTTCCTTATCTATTCTTAAACCAATCCCAGGACAAAAATTTTCAGTCAGCAAATAGGATGCCTTTACTGCCCTAAAGCAGGAATAACCCCTTGAATGAAATCAAACATGGCTCTGCAGAATGGAGAATCCTCCAAAGACCTCTTATATCACATGAGCAACCTTTGCCCTGACAGGACTCAGAGACACTGGGAAACAACTAATGCCTATATTAGTATGTTCAAGCAAATGAGCATATGCCAATTACAAGCCAGTCCTGCTGAATTACAAAAATGCTCCATAAATATGGAGCATAACCTTGGGCAGAGGTAAAAATAAAGGAACACAACATTTGACAGATAATAGCAGATAATAATCTAAACTGGGCTTCACTGCAAATATCAGAGCAACCGACATATTTGTAGAAGAGCAGCAAGAAAAGTTTTACTGCCTTCCATGGAATTCTACCTTATTAAATTCTAAGGATTCTTTTGCTTATACTTTGTAGCAAAGAGTGTTCTTAGAATATCAATTCTGATTTCACTAGTGAATCATATACACAGGCATCTCTGTAACATCAACTGCAATTCAAAGTATCTTCACTTGAACCTTTCAGGAATAAATTGTTGAAACAGAAAGACAAGTGAACTAACAAATTAAGTTTATGTTCTCTCTTGTGTTGGAATTTTAGAGAATTTTCTGTAAGAAACAAAACTGCCCTCTCCACTGTACTTTGCTGCTTCCGTACGAGGGCTAGAATTTCACTACCTTTCACTTCATTGCCACCTTGATAACATCCTGGTTTCAACATACTATTAGAAGTTTACATTCTGTATTTAAGACCATTTGACTGTGGTTTCTGTCTTACTCTAATCTTGCCAAAACACTCATTTAAAATAAACAAGTACTTTCTGTAACTAGGCAATAGATATTGCACTGTCTCTCAAACATTTGCTGAATAATTTGGTTTTTTCAGATTTCATCTTTTCCTCTTATAATAGTATTTAATTTGACAATAAAAAAATTAGATCTCTCTTACTTGAATTTTTATTCCTCAGTCTCTTTATGATTTTCTCCCATGTATCTAAGTTGCACTTATTTCTCTCAGCTGCCAACACAAAAATCCTAATTATTCTAATGATCATTTAAATTTACCAATTATTTTGACTCTTGAAGTAAGGTCTGATAGGAATTTCCCATAAGCTCAAATTTCTGACATTACCCACACCTGATTATTTTACTCTCACTTGTGCTCCTGAGCCCACAACAAGTTTCAGAAATTTTACCATGCTTTCACTAGAATAGAGCAGCAGGCTAAAAGGGCAGTTAGCTGAAATTAGAATCAAAACCACAAAAGCTAAAGTAAATTTTAGGTTAAGGTTACCTAGTCAAATATAAAAAAAACTATGTTGTTTTCAGTCAGTGTAAGTTTTTAGGAGTACCATTTTAAATTCATTAACTTTTCATTTCTACTAAAAATATACTTAAGAGAATTCAGTTTCAAAAAGTCTGTCCCTTGAAAAAATTATACCAATATTGAGGGTGAACAATTTTTCAGAACAGAAAAACTGGACAGTGGAAAAAACTATTCAGAAGAAAGATACACTGAAACTAACAGAGTGAAAACAACCATAATCACATCCAGCCAAAAAAGCTGGCCTTCTATCCTCATAATCTGCCTTCAAAGTTGACCAGTATGTGTTACTTCACAGTGAAGTGGATTAAAAAACAATGAATATATTTTTAGTTTGAAAATTTTACTGTAATGCCCAAAAAAGAATACTTCATTACATTACAAAGATCAAAGACAGCACTAAAGTCACTTTTCTTTCCTTAAGTCAAGAATTTTTAACAGAGGGTGACACAAAGTCCTTTGATTTGCATACAAGGCCCATTTTTTTCTTATTGCAGGTGGTAGATCTTAGTTTGTAAAAAGCATCTCTTGAAAGATTATTTTGATTTTCCTCTTTTCCCGTTAAATTTTATTTTCTTTAGTTATTGATGTAACACATAATATAATTTTAAGACAAAGACTCAAACGTGTTTGTACTGTGGGCAGAACCACCACCTGCTACTTCTAATTATCTCTCACTTCATTGTCTACTTTCATCATATTTTGCTGTACTTTTCTCTGGAAACTTCTGGAATTACAAAAATTTCTTATTGCCTCTCTGAGGTCAAAAACTTATAAAGTTAAACATTTGGTAAGAAAAAGCTAATCAGTGTTTATATTTACCACCTCTTGAGTTCTACAATTTAAAAAAAACCAAAACCAACAAATCAAAAAAGGAGTACAAAAGCAAAGTTTACATTTTGTACACAGTGATGCTATAGCTTCTTAATTCTCTCAAAATGTTATTGAGACCAAAGTCTTAGGAGAGTTAAGCACAAACAATTATACATCTGGAAACATTATGAAAACACCAATATACTGAAAAAAACCTCTAAAAGTGCAGAAAGGCTATTTTGTTACAGAAAGCACAATCCCCATGTTTCAAAGGATGTGGCAGGAAAAGGTGCTTCTCACACCTCTGTACTCTCTGGTATTTACAGCACTGTCAAGGAGATAACACCAGTGCAGGTAAATCAATGATCTCATTCCCTATAGTAATTTCTGCATCTGTAGTAGATTTTTACATGGTTAAGACAAAAGGTAGCAAAAGGACAGTACATAAAACACAAAAAAAGTACATAAAAATTATCAAGAATATCAGGAAAAAAATCTCCACAGAACTGAGAAAACCCAATGCTCAGCTGCAGTCATATTACAGTGTAGTGTATATCAAGGAGAGCTGAAGTAAGGAGAGGGTGGGTGAACAGAGAGAAAAAATCAGACAGCTCATTATTAAGTCAAAAGATTAATAAAAGCAGACCGTATTTTATGAAAGCTTCTCAGTTTATCAATCAATTTAAATGAGACTCTTTCCATTACAATGAGAACAGTCAGCCTAAAATTATGATCACTGATTGATGAATTAAAAGTGGATTAATTTTAGGGTCGTAAGAAAAGCATAAAATGACTACTCCTCTTTATGTTATTAACCCCCTGAAGAAATGATAGATCTACTGCAATAAAATGAAAAAAGAGCAAGGAGATTGGGAATAGGGGTTTTTTTTGAAGGGCAAAAATATGTATTCTTGAAGAAAATACTCCTTAATGCTTTCTTCTTCCAGATTAACTCACTCACCAGTATTTATCACAATTATCTATGAACCAAAATATCTCGGGGTTGAATGCTTTATTCCACACGTCAGTGATGTACACACAAGCTGGTTGTCATTCTCTGACAAATAGGTAGATCTAAGATAAACCTTCATTATCTCTGTTTCCTGATATTGACTTGCCTTAAGGGAAACAGAAACTTAGTAATTAATAAAAGAAGAATTAATTTATATTAATTATTATTATAATAACCTGTGTTCCTAAGCAAGGTTGACTGATAGTGATATATCAATGTTATGGAGAACAGAGAAGCATCTAAATTCTGTAAATGAACATGACCTTACACAGAATTTTACACATCTACATACACGCATATACATAGGTTTTCGACTGTCTGCCTCCTGTCAGAATGTGAAATTGGGCATCAAACTGGGCATTCCAAGTTGGGACTTCAGTCTTCACTAGTAATGCTTGTTGCTCATTGACTGTGTAATGGTCTTTTGGCAGCCCCCACTCATGCCTCTGCCTTCTACTCGTATCACGCTTGCTCACACAGCCTTCTCCCTCTTCTACTGGTCCTCAGGTCCCGAATGATATGTAGTTTAGATGCAGAGCCTTCAAGCGACAGATTATGCTCAGAAGTCAGCCGCTCGTGTATTTTAGTAGATAGCCAGACATCTTCAGGAAACTCATGGGTAAAAATCACAAAGGTGGTGCTTGCATTTTCAGACATTGATTTCACGTTAGCTAGTCTCATTAACAGGATGATTATGGCTTTTCACAGGGCACCAGAAAAATGACCACATGTATACACTTTGCCACAAGGACAATGATACTGTGACCAATCAAATCATCTGACCTGCCAAAGAACATTTCATTTTGGTAACTGCTGCTAAGTATTCATGAAATACAAAGTCTTTTTCTACTCTAGAGCAGTCTTCAAATTCAGCCTTATTAGATTTTCTTCAATATATACAAACAGGTAGCTTAAAAATATAACTTGTAATTTGTTTATAGTGTTATTAAATCATCCTTTTGCTGTTTATTAATTTTTCAAATACAATAGCAGGAATCAAAGACAAATACAACAGATGAAGCATAATAGATGCATTCTGTGATACTACGGTTAAATATGTTTTCCAAATAATTTAATTTTAATGATAAGAAATGTGTCAAGAGATTTAATTTTAGTTCTTAAAAATCATTTTTTCACCAAATAAAAGCAAACCAACCTACCTGTATTCAGACTGCTTTTATTTTCAATTTCAGAAAATAGTCTGGGTAATTTGGCTTCTGAGAACAAATAATACTACAGTAAAATAACCACATATATTTTACAGGTTAGAGATAGAAATACTTTTCGTACATCTTGTGTTCCATCAGGTACATATTTAAAATTCAAGTGTTGATTCAAGCCAATCACAAACAACCTTCAGAATAAACTCCTTTTATCAGGGAAGTCCCTTTGGCATGGGAAATTGTTCTGAGCAAGGTCAAGAACTTACTTCTTGTAGATCTCTAAGGATCTGACAAAATTAGGGTCTGACTAGGAAAACGAGTGCCTTTAGAAACTAAGCTAAGAGGTGACTCTTAACTCCTAACCTGTACTGTCAGCTATCTCAGTTTTATTCTGAAGGTTATACAGTTCTCCCCAAGTTCTGACTGCAGAAGTACCTGTATTCCAAATGTACTTTGTTTAACACATAATCTTATATTCCTGAAGAATGAGAGCTAAAAATAATACTACTTACATCTCTGTTAATCTTCTGGTTGCTTAAATTTGAACTACTTGTTTTCAAAGGCTCCTAACTTCTGAGGCACAGTGCAATGAATTCATGAGATGATGCTTCTGATCCTAAAAAGACTAACATTTAAAACTACACTAGCTAGTTATCTTATAAATCTAAGACACACATAGTTAGTGTGATTGCAATTAGTACCCATTTAATAGAGAGTATTAAGGCTTCTGTCATATCTTCTTGGCTAACTGCACTTTAAAATTATCCTTTACCTATCAGGCAAGGAATAAGAAGGATGTGTAGTAGCCCACAATGATAGAAAGAAATTAGTTACATTTGATGACAATATTGGTTTCATGTGTGGAAGGGTGCTGAAGGAGCAGCTGGTCACACTCACATATTAACAGGTGGCATGAGTTCAGTGCTACAAAATCTGTCAGGGATGTAGAACCACCAGCTACAGGTGCATTTTTAAAAACATAGAAGAACTTTTCCAATTAGCTTTCCTATCAAGACCCTTTTCTTGATCAAGTTAGTCCTGCTAAGGTGGTCCTGGCTCTTAAGAGAGAAAAAAGCACTTGTACCTATATGATGACTTCTTACACTACCACTGATATAGTAGAACTATGTTTCTTTAAGAGTCAGAGGCAAATATCAATTTGTAATTAGTTGTAATTGCTAGCCTATTCTGGTAGTATTAAATTACCTCATTTTAAGATCTGATCCATTAAGTTTCTAATTTTCCTCTGAGGATTTTTGTCTGATAGTATTCATTTAGGAACCATTTAACTGACAAAAGATCAGAGCAAGATGAACAGAACCCAGAGGGCTGTAATCAGTGGCACAGGGTCCAGTTGGAGGCCTGTCCATGGTGGTGTCTCCCAAGGTTCAGTACTGTGCCTGGTCTTGTTTAACTTACCCATCAATGACTTGGACGAAGGGGCAGAGGCCTCCTCAGCAATGTCACTGACAGCACAAAGCTGGGAGGAGTGGCCGATACCCCAGAGGGCCGTGCAGCCCTTCAGAAGGACCTGGACAGGCTGGAGAGATGGGCAGAGAGGAACCTTCTGAAATTCAGCAGAGGCAAAGGCAGGATCCTGCTCCTGGGGAGGAACAACCCCAGGCACCGGCACAGGCTGGGGGTGACCTGCTGGAAAGCAGCTCTGTGGAGAAGGAGCTGGGGGTGCTGGTGGACAGCAAGCTCTCCGTGAGCCAGCAGTGCTCTTGTGGCCTTGCAGGCCTGGGGTACTCTGGGCTGCGTTAAGAGGAGCATTGCCAGCAGGTGGAGGGAGGTGATTCTGCCCCTCTACTCAGCCCTGGTGAGGCCTCACCTGCAGCGCTGTGTCCGGTTCTGGGCACCTCAGCACAAGACAGACATGGAGCTCCTGGAGCAGGTCCTGTGGAGGGCACTGGAGAAAAAAAAGATCAAAGAGAAATAAAAGCTAAGTGTTTATATTGGTCAAAAATATGTCCTGAAAATAAGTTTAAAAATAAGATAGAAGTCAAACAGACATAATAAATAGCCAACAGAGCATTTCAAGTTTCAGGAGAGGAGAAAAAAGCCACTGCTACACAGTAAGTCTAATTCTGGTCATTTAGTGCTTCACATGTCTGAATGGCACTCTTGGTCTCTTTGCTGGTAATTATGTAATAAATATCTGGGACATGGTGTTTATTATTATTTTTTCTCTTTTTAAAGTCCATTGTAAAGACAGCCGAAACAAACCAAAATTCCATCGAGATTAAGAGGTAAAATACTACAAAGATTGATATTCTGAAAAATATCTATATGCCTTCTGCTATGAAAGTGCTCTGAAAATAAATTTATTCTAAGATCAGTGCCAATGAATGAGGCAAATCTTACTTCAAACTGTTATGTTCTGTTAATATAAATATGGTGACTGCCAGCTTCTGGGACAAGTGAAAGAAGGAGAACCTGAAAAAGAAAGGGAATCTGGCAGTTGATAGAAAGAGGACAAATACTGTGACAAATCTGTCAAGTGCAGATACTGTCAAAACGAGCTAAAGTACAATTAAATTAGAAATGGAAATGAGACACTATTTAAGAAAAAATTGCAAGTGGAGAGGGAAAAGAGAATACCTGGTACCATGCCAAATGCAGCTTTCGCTATTAGGAGGAACATCCATCAGATTCATTAAGGACAGGGTCAAATATATACACCGGTTTACACAACTAAGAAAATGTAATATACTAGTAACTGTCAACATCAGCTTCAACTATATTATTAGCTCTCTGGATACATGTATATTGTAGTCTTATGGCAAGAGAGTAACACTACATTTAAGGTTGCACTGGAGTTTTCATTTTACCAGGTTAATGTATAATTACAGATTGAGATTATTTTAGTATGTGCATATGTAAAAATGTATATCAAATTACAGTTCATACTCATATTCATACTGAATTTTTTGAAGCATCTCTGTACAATGCTTTTGATTTGCATGTTCCATTGCACAAAATGACATGAATTAATACATCTACAGATAAAGTAGGGGAGAGAGGGAGGGAAGATCAGAAAATGAAAAAGCAGAGAAAATATATCTGAATAAATGGAAGTGAGAACAGGGCTACCACGTGGTAATAAGACTGGAAACACTGCAAAGCAGCAACAGTCCAGGCAAACTGTGAAATTAAAACCACAAATTGTTCTGGTGGTTATTATTATTATAGAGCAGATGAAGTCACCAGAATGTAAAGGCTGCTCAAGGTAAGCAGAAGAAGGGCATGAGAGCTGGGGAGAGGACCTGACCATGGTACTAAGACTTGGTGAAAAAAAAAAATGTCCTCAATTAACTGTAGGGCGAGTATTAAATTTCCCTGATTAAACAGCCTTTGTTACTTCTGCTCTGCTTACTCATCTATTCCAGACAGGATGAAGTACTCCTCACAAAAGAAAACATGAACGTTTGGGTTGGCTGAAGCAGAAAAATATCTCCAGATACATAATGATGAAACTTTCCTAGAGCAAACTTTACATCTTTTAAACTATCTAAAACATAATGCAAATTCCAGACATCAATCTCTTGAATTACAGCATCACCACTAAACAGCTGGGCTGGAAATCCTTCCAGTTTTCTATGCTTTGATTTGTAAGACTATTTGGGAGGTACCTATATCAGAGACCTGCACAAGGGACACTTAGTCCTCTTTCCCAAAAAAACCCAACCCCATACAACCAAACACAAACAAAACAAAACAAAAACCAAACCAACAAGGGAAAACACCCCAAAACACACACCAAAAAATACTGTCAAACTAACTCATACAGAAAATACTTCAGCAAGTCACTGAATTTTCCTTCATTCCAGGACCTGATAGTATTTCCCATAAAGGAAATGCCTGCACACATGACTTCTTTTCCTTTCAAGGTAACAAATACAGGCAGAATGCTTCCAGTGTTTTAGTTTCAACCTGGAGTCACACTTAATATCAGACTTAAAAAATGGAAACAGTGCATACTTTTCCTGGCAAATAAAAGGAAAAGACTTTTTAATTACATAATCAGGAACAAGATTACAGAGAGTGAGAAACAACAAAATACATCCTCAGATTACCCCTAAAATTTTTAAGTAATTTCTTGTGAGATGCTTGAAAAAGGAAACGGATATTAATTTTACAGAAGCCAACTAAATGGGATTCTAGTGTCCTCCTTATGGGTGAATCTGAAAGTTAGCCTTGCTAGCAGGAATCAGACATGCCAGTTCATACCCTCTTCCCAGTCAGCACTTCAAGACAAAATCCTTCTCCTCTTTTCACCTCTTTAATTCCAAACTTTGTTTCTGGTCCTCTCACCAGTGGACTGATATCTCACTAGAGGAAATGTGTCTGAACGTCTCTGAACTCCCTCACTTTTGTAACAAAAGCAATGCAAGAAAACCACAGCCCTTCCTAGAGCTTTTCAAGATGGCCATCTTACTTTTGCTTTCTTGGCTTGGACTGTCTCTTCTATTTTAAATAGCTTTCTTGCTTGTCAAAATGTTTTCAATGCTGTCATAATATTTTTATAAGTGTTATGCACAAAGAATATTTACTGTATGTACAGCTTTATCAAAACTGCAGTCTTTGATTTGGACAGATGCCCTGAATATTTAATCTAAAGCTTATGCTTTTAGAGATGGATGCCATTTCAGTGGAGAGCATCTCCCACACACCCCCCAGCCCAGATGTGCAAACACAGACACACATACACTCATGGAATTTGATGGCCCTATAGGGTGATGCTGTGGAATAAAAGCATTGGTTTTGCAGATACCTTAGTAAAAACTTTGTGCCAAAAATCCAAACAGCCTCTTTCTCAAATACTGCAGAACAGTGAAGAAAAAAAAATAGAAAGCAAGAGAAAAAGATACTTGTGTTTGAAAGTTGTGAAGCTTCTGTAGTACAAAAACATCAGAAGAGTAAAGAGATATGGCTGTTTTCCTTTCTGTATGTAGGCAGCTATACAGCTTAAGATGTTTACATTAGTCAGTGGGAATCTCCATATCTATGTCTACATATAAATATATGCATGTAAATATAAAATAATTTAGAAAACAGGAAGTTAGACAAAATATAAAGTTGTTTTCTGTATTTTAAGGTTCTGTCAATTTTTATTCCTCACAGTAAATTTCAAGAATTCATGGAGGCAAAACATGCTTTTCAATCTTGTAAAAACTTCCAGCTCTTACCTATACTAGAAAATACAATATCTCTTATAGTATAAGAGCACATCACCATCTTAACTGCCTGAATGCTGGGGAAAAAGTTCTGAAAGCACAGAGGTCTTGACTACGTGTGAACAACAGTTGTCCAATGAAGAATTTGTAAGCTTCCAATGTCAAGGGCATTTTTCGGTACAGAACAAATTCATGCCACTTTTTCTGATCACTCCTTTATTGTAGGAAGAAACTAAACTGGGTAGCATATGTACTCTTGATGAATGTAACAGGAAAAGAAATTTTATGTATCAAACTTACGTGCAGAATGGGAAAATAAATTTAAAATTATATTCAGGGCCAAAAAGAGAAGTGTCACCTCAGAAGACAATTGGCAAAAAGGAGAACAGTCTGAAATAAATTATTTTTGTCCACTTTAAAGGAAGTTCTTTTTCCACTTCAAAGGAAGTTCTTTTTTCTTACTGATATAGTATCAGCCATTGCATCCAAACACTTAGCTATCACTGCAGTCATTCATTTTCTAAAAAACATCAATTCTCTCAATGTAAAGACATTTCCCAGTAACTGTTCTTTCTGCTTGTTGAAAAGAGAAAGGTACAGAATTATTGATGGGTACACTTTGGTGTACCCAAAACCAAAACAAACCAAAGAAAGAACATTTTATCAATTCTTCTCTTGATTGATGCTCATTGTAGAAAGTTGATTCATCTGCCATGCTGTCAAAATCCTATCATCCCGTAGTATGATAACAACATGTGATAAAACAATGTCTCCATAGATCTCCAGGTGCTCCACAGAACACCATGAACTGGAGACACACTAAAGAGGACTACGTGAGGTTGTGAGGTCATACTGAAAAATTCAGAAAGAAATGTTTGCTCTCCTGAACTCCAAGTGCAAGGTCATGCTATATGTTCACCTCCAGTCCTCTTCACAAATAACTGTAAACCAGTTGTATTTCCACCATTGAGTCAGAGAAGAAGACATGAAAAAGCTTTTCATGTAACCAGAGATGTCCATCTCTTCAATACAGCAGTGTTATAACCCAACATAAAGCTAGGGACTAACAATTTTGCATTAATTTTGTCATGGTAGTTGCTCCAGTACACATTTTCTTCACAAGCCATGTAAAGCTATCAGCAGAGCCATAAGGAAAGAAACTGGCAACACAGAGAAACTCAAAATATGTCATCAACTATAAAACTGTATTTGAAAAAAATAGTCATTATGACAGATACTTTCTCCACAACAGGCAACATGAGGAGTGAAAGTCCAGGTTTTTGGAGTCTGTACCCTACCCCTCATACATCCAAGTAGGAACGAACAGAGCACTAAAATTTAAGATATAGGTAAAATGGTTATCAGCACATCCAGCTTCTTATTCCCAGGAAGCATTCATATGAAAAAAAAACAACCAACCTTGTAGCAATTACCTATTGAAAATTGAGGAGCAAATTTCCTGTCTTGAAGAAGTCTCCCAAATCCCACTGCCAGGACAGAGAGCCAGAATTAGGGATGTATCAGCAGTGACTTCTTTTCAGCAAAATTGTTAAGTCAAAGGTGTTTTATAGAATTTAATTTTATTTAAGACTCTCAATATTCAATCAAAGTTTGTTCAGAGTGGAGAAGATATATTTTCAACTAGTAAACATTTTCTATTTGATACGCATATGCAAAAAGATTCTACAGTTTAGTTCAGTGGACAAAAAGATTATATTCTGTTGTCTTTTTGTTGACAGAATGATATGAGCAAAATTACATTCTATTGACAAAATTGTTATGAAACTTAGTTGTAGAATACTTTGCAAAATGAAAATATAAATAAAGCATTCACAGAAGAAGAGGAGTGACAGTTATTGAAAGCTTCTTTTGAAAGCAAGATACTTTAGCTCACTGATGATTTTCACATAGTAATCTCATAAAACTCCCTCAATTCAGAATATATTTTTGGTACAATAATTTAGTAGCAGTCTTTGGAGTGGTTAAGGAGAAAGTAAATTTAAGCTTGGCCATGAAATGTAACTTTAGGCTTTGGCAATGAAATTGCAAAGCATATTCAGGCTTCCATTTTTAAGTTCCAATACATGTTGGGAGGGCAGTGGAAATGGAAATATCAGTTATTTCCATCTTAAACCAAAGGAAAAGTTGAGTCTTTGGCTCTTGCTCCTTGTAAATGCCATTGCAGCAGACATCAGGCAGATAAGTAGCTGCACCCAAGCATCTGAACCTTCTCTGTCTTTAATTTTTAAGGTTATTCAGTGACACTGGGGGTGGACACATTGGCACCCTACTTTAAAGCTCACCAGTTTAATGCACTGTGGTAGAATTAACTCTCTATTAGGCCAAACTCATTTTCACTGTTTCATTCAGTGCTGGTGCAAGTCTGTTCCACTTTGCTCATTTGGCAAGTTTTACACCCTAAACTCCAGGTGCAGAAGAAAAAAAAAAAACTTGAACTATTTCTTTGAAATGGAACCTCAGTCCTGTAGCATCCACTCAGACTTCTGAAATAATAAGGTCTTTTGCCTGATTGAAAAGTGCCAAATAAGAGCCTTGCAAAATTAACATAAATTGAATAACCTCTCTGGGTTTGTTCTGCATATGTTTTTTGTACCACAGGTATGGATGGGGTTCTGATTAAAGGGGATACAAGAAAGCTGGGGAAAAGAAGAAAACTGAAATATATCTTTAAAAGCCTTAATATAAACAGAAAATGATTGCAGCTTCTGGTAGTAAATCTACAGCCAGGTAAGATTTTCAGTCTTAAGCTTCTATATTCATTGTGACCACTTGGGACACTGTGACACACCTATTGACAAAAGCAATTTCGGTATGACTCCAGCGATAAACTCCTAGAAACATATCAGATTAACTCTGTTTACCCTAAGCAGTCATGGCAGCTTGATAGCCGCACGTTACACTCAAGAGAACAGAAAGTATGCTCACATGCTTTATTATACGTGATAGAAGTTAAATATATCAAAATATAGAATCATCCTAAAAACAGGAAGAAGATGAAATCTAGACTTTTCCTCTGCTAAAATCAACACAGTGTTCTGTCTTGGTACACTTTTAGAGTTTTGTTACTAGATTATTTCATAATATTCTTCAGAAATTATAATATATGCATATGTTTGTCCAGTGGCTCGCTGCGCATGAAACCTCAACTTTGTAACATCCATGAATAGAAAAGACCCAGGAAACTGTTTAAATTAGATATGGTAATTTGATATAGCATTTACAAGAACAAACATGCTTTGCACATTTTCAGCAACCACATGGCCAAAAAGAGAAATGTGTATATGTATGTGTATGGATGTGGTTTTATATTCATACAGCATTATGTTGTTGAGTTAAAATTCAAAAGAATGAAAAATGAAAGTATTAATATATACTAAGTAATGCTGCATGTGAGATTTTTCAACATTTTCCTCTCCCAGCGTAAAAATGTATAATATACAGTGCAGCTAGTTCAGATTGTCATAGAGATGCGTTACTCAACCTTCATGAGTTAACTGAAAGCAAATGGTCCTTCTCTTTGCACCTTCTCTCTCTTCCAGAGAACATCTATTGTACATATTCACTAAATTATGTCCTCCTCTCCTCTGGCTGTTATGAGGCATTATTTTCTGTCTTCAGTGAAGATCTCCAGTGAAGCCCGAAGGGGTGTGTGCTCTTTAGGAGGGACAGACCAGGAAGGCACAGTGGTGGGGTTGCGCTCTACGTCAGGCAACACTTGATATGTGTCAAGCTCTGTGTGGAGTGTATGATGAGCAAGTCAAGAGCTTATGGGGCTGGATAAAAGGGCAGACTAGTCAAGGATGACATTGCTGTGAATTGTGCTACAGACTCCAGGAGGAAGAAGTGGATGAAATAATCTATAAGCCACTTGAAGCAGTCTCAAAGTCACAGGCACTAGTTCTTCTAGTGGAGTTTAACTACCTAGACTTCTTCTGGAGAAGCAGCCCAGCAAAGCACAAACAGTCCAGGTGGTTCCTGGAAATCCTTGATGACAACTTCCTGCTGCAGGTAGTGGAGGATCCCACAAAGAATGATGTGCTGCTCGACTCCGTACAGACCAATAGGGAAGGCCTCGTTGGAGATGTGAGGGTTGGGAGCAGCTCAGCTCTATCGACTATGACGTGGTAGAGTTCATTATTAGGTGATGACAAAGCAGGGCAGAAATCAAGATTGTAACAGGTATCTTCTTGGAAGAATCCCATGGAAACAGGCCCTGCAAAGAACGTTGGAGCAACAATGCTGATTTATATATAAGAATCACTTCCTTCAGTCTCAAAAGCAGTGCATCCCAATAAGCAAGATATCAGGAAGACCAGGCAAGAGACCTGCAAGGATGAATACGGAACAGTCAGACACAAAAAAGAATGATATGGGAGATGGAAATGGAGTCAGGCCACTTTGCCAGAGGTTGTAAGATTAAGTAGAAAAAATTTCAGGCCATCTGGAATTAAATCTGGCTACAGATGTCCAGAAGAACAGGATGGCTTCTTAAATACACCAATTACAAAAGGAAAACAAGGATAATGTGGGCCCTTTACCAAATGGAGAGGCGACTCTGGTAACATAAGATGCAGAAAAGACAGAGTTACAGAACGCCACCTTTGAATTGGCCTTCACTGACAAGACTTTCCTTCAACTAGGTTCCAAAAATTGAAGACAATACCGATACATTGAACAGTTCTGATAAAATAATACTATTTTTGTGGTAGCTTCAGGCACCCTCAAGCTGACTGAATGATCTTTCAAATAGCTTTTACTTTGTAGTATTATTGATGTGTTTTGGTGACACAAAGGTTATGCTTAGCCTTACATTATTTTGGCCTTTTTTTGTGAGAAATAAATGCAAGGCCCATGTAAATTACAAATGCATATGCAGTTTCTAAAAAACAGTTGGGATTTTGTTACCATCATGACAAGTACAGATTAGAAACAACTTGACAAACTTCAATAAATAGGTGACCACTCTTGGTAACTGGATAAACAGAGAGAAAACATAAATGAAAGAGCACCAAGCAGAACCAATTCTTCAAAGAGGCTGCATAAAATTAGAATGAGGGAATAAATGAAAAAGATTGAGAATGTTGTGATGAAAATGAATGAAAAATAAAACATAGGGTGAAATGGTAAATAATAAATGATTTTGCAAACATATCAAAATTAAGCTGGCAAGGAAGGCTGTGGATTCCATGTGGGAAGGTGAAAAAATAAAACATCAGAAAATGTAAATATTGCTGGAAAATGTAATGCTAGGATGAGAGAAAGATGTTCAAGGTGAAATGAAAAACAACTAAAACTGGAGCTAAAGAGTGTACCAGAAAAAAAAAGCAAGAAAGGTACTGTATTATATCATATAATATGAATAGAATAGAATAGAATAGAATAGAATATTTCGTAATACTGAAAAAGCAACCTGTCTCAGTAACCATGAGAGAGATCATCCCAAAAATTCAAAGCAAAGACCAGGTGAGAGAAAGATCCCCCCAAACCCCTCAAGACAGGAATTACTGACCTTGTGTTTATTTACTCCTATAAAAGGCAGAGTAATTTCCTACTCCATAGGTATGAATGAATCAGTAGTGATGTAAATTAATACATGTAATCATATGGTTCAAAAGGACATAAAAGAAGAAATTAGAAGATTGAATTTGTTTGGTTTAAACTGGAGCAACTATGACCTTCTGCTAATCTATTCTGATTGATTTAGAGTCTGAATTCCTTCCTGATACTTCAAGAATTTGGGTTTAAGAATCTGTATTCTGCCTCTGATTTCTTGCATTCCTGAGACTTAATGTGTCATCTTCATATTTAAAAATGAAAATAAAAATAATAGAAAGCATGACAAAATGTTCTCTGTTGTTTCTAACCTCACACAAAGCCTACTGCATGATGAGGATTTCTATTTTGATCAGAGCTGACAAGAAACACCAACCAGGCATTGTTTCAGACAGCTGATCTATGATTAGCTGAAGGAGTCTTACAATTTTTTTTTCTACCATTTGGACTATAGATTGTCTCCCTCAGACGTATGCAGACATTTGTATGGTTCCATCACCTGAGACACCTTAACTAACTGTTCTGATACCACTAATCAAATTTACATTATTATGGAGACCTTCTCTTTGGGAGTCCTTAGTTTTGGCTGCATAAGAGTCTTAGTGAAAAGTATTTTTGGAAATAAGGTTCATTCTATCAATAGAAGCTTCAGCAAGGGTGCACCCAACTGTGTCTTCTGTAGTTTTTATTGGGGATTAAACCTACCTCTTATTTTGGAAAGAGGGTATGAAGTAATCTCAAGGCCACCGTAGTATTGAATTTACTTTCATGTAGACCTAAGACTGTTGTAGTTAAAAAAAACCACAGCTGTGGTAAGCCACTAAAGAGGGAATCATTTTGCATTTTGGCAGCAAAATTGAGCCTCTATTTTGAAGCCAGATGACCTCATTCCCTTTTAGTCAACATATTCTTCTAGGTAATAAACAAAAGGAGGTGCCCAGAAGAAATTAATGTTGCACTATTAATGTTACTATATCATTTATCATGACAGAAGATGCATCAGTTCTGCAATTCTTGCAGTTATACATTGAGTTCTCTTGAGAGGTGTATTCTTCCTTTCAATAACAGGAAGGTAGTCATAGGAAGTATTCATCTTATAAGGATTTCATAGCTTTTTAGCACTAATATATGGAAAGATACAGGTTTTATAATAGTGTATGTTTACATTTTTACTTCAAGCATCAAAAACTTCCACAAACCTGTAAATTATCTTCTCACACTGGCTGTCATCAATTATACTCCCATGTAAAATGTGTGCAGATATTTAGCATTTTTCTCTTAAAATAATTGAATCTGGATGTAAAAACTGCATTACTACTGTCCATTGCTTGGACTACCAGGAGTCTGCAAAGGTTACAAGTCTTTACCATTTTATCGTATTACCTTTCAACTGCAAAACTTTAAGATATATTTCTCACCTCACAGAATAACAGTGGAGATTGAGATCTAGCTAGCTAGCTTGAGTTACAATACTTGAGCTAAATGCCCCCACCTCATTGTAAAAGTAAGATGGTTGATATTTTCAGAAAATTCAAAGCAAGTTTGGAGGAACTTTTTCAAATGTTCTTACATTTCCTTAAATATTTCATTTCCAAGATTCAGTTATAAATTCTACCCAACTTTCAAAGAAGTGGAAAACTTTGAAGATTATAACGAAAAGAGGGAGGGAAAGAAATATTTTTGGTATTCAAGAGTCTCATGCAATCTATTAATGCAATTAATTAATTAATCAAATTAATCAATTAGTTTGATTAGGAAGTGTAACAGCCCTTTTTATGTGTCCACTTTTTTAGAGATGTTCCTTTTTAAAAGCTAGAAAAACATTACATGAGCAGTATCCCAGTACATTATCCCTTGCCCAAGATTATGTAGTGATAGATCTGTTCAATCAGAGAGCAGCTGAAAAATTTATTTCTTTCAGAAGGAAATGTGACCTCTCACAAGGTGCATTTGATTTCATAACAATCTAGGAATTTTTTTTAAAAACCTAGCTTGCATGATTTATTCAGTGTGTTGGGGGATGAATAGCAGGGGTTGAAGAAGATTTTTAAAGTACTAGTGCAACGTATTATTTCAAAATTATCGCCTCCTAGAGGGACTGACTCAGATAAGTACTCATATGGTGGAAAAAACACATTTAAATGAATTCTCTCAGTGATGAAGATATGTGCTGTAACAGTACAGCCTTTTCTTTTTGAGACTATAATGTATTAAGTGAATTTCAATTTAGAATTTGGTTTATTTTCTTAAAAATAAATCCTTTACTTTTCAGATTATTTTAATAATATAATTAAAATTAGACTCTTGTTCATGCCATAAATTCGTTTTTTTAATTGAATTTTAACCTAAATTAGGCCAGGATTTTAAAGTATTCACATTAATTCAGGTTCCATTATTTTTTGCAGTGGCAAAGAAATTTTGCAATAACCCATAGTGCCACTGTAGAGAAGGTGGTGTAATAATTTAGTTCCCTACATTTTGGAAGGCCATAACATCCCCAGGAGGTTGTTTGTTGGGGTTTTTTTTAATGCCTTGTGGTCTGGAACTGCCAATGTAAATGTCTTTCTCTCAGTGTTTAGTCCATATATATTTTACATATCTTTACCCATGTTTTAATCTGGGATGGGGAGTTCAAAACTCAGGTGTTTGAAGGGCAAGAGAGGGCAGAGAACACTTCAGTTGCAGAGATGTTCAGCAGTGTGACAAACAGAGCCTCCAAAGAACATGGACTCGAGAGCCTTCATACCTCACACTTCATCTTCTAGAGTTCTTCATATTTAAGAGAACAAAGAGTTCAAGAAAAATTTTATGGCCTTTTGCAAGAGCAGAGTGTATTTTCACTTTGCTGTAAATATGACCTCTTCTTACAATACTGACTTTCACTACAGTTTCCTGCCATTGTGTTTCCCATGAAAATATCTTTCACTTCTCTTCCCTGCTCCTCTTCAAGAGGGGGACAGCACTTCAGTCTTCATGTTTACTGTAACATGAAGTATTTTAGAAGGAGCTGGAATGCTCAGAAATGCTACAACTGAAGTTGACCGTGATTTTAACACTGGCCCTGTCATGAGACAGTTCTTGCTGCACTCTTTGGTGAAATTACTCAAAGAATCAGCTTGAAAGAGCAATGATGTAACCTAGGAATTAAACTAGAGGGTTGCATTTATATCTGAGAGGAGTAGAAATGATAGATATGCTCAGTGAAGTACAAATAATCAAAGGTGTTACCTTCTAATCTTTTTAAGATTTGCTGTAGCAGACTCTTAGTAAAGACAGGGTAAGAAAATGCCCTGGGAAATGTTGGTTTTAGCAGCTTTGTCTTTAAGTTATTCTGAGCTTAATGTGGGGCTTTTTATCCTTTATTTTTCATTTTCTATATGAATAGCTGCCAAAATCCATATGTAGTCCAAGGAGCCAGGAACAGAAGACCTTGTCTCAGTCCCTCCTTAGGCTTCTTCCCACCTCTGCTCACCCTGAAATTTCTCATTTTTCTGGGACACAAGAAAGGTGAACATCAAAAATGTGTGCTATGATTCTTTGTCTGACCTGTGCTATGGCCTGTAAGATAGTAACACTTCAAAGTTATCAACTCCACTTGGTAAAACTACTCTGTTTCTGATTTTAATAATAAATTTAAAACCTGTCACATATGCTCTGGTATTTCTATTCTGCTGTTGAATGAATCTAGAGTTTCTAATGAAAAAATATATACTAATTTAATTAAAATCAAATCAACATGCGCAGGATGGAACTATGATAGGTGGTGAGGGAGCAGAAACGTTTCACCAAGAAAACTCAGCCTTCATTTTTCCAACTTATAAAACCAAATTATTTAACTTTACAGTTCTTTTTCTAATAGCTTATGTACAATATTGCATAACCAGATACATGCCAAATTGAGTTACTCCAAATTTTCACAGAAAACACAGAAATACAGAGCTTGAAGGAATCCAAAAAATACATATTTCTGTTCTGAGACAGAATTAGATATGACTAAAATAATCTCTCACAATCAGTTCTGCCATCTGAGTTATTTTCACTTTAAGAATGCCTCATAGTTGCTTTTCCTTCTGGGCTTTAAAAATAAATAAATAATTTAAGAGAGACAGAAACCATAGGAAGAAAAATATTTTCTAATCGTTAATAGAGAATGGAGAGAAGATAATAACAGATATTTGATGTGAATATTCCCTGCCTATTTTCCTTTCCTTAAAAAAAACAGACAGTGTGAAATCCAAATTACCTACTTAAGGAGAATTCTCTAGAGAGTCAATCAGCTATAAAAATCTTAGGAATTTGAAATAAATACCACTAGAATAGCATAAATTACTTAGATAGCAAACATGCAATTTTCTTTTAAAATTGTCAATGTATAGTTATTAGTTATTCATATCCAGAAAATCAAATAGAGTAGGACCCATTTTAAAACCTGATTTATGGAAGAGAGGTGAATATTTACAGGAGGATAACTACCAAAGAATAAATCAAGCTTATTTAATAATTTTTGTGAAGGACAATTTGGCTAAAAAGGGAAAAAAATAATCAGGATATTACTTAAAATATGGCTACTATAACAATGATGAGGCAGAGGAAATAAAAGTATAAATGCAGGTCTTGCTTCAGAAGACTGCAATGTAAGTTAAACTACATCTAGTGACACTATAGAGAGGGAAGAAGAGAGGGAAGAAACCCATAAAACTGCTGAGATATAGGACTTTTAATTTATATATATATATACATATATATATGTATATATATATAAAAGCATCTACATATAAACATGTACTTAAAAAAACCCCATACATATAACACAAAGACTGCAAAAGGATCCATCTGTTTTAAAAGAGAGGACTATACAGCAGAAGGTACTAGAATTTGCAGTTGGGGTAATTTCAAGCAAGAATTTACTTTGTTAAACGCATCTTTAAAGAAACTCTGTCTGAAGTACCACTATTTTTGTCAGAGCCACTGCAAGTTGTGTAGAAGAGATGCATACAGAGTTTCTTTGTAATCTAGAATTTTTACTTTCTCTATTTTCTCAGTCATTCAGTAGAATTCTTGGTATGAAAAAGACAAGTCCAAGGCACCATAGCCTTCATCTATCCCTGCTCTTTACCTACAAATCCCCCACGGAGACTGAAGGTAAGAGCAGCTTTCCAGCTCTCCTAGATGTCTGCTGGCAACACCACCACAACTGGTCACAACCACAGGTGCAAGGGCAATTCCAGACCTGGCCACATCAGAGAGGATCCAGGCTCCACAGGTGTTCCTAATATTCTCCAGTCCCCAGGTGGAAATGCATATCCTAGTTTTCCTTGCTGAAAATAAAGTGTGTTTCATATTAAAGGTCAGTGAATTAGGTTAGTACAATGAGCAAAACAGTCATAAATGCTAAGTTATGTCAGAGTTGTCTAAGTGCCTGGCTAATTACTGAACATTCTGCTCTTTTGAGCTCCACATTTAACAAAGGTATAGAGGTTTAGTACCTCACTGCAGACAAAACTAATTACAAAAGACAATTCCATGCATGGACAACACTGATGTTACCCTCTCCGCACAGTGTTTGCACTGGAACTGCCATCTTTCTCAGCCTTCTCAAATGAAGGTTAAAAAATGAACAAAAGGGTTTAGCTCCACTTTACAGGAATCATGTTATTTTGTGGCTTTTGCTTCAGAGGGGATAGAGAGATGTAATCACAGGATGACTAATCAGGTACTTTAAAACTGTGATGATGTTTAACTAATGGAGTACAAAAATTATTAGGAAGGAACACAATTGCCTAAAAAGGTAAACAAGGAAGCAACACATTTCACTTTAGTAAAACAACATTAAAAACACTGCAAATTTTTATAGTTCAATGAGAACATCTTTTGTGACTCAGAGGTTACAAAGAATAAAATCTTTCCACAAACATGCTTAATCAATAAACCAAAACATAAAACACTGTAATAATCATAATGGGAAGATTAGCTGGCCATAATGATGAAGATGCTACTTTTCTGTCTGCCGCCTTTTTAAAGAAAGTGTGCAAAATACCATCATGTTTGTTTCCATTATCCAGCTGTAGTATAAATGGAGGGAGAAGCTGAAGGGCAAAGAACATGTATATACACAAATTCTAATCTTTACCAGAAATTAGAATTTGGATCAGAGGGTTAGGTTGGTTTGTTAGATTCACAAAAATCTAATATAAAATTTAGATTTGTCAACACCCATACAGAACTGAGCAACATAGTTTTGTTTCTGTTCCATTTTTGCCTGATCTTTTACCTGAAAGGTAAGGTCTTCCGTTATATACAGACTGTGTGTGCATGCACTGTACAGTGTGTGCCTGTAAATGCTGATGAATACAGTTTTCTGTTTCTTTGATGCTGAAAGAATATATGTATACCATTAACTTCCATTTAAACAATTGGCATCATATTCAAAGCTTAGAACAGATATAATTATTTAAATTGACAACTCACGGGTAAGAATTTTAGCCACAACAAAAATGGCCAGAAAAATTTATTTGAACACAGTCAGGAAGCCAAACCATAAGTTAAATAATATTCCATATATACTTTTCAAGACCTTGAAACTTCAGCAGATACATAGTCTCAAAAGATAAACCTAACCTTTAAGAACTTCAGAATAATTTTTAAAAGAGGTTGAACCAGATATCAGAACAAAGATGCCACTGTGTATAATGTCCTGCCAATAGTGACTTTCCCTGTGAATCAACACCATTTAAGTGTTTTATATCTCCAACCAGCATCTCGAACTCTCACCAGATATCTGCTAGTACAACAGAGCAAATGGGTTGCCATCTTTACAGATGCACTAAAGAAACCAAGTCAGGCATTTAGCACCAACCTCCACTTCTGGATGAACTTGGGGCACTGGCTCAAAGAGAACACATATAGGGCAATTTATTTTTGAGAAAGAAAATGTGACAACCTACTACTCAAGCAGAGATGGCCAGAGAGTTGACCTTGATGCTAAAATAATGCAGCAGTGTAAATGAAAGGGATGATCTGAAGTCACTCCTAAATTCCAGACTGAGCAACTCTTTGAGTCATTGAACACCTTCACCCTCATACAGCTGTGTTGTGCATACAACAGGTAAACTCTGTGCCAGTACCAAAAGAGTTCCAGTCACAGCTTAAGGCTTTTGGTTATAATATTTGACTTACATAAGGCAGCCTTGAATTTGGATATCGTTTACGTGCTAGACATATTGCACTGTCTCAAACTTATTCAGTTGTAACAGGAAGGGCAGCATGATGCAATGTTGTGATGTCAGGCCCTATTAAGGCTGCTGGGAGTAGCAGCAAAAGAGTATTTGGATGAACCAGTTATGCTGAACTGCTGAAAAAGTAAAAGGCAATCTTGCCTGCATGAACCAAGAACTGAATGGACGCTGAATACTAAATAATTATTCATTACCTTCAAAGTGATCCTGCCACAAGTATTTTGGGCACGACTTATTTATATTATCATTGCCTCAGATAAGCTTGGTTTTGTATTTATGGGAATTCAGTTCCCATAGAATCAAAGAAGAAGGTTTTATGAATGCTAAAATAAACAAGCAAGAAAAACTTTCAGTTCACTCAAACCAGCCTCTCAACAGTAAGAAAATGAAATCCATACAAGATTAAGCCCACAAACTATGGTTGCTAAAAGCTTCCTGTTCTCAAATAATAATGAAAGGTGAGGTCTCTAGAAGTGCCTATCATTCATTGAGACTTATAAACCCATAAATATTCAGGGTACTCAAGTTACATTAAAGTGAGATCATTTTTAAAACAGTGTTTACTTTTAGTGTTCCAACATGACAATATCGTATCATGACTGTTCTGTGGAGAAATTCTGCCTCTCTCTTTCTCACCCACAACATTTTTTCCCTTACTTGTTTTCACACTATCATTTGCTATAAGGTTTCCTGAACCTACCCTTAAGACACAAGTCCATCTTCTGGCTTCTGAAAATAGGGAATACCAGTTCTGGTCTTCAGTAGCTTCCAGCTTGACCAATCAAGGTCAGTTCAAACCGCACCAGCATGTAAAGGGAGACACCTACAAAGCAGGTTTTGCAGGGTTTTGGAAGCTATCAGCTGTTTCTTTCAAGCTAACTACTGAGCAGGATGATACATGTGAAGAGTTAAGAGTTGTAGTGCTGTGCAAGTGCCAAGTCTACAAGACTGGGGCATGTAAGAAGTGAAATGTTCTAAACTCTTCAGGTGCTTACAGGAATCTGAAGTACAGTAACCAGCTCTCAGAAGGTGAGAAACTAGCAAAGCAATTTCATATTTTTTGTTGTCCCCCTAAGAGTCATGATCAGTGCAGGAAGTTAACAGATCAATATATATTGAGGTTGGTGGAAACCCAACCTGCATGTGATGATCACCTAGACTAACTTAATTTTTCTTATCATTATTGGAGAAATAGATACTTACAGGCATCTATCTATATATATACACTATCTGTGTGGAGTTCTAAGACACGTGTTTTGGTGCCTCAAGCACCAAAACAAGCACATAGCTCCACTCAATTCCATTTGACTGTGCTAAGCCCTTCCCCCAAAAAACACACAGATCTCACCACCTGTATTTTTTAAGAAGCCCAGCAGAGTTCATTAAATCGGCTGTCGAACATTAATGTATTATCAACTGACTAAAGGTTATGTAAAGGTGCTGTTTACCAGCTAAGTAGCTCAGAAAAGCTCTCCTGCTGACTGCTGTTGGAAGAAATCCATGCTAACAGAGTATTGCCTGCTAAAGACTATTGTTGCCTTTTTTCTGTGGCTGCCATGAAGGCACAGATTGCACAAGCAAAAACCAGGTATACAAAAGAATTTCTGGAAGAAAGAAGATGGGCCATGCAAAGAGTTTGTCTGAAGTGTGATATATAAATTTTGTTCTTCCTTTAGCCTTGGCCTTTTTCTTCTCTTCTCTGTCTCCTCCAGCAAACTATGTCTTGCCTTCCCATGGGTGTCGTTTCCTCGAAACACAGGACAAAGTATGCAGGATTGACCAACGCCAGTTAAGTGCCAACACAAGCACATAAGTACCCTCTTTCTTGGAAAACAAATCATCTCGAAGGTTTCAGTGCTACAACCGGGTGGTTTCCAAGAGGAAAGACATCAAGTCTTTACTCTGGCAGAGCACAATAACCTGGGCTTCCAGAAAGCAGTGTTCATACTACAAATTGTCCTAGAGACCGCCTGCACCTTCCCACAACACAACTGGCAGGGCAAAATGGTCATGGGCATTTGGGTCCTTAGCATTTCGCCTTCTCATTTACTGATACTAATAATCTAATAGCTGAGGCAAATCTAGAGATCCTTGGACAGTTTCCATCTGATCCAACATTCATAGAGACCAGTGGTAGATGTGAGAAGTTCGAAAACTGCATTTCCTCGTATATAATCACATTCACAATGTTTTTACAATTATTATGTTTTGTTTCAGCATGCAACCCCTGTCAGTGACAGTAGTGCTCATAATTATTCAGCTGGCTACCAGCAAGCTCCTAAGCATAATGATGTAATTTGCACTCAAGTGAGGTGGAGAGAGATAACATGCACTCAAATAAGATGAAGTCCATCCCACTAATTTGGTACCCATAGTAAGGCAATCTAAAAGAAAGCAATAAAAGCTGTGGAATAAAAGATAAGGAACAAGTGTAATGGATCAAACAAGTAATATCCGGAGAGCAAATCATGACTGTTTAACAGTCATGATTTAACATTTGAAACTGTAAACCACGGTGTTCTGCAATTCAGGCCAATTCACAGTTCTCCCCTGACAGATTACATATAGACAAAGCTGTCCAGTTAATAGGTTTCACAACAACCAGAGCACTACCCTATCATTTAATCTAAATACAGGGATGCAGATGGACCCTTCCCATTTTATGATATTTATTGATTGGGATTTCTGATTCAGAACTAAACATGATGCTCCAGTAAACATCCCAAGAATCACAGTTTGATTAGTTACATCATTTGCCTGATTAATCTGCAGCCTGGCTTCACATTTTTTTTCTGTGATTTATAATGTATATTACAAATAATAAGATTTGCCTCTAGTTACATTAAAGAGATACTACAAATGCTGCTTCTCTGTCTTCCATATCAAATGGTCTTCACAGAGAGATGGAAAGCTTTAGACGAGAAATTAGAGAGGTGTGGGGTATAGAATTTCAGTGACTTCATCTCTGCAAATAGCTGAAGGGGGAAGGTTTTCACTTCAATGTTTTCTGTTCCACAGAATTCTCTGGAGTCCCATTTACTCCTGATAGTTTTGAAATGGCTCAAAACCAGTAGTTAACAGTCTTCTTCCACTCCTATGTTGAAAAGAGATTAAATTTTTGCCTTAGTGCAGAACTTTGTGTAATGCCGTGTAAATAGACCCATTAGAAAGGGTCTGAGCCAGAAATAACCTGCAAATTTTACACCACATTTGTATTTCTGCATTTGCTGGGACTTTCAGCAGAGGCTACTGGAGAGTACACAGAAGAGGTCTGACAACTGGCTGGCAATGCTGTGTGTCTGTTTGTGAGGCAATATGGTAAAATATTCCTGGATGGGAGGGTACTGGTGACTGCTGACAGAGAACCACAATGACACAAAGACAGGGTGGAAGCAGACACCTGAAATGCTGCTTTACCAGACATGTACATTTATAGAGTTTCACTAAAATTTATTAAAAACACACCAGAGACTGGCAAGGTATTTAAGGAGCTAGTTCAACTAGACCAGGTGCTGCATTCTGCACTCTGGCCACAAAAATCCAATGCAAGACAGCAGCTTTGACAAAGAGTGATTGCAAAGCTGCCCAGCAGAAAAGGGTCTGGGGCTGCTGGTCAGCAGTGGCTGTACATGAGCCAAGAATGTGCCCAGGTGGCCAAGAAGGCCGATGGCATCCTGGCCTGTATCAGCAATAGTGTGGCAGCAGGACCAGGACAGTGATTGTCCCTCTGCACTAGGTACTGGTGAGGCCACACGTCAAATCTTGTGCCATGTTCTGGGCCCCTCAGTTCAAGAAAGACACTGTGGTGCTGGAGGGTGTCCAGAGAAAGGCAGTGGAGCTGGTGAAGGGCAACAGAAGTTGATGAGGAGCTGCTGAGGGAGCTGGGGGTGTTACTTTGGAGAAAAGGAGGCTCAATGGAGAGCTTACAGCTCTCTACAACCACCTGAAAGGAGACTCTTCTCCCAAGTAACCAGTGACAGGACAACAGGGTCCTCAGTCTGCACCAGGGGATACTCAGGTTAAACATCAGGAGGAATTTCTTCCCTGGAGTTGTCAAGCAGTGGAATAGGCTGTCCAGGAAGGTGATGGAGTCACCACCCCTGGGGTTGTTCAAGAAGTGACTGGGTGTGACATTTAGTGCCATGGTGTACTTGACTAGGTGGTGATCAGTCAAAGGCTGGACTCAATGATCTTGGAGGTCTTTTCTAACTAAATGATTCTATGAATCTATGATTTATATGTTCCTTACCATTTTTCGCAGACTTAATGCTATGCTCCTAAGGCTGCTTTCTCTGAGTTCTAGACTACTGTTAGACAGACAGTATTGGTGCTTCCTGACATGACATCTTTTGATTATACGTACTGGAAAACCTTGTTTTCAGACAACATCAGATTTAACTTGAAAATAACATAGAAGATGAAGTAGTCAAGGTTGCAACACTCAAAATATAATTCCATATGCACCTCTGCAAAAAGCAGGTCTTCATTTATATAATGTGGGAAAAAAATAAAAAGAGCAAACTGTGTATAATTTTATTGCAAATAGGTCATTTAACTGTGACTATGACTATTACCTGGTAGCTCTGATATGAACAGAAGGAAAATCCAGCTGCAGAAACACATTAAATCTTGTTTTTATTTCAGAGATCAGATCAAAAAAACTTCTGCCAACAATATCTGGTACAGTTTCAGAAGAATGTGCAAGGTTATAGGCAGACAAGTCCCTTTATTTGTTGTGAAGGGAGCACTGTATATAAATTTCTATGCACCAGGCAGAAAATAGTTCCCTTATGCTTCACAAATCATATCACTTACTTTTAACAGAAGTCACTGTCCCAAATACTCATAAACGCTGTAAATCTATCCCAACCAGTTAGTCACAACACCTGACTATATGCCTTTTCAAATGTTAATTTTAGCTATTCCCCTTTATTTATGAGTTATGAAAAAGTTGTCTTGAAGGTCAGTAAAGGATTAATAAAGAAAAACACAGAAAGGCTAGAAGAGCTTTTGTTCAGAGATACATGAAGTATTTCAATCAGTTTTCTCAAAGAGTGTACCGTTTAACTCAAAGGTGAATATTTTTGCTATTTTAAAAGTAAGGTTTCATTAAGAATACCAATAGAGAGGTCCTTGCAGAGCAGTTCCCCCAGTCCTTCCATTAAACGTACCAGAGAATGCCAAATGATCCTCTAACTGAATCAGTGGCAATTAGATTTGACATTTTCCATTTTCCTAAAGCTAAAATGCATGCAGTAAAATGCTCTATGGACACAAACAAACAAGTAAATAAAATAAACATATTTCCTTCATTTATTTGTTATAGAAGGAAAAACATATAAGACCCTGGCTGTGTGAACATTTTTGGAAAATTTACTGAAAATTTTATCCGAAATTTTATTTTTACTAATACATAGTGTGACAAATATTTTCAATTGGAAAACTTATTTGAAAGAGAAAAGAGCTCTAACAATAGTTACCTGTTTCTTCTGTAGCAAACATCTCATCTTCATCTCTTGCCCTGAAGCACCTACTTAATGGTTCCCTCTGCCCTTGAACGTCTCTTTCTCATTCTCCTGAAGAGGAAGATTTGTCAATCACAGCAGAAGAAAACCTTTCATAAAGTGTACCAGTTCTCTAAAGGCTGGCAAACATGTAAATTCTTGTTTAATGTCTGCATTAATTCTTGACATTTTGATTAATAACTTAAATGTGCCCATTTTTCCTTCTCCCAGTTTACCCATATACATCATTATTAGCCTCATCAGGGCTGGCCTACATAAACCCTGCAAAAACCCCCTATTTTTTGCATCATTTAGCTAAAAGTTTTCCCTTAGCCCTAAGACAAGAAGCATAACCTTTTTTTCAAGAAGAAATGCAATGACTCACTCATTCCAGCCGCTTATGCAATGTGGTTGAGACAGAACCCAATGTTTATGCCAAGATACCCTCCTTGAACATGAATAATTCATTTACATGGCAAACATCCACCTTACATCCAGTCTGAACCTCCAAAAATTGTGAGAACTGTTTATGGGAACCTTAATAAAAATTGGCTTTAACAACATTTTTGCCAATTTCTGTGCCATTCTTGGATGCAGTTTAAAATTTAGTTTTCGAAAGATCCCTAGTTCATTCTAGCACGTCCTTCATCCACTCCTCTTATTTGTTCCTCTCCAGTCCATTTTTGTGCTGTAAATGTTGGAGCATTGCTCTTCCTTTACAAAAACATTTACCAAATACTCCTATTTTTTTCCACTCAGAGACTCATTTTAAATGTCAGAAGGGAACAGATTTCCTCTATTCATTCACCCTTATTTATTTTGTTAAGAAGTGGAAGAAGATATATATATTTATTGTTTAACTCTTGCTAAACAGTTTAATCCTGGAAAACACACACACACACACATATGGCTTTCTGTGATCCATATGAAAATTACTTTATTTTTTACTATTCTGCATGCAATAAAAAATCCAGAAGTACTTCCAACTCAAGCATTTTTCAAGGTGATCAATGAGTTTGAAAATGAAGCAAAGGACTTGGAAGAGTGCTATAGACCTAATTTTTTTTATTTCTCCCTATGCAATTGACATATCCTGCTACTATGGGTAATTAATCTTGTCTGTGTTCTTGAAGTATGACATTTCCCTCCCTGCACATGACCAACAAAATAACATAGTTTAAAAGAGTTCATTGTTAAACACTCGGTTTTGTTCCTAAAACAAAGGAATATTACCTCCAGTTACAGCTAATTACAAAAAACTGAAATCACACTGACCTTGTATGACCTTTTCACTTAAAATGACACAGTAAATCTGGGCATATTTTAGGAAAATGTAAATTCTTCATACTGAAAAAACATTCTATAGTTGGAAGTTTTCATGTTTGAGTTCCATAGAAATCATTAAAAATCCTGAAGCCACTACAAGCACAGATGAACAAGTTATCAAAACAATAGATATGAAGAGAAAAATGTATGTAATGATCATATTCTTTCCAATCAGAACAGGGAATTTCATGTAATTTTACAGAGGTATGTTTTGTAACTCAGCTCTATTTTTTTTCTAAAGTGTAGTCCATATTTACAATACTTACATACTTTCTATTATTGATATCACTGCAAAACTTTCCAGATTTTGAATGAAATTGAGAAAAAAATTTCATGAATTTTGGACTTCAGAAAGGATTACTGTCGTCTAGGATATAATAGTTTTTTGACAAGCATTAAAGTTCTGAGAGCCCCACTTTCAGAACTTATATTCCTAGAACTACAAGAAAAATCTGCTCTATAAGAGAGTTAATTTTAAATCCTACCTTTTTTTGAAACACTGAAAAATGTTGCAATGTTTCAAAACATAAGAAAAATTCTCACTTATTAGAAAAATATAAAAAGTGAATGACAGGTGTAGTCTGGCCTTAGACCAAACTATAAACAGAATTAGATCATCAGCATGAGGAAATCTTATCCTCCTTGGTCATTAATCTGAATTTCATTAATCAGATTTGAAGCTGCAATTTTGTTTGTCTGTTCCTGGATGGTCAAAAAATCAGCAATAAAGATGACACTAAGCAGATTTTTGAGCTGAAAACTATGGAGTCATTGTATGGAGTCCCCCTAATAAGGATGTCTTTAATTAATTCTGTTTTTCTGCAGGAAACTAAGAATTATATAATGTTATAATCTTACTAAAAATATGGTGTATATAAATGGGCACAGCTTCTTCTAGTGAATACTGCTAAAGCAAAATCTCAGAGTGTAGGAAGTTTTATATTTTCATTTTTCTGACACAGTTTAAAAAGTAAAAGATATGCAGTGACCCAGTAAATTGATGTAAAAAGCATTTCTGTTAACACAGCTTTTGTTATTTTGAGACTGCCATAACATATATCCTTAGAAGATTTCTTTTTACTACTCAGCAGTTAAGTGCAGTACCAGTTTTAGGGCATGTGTCAATATGCTGTAACAGTAACAAATAGTGCACTCAACCTTCGTATTTTTATAGAATGTATTTTTATTCATCTTATGCAAAATACATAAAATATTTAATGTTACTTTGCACAAATATGACCTCTTAAAATACAGTGAGACAAACTACAACACCAGTTTCATTCCAGGTGAGTAAACACACCACACAGTATTGTCAGACACCTTCGTTCTTAACATGGTGTTAAATGGCAAGGAGTGGAGAAAGACTAACTTCCTGACATCATCCTTTTTTGTAACAATGAGATAAGGACAATAATGTTTTTGCACTGTCTAAAACAGTCACTTAATGTGCCAGAAATTCTTTGTCAAAGGAATAATTAAAGATAGATGGTAATGGCTGGGTTACCTCAAAGTTCATTTCTACTCTACAAGAGACTGCAAAAAATAGCATCATAGCATTTGTATCTTTACTGATTCCCAGATTTAGTTTGCCTTTGTGAATTCCCTTCTTAAGGTCTTTTTCTGCTCCTGCATTCTCCTGCTACCAATTCATAAAATGCAAAAAATTAATCAGAAAATTCTGTTATCTTTTTCAGCTTCAGTTTTGTTTGTTTGGCTGGGATTTTTGGGGGTGTTTTTTGTTTTGTTGGTTTGTTTGTTTAGAGAGATTATTTCTGTGATCTTAGCATTGGTAGCAGTTGGGGTCAAGCTATGTTCCCAAGAGTTTCATATGTGTGCTAATCTGCCAGTAAAAACTGCATAAGATAAAAGAACACAACAAATCCAATGCACATGATCCTATATGCACAGAGTTACAGATGTGTATACAGCTATTTCATGCACATACACTCTGAGCTTGACTCTCCTCACATCTACAGACAAGGCCCTGAGGTGTTGGATGTGGTTGTAGCATAGCAGAGAGCTTTCTGAGAAAGGAGACAAATGCCATTGTCCTTTTCAATTCAGCAGGGCGCCAGGACACTTACAGTGACTGACAAAAAGATGTCAATTCCTGTGTCTAACTTAACAGTTTTTCTTTCCATTGGGAAGTACCATAACTTTGGAAAGGCTCATCTGGTCCTTTCCCTGCCTTGGTTATTATCCTGAACATAAGTGCCAGGCATTGAAAAACTGTTGATCAGCATGTGTGTTCCTCTTCTATTAGCCTCTCAAAACAAACCAAAGTCTTCATTTTCTACAGCCAACAGTTTTCTATTCTGTCCTGTAACATTACCTTCTCTGATCCTTACTTATATTTTTCTTAATCTACAAGCAAGATTAATTTCTTATTTTGCTCTGTATCCCATTCTAAGGAGGTGAAGATACGTGAAAGAATAGCTGGGCATGGAAATCTGAGAAAAAAGACTGCTGAAAACTTGCATTTTGAACATCTGCATAACTAAGTATGAGCAACATCTTGCCTTTCTCATCCCCACAAGCAGAAAGCATGAACACCAGTTTGTTTTCTGTCTTGCAACTCTGCCCTCTAAGTTTCAGCTTACACAGGTAGGCAGGATATATGGACAGCTTTCACTGTCACCAGTGTGGTTCCATGTTAGGCTTAATTATCCACGTCTTTATTAGTCCCTACATGGGTTTCTAGATTCATGAGCCTAACAAACCACAGCTAAGTTGTAAGTGAAGCATTAAGAAAAATCATCAATATCTGAAGGAAGACATATTCTCTGTGGACAATTTGATGATAATAAATTTCTAAAAAGTTATTTGTGATTAAAGCAACCATGGACATGCCACCAGGTAAAAATGGAAAGCTAAAGGAAACAGTAATGAGATTTAGAGACATAAAAGAATTGTTTGTTTTATTCCCTCCTGTGGTCCTGTATAAAGTGGACTTCCTAATGTCTGTTACCGCTGTGATGAAGCATAATCTTGTTTGTGTTAAGAAAAGGCAACTGGAATGAGATATTTTCTGGCCTTGGTGTTACTTGAAGGTGTAGTGCACTTGAGAAATCCAGCTTGCAGAGGTAAAAAAACCAAGCAAAATAGCTCCTCCTAAGTCGACCATACAAGAAAACAAATAAAAGTAAATAATTTACAAGAAAACAAATAAAAGTAAATAATTTAGTTTTCAATGTCATTAATTAAATATTTGAATCTTGACATTGAGAATCAAGTTTTCCTTTATAATAGTTGCATTTGAATTCATAGGAATCCCCACCGGCTCACTAGGCAAGCTATTTTATTTCATTCCTTAATGTTCAAAAGAATTACTTTGCAGTCCCGACATATGTTACCAAAAAAAAGCTCTGTTTTATGATCTCTGAAAAGGCCATGAATTATATATTTCTTGCAAAACAACATAATAGTCCAGGCACCAATTCAGCAAGCCACAATTCAGCAGGTACTACTAGATTTGAGCACATGTATACTCTTGCTCTCTTTTATGGGACTTGACAGTCAGTGTGTCATTTAGGAATATTACCTAGCAAATAGAAGTTTGCTCTGGTAACATTTCTACTGTTTGGAAGAGCACAATTACAGATTCAATCTTATTTTCATTAAAAAGTTTGTAAAAGAATGGCACTTTTAAGGTTTTGCATATTAGGACAAAATTTGTGGTAATACTAATCCTTGACCAGTACCTTGTACCAGGACCAGTTCAGTACCTTGACCTGAATTACTGCTTCTATCATGCTGAAGCACACGTTTAGGTTCATGTGTAATTTATGCATTCTGTATTTAGCTGGTAACATGCAAGCACCAAGTTGAAAATCCAAATTGTGAAATCTGAAGGAAGAAAAAGCCTCGATGTCAGAGAATTAATTTAAATATAGATCTCTGAATTATTGTCTGAATACACCTCATTGCTCTGGTGGCAGCTCAGTTCGTGTCAATCATGTAAAAAGTGCCATTTTAAGTTTGCCTGTAGAATAACTCAAGGAGCACCAAAGAAAGATGTCAGAAAGATGTCTTGTGTTTGGATCATATCTTTCATTGCACAGTTAGATCATTCAGTGCCTGTAGACATAGCAATACCATTGTCTCGTCACTGAATAGAATTCTTTTCTATTAGAAAATAGGTAGCATTTGTTTAGAAATCTCCAGAAATCCAAAGTTGTGTGGTGATGCAATACGTTGGGAATCTGAAAATAATACGCATCAATAACTTACATAAAGTTCATTTCTCCATAAAAGAGAGAGAAAAAAACCCAATAGCAATTAATATATACTGCTGTCTCTTCAGAATTTTCTGGCCAATCCATGGTAGAAAATTGTATTCATACTACAGGATTTTACAGGCAAGCAAAAAATTAAATGATGAATAATTCTGTATAAAACTATTTAGAATTTCACAGAAATTGCTTTAGAAGTCATTACATTTCTCTAAAAGCTTTCTTTTTAATTTCCATTCAATTCTACAGAATCTTCCAGAAGGAAGTACGGCTTTTGGCAATATAAGCAATGGAAAAAACTTCCTGAGAAAGAACTCCTCTGGGGCCAGAGACAGAAAACATATTTGTTCATCTGAATACAAAGAATCAGAACACAGTTATAAAGGTTCAAGATTACTTTTCCCTTTTCTCAACTTCTAGAATGGAAATGTGAGCTATTACCATAAACTTGCCAGCATCTTATGATCTAAAAAGTTATTTTTGAATTTATTTCTCACAGAAGAAAACCTACATCTTCCAATCTAAAATTAGACTGTGATACTGTCTTATCCTGCAGCCAATCGTATGTAAGGTAGGTACTCAAATAAAAATGAGAAGTCTGAGAATTCTAAAAGCAATAAAAGTAGGTCACAGTGAACCTTACCTATGGTTAAGAGAAAGTTTCAGTAACAAAGGTATTCTTGTTAATGAGCTGTAATTTAATCAGCTTTCTCATGAGGAAAAATTGTCTCCACATAAGGTGTAAATTGCCCCATACAGAGCCAATAAACGACGATAAAAGGTTTTTTACGTGCCCTATCCAATGTACTTAAAGGAAAAATGCTTGCAGTGGAGCAGTTCTCAGGTGCACATTAGATAGTTACATATTACTGGTTCTACTTAGCTGCATTAGATTTAAGGCAAGGGGTTCCACTTTCATTAGATTAGTAGAGAAACCCTTGCTCAGTGAATGACCCACTTAAGTCTTTCAGAAAAGGAAAAGAATCAGTAACTGGTGTCTTAATTGCACAGGTTTCATTTCTACAAATCAGAGCCGGGAGACTGTGGCAGCCCTGCATCTGTTCCCTTTCAATTTTATTTATTTTCAAATGGTAATATGATGTTATTTTAAAGTAAAAAGTGCCATGAGCTGCAGAGTTTGCAGTAACAGCACAAAATAGTATAACATCTTTTCTTGTTTGGTATCTTTTCTAGGTTTGAAAAAACAAAAGCTGCCTGCAGGAACCAAAGACCTACTGCACACTCTTGGTCTTCACAGTATTTCTACATTCAAGGATCAATCTGGAGCTCATATTCTAACAGTATCTGCCAGGATCTCAGGTACATTTGCAAGGTGTTATTTCCCTAGTTGGCTGTCAATAGCCCGAGGTTATGTCTGATTATATTTAGACTAAAAGTCATGCAGGGATTACAATGTGCTTTCGAACAATAGATAAGACTTTGGGAGGAATGATAAGCTACAGATATCCTTTCTAAGACATGTACAACTAGATGAAAAAATGTTTATTTAAAAAAAAAAATTACATTTCCTAAAATTTTATAGATACAAATGAGACATTAATTTTCTTCAGTTACCTCAAACTACTTAGCTAAACCATTCCATTAAACTTCTGAGTTCTTTGATGTATTTAGTAACAATTTTTTTCAGCCTAATTTACAATTAGTTATTCTTTTTCAGTCTACATTAACTCCTAATCTAGATAGTTAGTGTGCCTGTGTCTAATTTGCTGTGTATTTTGACATATAATTTGAAAAACAACACCTACATCACCTATAAGAGGCTTATTATATAACGATTTTTTAATTTAATTATCACGTCTTTAAAAGCCCTAAATTATTTGTAGTTTCTATTTAACACTATGATATTTGGGCTAGAGAAACCAAGAACTTAGTGTGACTCCACGCATCTAGCAAAGACCAATATGTGCCCAGCATTCAAGTGGACTTGCACATGCTTTAAAAATTTCGGTGGGACACCCTTAGGGGTAAAGGAGAAACTGTATGATTAAACAGGAGTGTTGATATTTCTCTTAGGATACTTGGATATGCAAGGGAAATTCTAGCTATTTTTAAGACTAATGACATAGTTGTATTTTCAATTCCATGAACCACTAAATAAATTTGTGATTTCCAGCTGCCCTAGTCTCTTACACTTCCCTTATAAAAACATTTATTTATTTCGCTTCTAATTCCTGTTACTTCTACACAGGGAAAGCATTGTGCTGCATATCTCACTTTCATTTAAAATGTATTGGCTAATAATAGCACATTTAATGTGTAGATGTGTTTACTAGGCCTTCATGCACCATATTAAATCAGCTCAGAATGAGTAGCTCCAACCACCTTTACTCTTAGACATAATTCCACTTGTGAAATCCCCATGCACCCATTCTTTAGTCATTTCAGGATGTTTAGTGGCCATTTTCAACTAAAAATATACAATAAATAAAATATTACTATTTCTTGAGAGTCTTTAGGCACTGAATTTCTGAAGCAAATTTCAAAAACACATCTCCTGCAGCTGACCTCTAGGATACCTCTCATGAGAATAAGAATGGTGAACATACCACTGTAACAATCATATAAATATTAATATCAATGTAACAGTAGTACTATTATAGCATATTCAGATACTAATGGGGCCAATAGCTTAGCCATTTTCTTTTAGGAAATATTGAAATTATATATTTTTATAAATAAGTAATAGCAGTTGTCGAAACTACACATATCAGCACCTGATAATTTAGACTTTCTGTTGCATAACCTTTGAGAAGGAGAACATTAGGAGAACATTTATAATTTTTGCAACTATCTAGAAAAAATAGCCCACAGACATGCAAAAGGACATGGGACAGTGTTTCTGCCTCTGGCTAGGAACTCTTAAAGATCCTACACAACCCTGTCTGCTTGAGGTCATAATCTTATCCCCACATTTCAGTTCCAAGAATTTTACAACACTTTTCCTTGATTCTCAGTCATTTCTATTTAATTTTAAATATTTTTGGAAGAGTATTTTCCCCATCAGTCTCCTTTGCCACTTCAAATACTGCTCCATCACAATCAGCTGATGAAACCATAGTATACAGACTCAGTCACAGACAGTGCTTTCTTTGTTCACTTTTTATGTAACAACTGAGTTTCTCCTCTTCCCACTAACTAGAACAATGGAAAATTCACTTACAGAGGTACATGTCTCATGCTTAACACTGAACTTTGGATTGTAGAAGAAATGGTGAAATACATATCTGTGCTGAACATTTTTGTCTCTGGGTTTTTTTGCAACGTTTATTGAGCTGTTGGATTTTTGTGTCTTCATTTGTTTTTTGTGGCTTTATCTTCAAAAGCATAAAGCACTGATCTTCAGAGAAGGAGCCTAACTATTGGTACTATCAAACAACTGTCTGTGAATAATTAATTATCTAAATATGTTCATAGATACTAAAAAAAATCAACTAGTTTCATTCTTCAAAGATAAGGATTCTTCTCTTTGCTACTTCCATATTAAGTTTACATTCATTTACAGCCAACACAATTAAAACTTTATTTTGAAGCGAAATCTTACAGAAATGGAAGAAAACATCTGAGGTGGATATATAATAAAGAACTTCTCTTATACAGACAGAACATTCCCACTACTTTATACATGTAAATTTTACAGCTCTTTTGTAAGTGTGAGAGCTGTGTGAAAAATTGTACAATCAGGTGATAAATTAGCTTGTGACAAATTAATTTGTCATGTGCTTTTGACTGCCTTACCTGCCCTCTAACGTATAAATCCAACTCTTGGAACTTTCTTTAGCATCCAAAGCACTGAACTGCCTCAGATATATGCCATTCTAATTCTAAACCAGCTAGAGAGTAAAAAAAAATTGTCTTGCTATTTCTATCCAGAAAAATGAAATAAATCAACCATGACTCACTGAATATGATGTTAACTTCTGCGGCTGTGACATTTGGAAAGAAAAACATAGGTATGAATGTCCATGTATACATATATACATGAAACTAATTTTCCAATTTTAAAAACTTCTGAAATAATTTGTTCAAATAGGCTTTTTGTAACACATGATATACAGAGGGTTCTCGTTGGTATGTAATCAGTGCAACAACTTCCAGAAGCAGAGACCTGCAAGTCATGAGCACAGTACACCCCTAACATGTCATTCATGCATCCACCCTACAGGCCCATGTGCATGGTCCTGGGCTGACAATGTTTCAGGCACGAACAGCTGCTGGTGAAATTGCCCTGTACCAGGAGAAATGCTGCTGGAAAACTACTTCTGCCTTCATTGAGATCTCTGTGATCAGCTGCCAGACTTTGTAAATGACCAGTCAGGCTTTAAAAAGACAACATCTCATCTGGAACATTCCCAGGTAAATATGTAGCCCCCCACTGCACTGTGATTACCCCAAATCAAATTCTGTTCTTCTCCTGTCTTGCAGCACTCTGTAAAAAAACTAATGAAGAGAGAGGCTGAGATTTTCATTAGTGACTCTGGAGAGGGACTTTCGCAATGACACACCTGCCATAAGGGTTCTTTCACCATAGATGTCTTACCATGTGCACATGCCACAAGGAGAATAAAACATCCTCTAAGGTCCTCTAAGGTCAGATTTCCTTTTCCTACATAATGGATCCATCAACAAACGATACTGGATTTTTCTGACTAGGCGATTGAGCTGGCAGTAATGGCTATCCACGCACCGAGCTGGATTGAACCTCCCCCAGCACCTCTGTTCATTTCCAGCATTGCCTTTCCTACATAGCCTTTTATGGACAAATAGGTATGGATAAGTATCAGCACAACAGTATAAATTCTGAACCAGTTGTGCTGTTGCACCACACATTTCCCAAGGGCCTTGCTTTCTGCACCCTCACAATCAGTTCAACAATAATAGCTGGCTGAACTGGATAATGAACACTAGCAAAATGTTTCACCTGTGGCAGGGGAATGACCAGAATGCAAGACCTCTGACATTTAATTCAGCTTTTGCTGCATTGCAGAAAGAATGAAATGTGGGAAAGCAGCCCAAGACACTGAGATTTTGAAATGTAATTTGCTGATATCACTTGCCTTGTGGGGTAATTTTCTAGACTGAAGAAATGCTGAAAATAAAGAAATTAAAATCCAGATGTGAAAGTTCACCCCAAAAAAATTTAGGAGTGTTCCATCAACTGTTGCTAGCTTTCATTATCTGGCCTTGCTCTAATGTTGCTGCTTACATGTCAGTTACTTATAGGTAGCTGCTCATGAATAATAATTCTCACTTTAACCCAGATTTGACATTTGGGAAGGTACAGTTAACTGCAAAATGCAGTAGTGTAACAGCAACAAGTTAATTTTTATTTTTTTAAATTTAAGTGTTTTTCAAGTTTTCTTTGCTTAATTGCAAAGGAAGCAGTTTAGCTGATGAACATGCAATAACTACTCTTATACTGAATCTCTGTTATAGAACTTCCAGCTGATGACATTGAAACGCTTTTTAGGTGGTTTATAAAAATCTGGAAAATTTAACCTTCCTGAACAACTTACCTATTAGGCATTTCTACCGTAGTAATAAGGAAGTAAAGGAAGAGCACTCTAAGTCTTTCCTAAAGATCACACTAAAAGTCTGTAGCATGAATCATTGATGTTGAATCTCTTAAATCCCATCCCTATTTTGGTTTTGTGGTTTTGTGGATTGTTTCTGTTCTGTTTGGGGTTTTTTTTCGACAAAAATATGACAACTAAAAGAGCAGGTAATATGTTCAATGCCAACATAATTTTAGTAGTGATTTTGTCCAACTTTCTGACAAGCCAAAGAATAAGAATCTTGAAACCATTGCCTCTAATGTAAGGACTTAGAAACAAGGTATTTGGTTTAATTTCTGGTGTATAAGTAGAGCTGTACACCGGTGAAGTCTGCATTATGGCAGGACTTTTTCAGAGAAATATGAAACAATGATGTTATTTCTTAAACCTTAAAAACTATGGCAAACAAAGAAATTTAATCTAAAAAACATTGGCACTGTATCAGCTCATCTCACCTTTTGTTTAGGCTTTGATATGAAGAGGAAATTGGTGTTTTTGATGGAAAATGAAGTATCACTTGTGTCTGTGAAGGCCTTCTTTGTTGACAGAGGTGAAACAAAGTCTGCAAGGAAAGGATTTGGGTTCACAACCAAACTATCTAAACTTATTTTATAGATAGAAGGGCTATTCTGATAACCCTATTCCATTCTGTCCTAGCGTGTTACTTTTTTCCTGACCACACAGTGCTAGCATGTTGAATTAGCTTTTGAATCACAGGAAAAAATTTTTCGACATTTGCAATAGCAACAAGGTGAAGGGCCTCAAAACCACATCCCCAAACGTGTTTCCAAATGTAAAGTTCTTTACCAGTTTAATAAGAAGCTAACTGTGAGGAGCCTGTCAAAAAAAAAAAAAAAAAGGTCTAAAGTCTATTCAGTCAGTCAGCAGCTTCCCTGAATTCATTCTTGATGACAAGTCACCCTGCTGTATGCCCTATCCTCAGTAGTTACCACAGGAGCTCTTTTCAAAGGGACACAAAGTTTTAAAAGAAGAAAAAGTACTACAAGAATATTCCTTAATCTCTGGTGGCACCTACATTCTGTCAATGCATAACATTATTTATATGTGCATAATGTCTAAAAATTAGTGCCAGATTGACTGGGAAAAACCCCAACTCATTTCCTAGCCAAAGCATCTGATTCTTGTTTCATTTGCAATGACTTTGTGTACATAGAATACAATAAGCAATTCCATGCTTATACTTTAAAATACAGTTGATTCTCTTTACAGTGAATTTAAAGACAATTTAAAATGACTTAAAACTAATGACAGACAAATTAAGAAAAACAACTTTTTGGCAAAGCTGAGTAGGCTCAAAATAAATAAAGTACTTAGTGAAGTGAGTAGGAAAATTATACTAAATGATTAAGTGTTGAATCACCATCCTATTTATCTCACTCTGTCATTTTTAAAAATAGCTTTCATCGTACATGTTTGCTATTTTTCCTACTGTAGGAACACTGTGTCATATATTTTTTGAAGCATGTCCTTTCTATTCAGCAGACAAGAAATGTCACTGTTGATCATAGCTTTGGTCCATCTCTGAGACTGCAGTTCCCTTCCACACAAGGGCCAATAATTGGTGTAGTCTCACAATAACTGAAATACTTTAGAGGGTTTCTAGCAAAGTAATGTGAACTCTCATTGTATTATCTCTGTTGTACATACTGTAAGATATGGGCTAGAAAGGGTTCCCTTGACCACCTCTGACTTAAAATAAAATCAATGAATCACCTCACACATCATAAAAATATTTTTTTAGAGAGAACAATAACCCTCTTTCTTATCTTTTTTAACCTGATGGGCTGTCCTATAATACATGTCACTGTCACTTATAGAAATATCAGAACAATGTAGCCTGAAACCACTGACCCTAAGAGGAAATAGAAAATGCTAAATTATCTTCAGTTTATACTTTTCAACACAACTATGGCAATAATATTTTATGTCAATATTGTTATAGACTTAAGTCTATAGATAAATTTGGCTCATTTTCTGGTCTTTTCCCTAGCCCCTAAATGGAGGGAATGATCCATATATCCTGAGTGCAAGCTCCTTCGGCCAATTAGCTCACTTTAGACACAATCCACCTGGAAAGATCTAACACTGTGGATCATGTTCTGTTGGCACAAATGCTTCTCACTTCATGCATTTCACATCCACTCACGAAAGAGTTTTTGGAAAGGAAACACTGCAGTCTTACCTAAGAAGAATCTGACATTCCTGAGCTCAGGAGAATGGAGTACAGAGAAATTGCAGACTAGAATGAAGCCCACCATGGCTAATTCTTGAATGTCTTGTGTCTGTTATGGCTTTATCAGGAATATAGAACATCCTACCATTTGCTTTAGAAAAAAGTTGTATGTTGAATGAACTAGAGAGTTTTTCACCTGTAAAGACAAATTACTTAAAATCAGACATTCAAAGAAAGAAATTAAGAGAGGGGGTTTATGGAAAATTTTTCCATTTTACCAGGCACTTTAAAAAGTTTAATGGTAGGCAATAGGAATGTAGAGCTTTATAAGTATTACACAGGTTATCAAGAAGTCAACAAAATTTGAGCTTTGTTTATACTGTGCAAAACAAGAACAGTGTCCAGTCTCAGATGCTGACGTTAGCTATGAAAATATCATCTCCCCTTCTCCTTCCCCAAAGGAAAGGAATTTACAAGAAGCTGTTTGCTTGCAAAGATGAGTGTCTGCCAAGAAATACAAATTGTTATGTGTAGTACAGCAGAAAAAATTGATTGGTCTGAATTCATCCTGGGAGTAAATCCATTGCCTACTAAGGACTCTTACCAATAATGTATAAAGCCTGCTCATTGTGAATATCTTTAATGTATACACTGTCCGTATTTTTCATATAAATTATTAGTTCTGTTTGAAAATATTTGTACTTAACAGCTGACTATGAAATTTCCTGTTGCATAAAACTGAAAATTGGTACCTTAACCTCATACATTCACTAGTCTATGTTTGGTAATGTATGAACCCACAGTTTCAGGATTTTCCTTTGTATAAACTACTTCTTGACATTACCTGAAAAAAAATGTAAAACAGCATTTAAAATTTTGCAAAAGTACAAGAAAGAACAAAAGGTTATCCTTATGAAGTGATATGTCATTACAGCTGGCACTATCTAGGTGGTTTTCAGTTTCATTTAATTTCCAGAAATCTTTTACAATTTTATGTCTGCATGTTTGCTTAGGTGTTAACTGAAAACGACCCCACCAAACAGTACAAAATATTTCACATAGAGTGTAAAGGGCTACAAAGTACACCAAAGATAACTTTTTTGGTATAATGTAGTGCTTTGTTTCCCTTACCATTGTACATTTTGCCTTCTTTTAGGTTTAGCACATGCATAGCCACAACAACTTGTGAAAGAAATTAAAAATAGAAATTTGTCATGTTCAGGAATTATTTAATTTAAAGTAAATGCTGGTTATGCACTGCAGTGACCCAGATTTGAATCTGTAAAGACTATGGAGCTTTGACTTAGCAGCATGGATTGCACAGGGATAATTTTGGAAAAAGCACTGAGAGGCCTGTGTGCATTCTGCTGGATTGAAAGGTAATGTCAATGTACCATTATCTCTGAAAGATTTCTTAATTAAAACCATTCTATCTCAGAAGCACAGAATGCTTCCAATTTAATCCCTGGTGCCTGATACATAAAATAGAGCCATGATCGCACAGAACCACTAGGAACACTGTTACTCAATAGGAATGAGGACAAAAACCAGTTAATTAAAAGAAAAAAAAAAAATTACGAAAACACCTCATTTCACACTCCCAAGAAAAAAAAAGAAGGAATCAAGTGGAGTTTTGAGCTTCTGTAATGTTACTCCCGAAAAAATTAATTTTTTGGTTTTTAATGGAAAACTAAATCATAATTTTTCTAGCCAATGAAAGAAGAAAATAAATACACGGTAAGCCTATTTCTGTTTAAATCTCTGCTTGAGTTAGATAAATACCAGCATATGTACCCTGGCTCAGTCTAGGATTCAGTTTCCAGGCACATTTGGTCAGATGCTCAATGGTGAGCATCTGAATGGCCCCACTGAACCAAATGGACTATTCATAAGCTTTAGAGTATCTGCATACTTCTGTACTTTGTAGGTAAAAGCCTAAAGTCCTGCTTCCATGTTAGACACTCTGTAGGAGAGAAGTGCTGAGGGACAAATTTTGGATTACAAAACCCCTCTTGTGCTATTGATGACCTTGCTTGATGGGCAGAATCTATCGGCTCTACTGAGGACAGTATAGTTTTCCCCCCAAAAAATTTGATTGGTGCCTAAACACTCCCAAAATGTCAGAGTTTCATCGTTATGCTAAAGGTAATGTTTTGTTTTCCAGAAAGCAGAACTAAATAAATTTAAGTGTAGAAGTCAAATAAAAGATAATAATATCAAATAAAATTAGCTAGAAAAAACCAAATCAAATGCTATTTACCTTGAAAATATATATGCAAAACTGAGTTTGAATCTCAGGTATTTCCATATGCATTCAAACCCCATAATTAATGATTTATAGCACCTTCTAGAGTTCAGAGTTTCTCCAATTTCATGTATATTAAAAGTACCTTATAACTAGAAAAGATACCTTGATATGTAATTGTTGTGTGTGAAGATAGATCTATGGGATGAAGGTATAAGGTATCCCATATCTTCTGTTGACTAAATGAGAAAGGCAATAATATGTGCCCACCAAAGCAGCCAAAAATTCAGAAACTGTTAACAGAACAGCATAATGAATTAGACTTCACAGAGGCACAAGATGAAGCCTAGGGAAGGGCATCCCAAAGGATTTAATATTTTCATGCAAGACTTCTGGCAGAATGACTGCAGAGAGGTGGGCAGTGGTCATGGAAACAATCACTCTGCCATTCCTCATTTTCATAGAAATACAAAAGTCTTTCTGCTTTATGCTCTGCCTCTCCATCCGCCTTCAAAAGCAGATCTGAGACCTGAGCTGAGTGACAGAAAGGTTATGCTGTCATATTTCTTTATGTGTCACATTTCTTTAATAGGCAAATAAATCTCATACACCCCTCTTTCCTTCATGGAGTGTCTCAAACCATATTGATGGGTATTCATTTTTTTTCTTGATATTATTGTGACTGACTCCCTAAGCAAAGTAATTCCTTCAAAGCTGCAATACTGAACTGCAATTAGAGGAAAAAGTACATTTTTTACATGCATGTGTGGTCTAAAAGCATTCAGCAAGTCAGCATAGACAGCACCAGGCACAGCATTCTTCTTACAGCTCAACCTATTACACACCACAAATATAAAGAACTGCTGACAGGAAATCTGTGACTTAAAATACAACATAGAATACATTAATGTAAACAGGTAGTACTCAAAGAAGCTAGAATTTATGGTGCTTTATACTGGAAGCACAATAAATTGTATACCAAAGATCACTGTGGACGGATTAACTTTTCTCTCATGTTCAGGTGGAAGTTTATCATACCTCAAATAAGCAATTTTAAATGTAGAGAAAACTTAATTAATAGGGAAATAACAATCTGCCACTTTCTTTTTTACTGCACATTTCCATTGCATATCACAACTACCTGCAGTTAAGAATAAACCAAAAACCAATGCCAGTCTTTTTGTAAGGTTCAAAATGCAGAATTGTTAACCACAGCAAAGATTCTGCAACTATTTTCTTTTTATCAGGATATCTATTTTCCTATTAGCTGTAAGGCATGATATTTTCCCTCAAGGATTCTGCAATTAATGCTGTTTTCAGGTCACGGGTGTGACAAGACATTTGCTGTTCACAGAAAGCCATTAACTGTCTGAATCTCATGTCCAGAAACAGTGGTCAAGAGTCAGGACATCTGCTATCCGTATTCATCACTGTCCTTGCTCTCTTATGCTCCCAGGTTACCTTGTTATGATAACCAGGTTATCATAAAAATACAGCACATGGGTGTACTAGGTTAATGTCCTCAAAGTGTCAATATAAAGTGTCCTAGAATGAAAGGTCTCTAAAAGAGTAAGATGTAATATGTATTCTTCTGACAAATAGCATGATTTCACTTGTTTAGGCATAAATCAATCGTTTAAATCATGGGTAGTAACAAAAACCGGCAGAGTTAATTAATCTACTGTAAAAAGACTAGATGCAGGAATACCATGTTCAGGAAAAAAGTGAACTCAGAGTAGGGGAGCATGAAGGCTCCAATTATCGCCTAGTTTCCATTTTCATCTTCTGCAGAACTATTTTGTGAGTCCCTAGGAAGTATTAAATCACCAGTTGTGAATGCTGTCACTCCATTTATGTGTCATCTCCTGTATCAGTACCAGGTCACCTGCGCTGGAGAGGTACAACATCTCCCATAGGGTCAGGCAAAAAGAAAAATTTTCTCTTGTATTATGCCTTTGAATGATGTAAAGCAGGTCATGTTCTTCAAAGATGTCTTCTGTATAATTCAAAGCAAAAGGAAGAGTTCAAATTGGATTTTTGATAGAAACTTCTGTTTAAAGAGCTCCCTTTTCTGAAGAGATTGGTATTCACAAGGCTTTCCAACATATTTTGATGTCATCTCACATCAGTATTGACAGTGTTTTGACTGCTGCAGAAAAAAGAGAACAATTCACAGTACTTCAGCTAGATTTTATTGACACATTTCACTGTGCTTGGAGTATTAAAGAGAAAGAAAAGTACTGAAGACTTACAAGCTTTCCCTGCTGACCAACAGCCTTTCTTGTGGTAGCACCATTTATCAAAATAAAGGAGATATCTACAATGGGAATCAGTGTGGCTACAACACAAAAAACTGTGGAACAGTACAAAAGGAGACTTGTGCTAAAATTTGGTTTACAGTCTTTGATTTCTTCTAGTCTATGGGTTCTTAGTGGGGGCTAAATTCTTAGGAAAGGTATATCGAAGTCAGTGGTCACCCCTCCTTTGGAAAGTACTCAACTCTGGTATCCACTCCGCAGGGTGCTGTTACCAGAAAAGATGGTTTAGTTGTGAACGTGGTGGTGTTACATTAATGGTTGAACTGAATCATCTCAAATGTCTTTTCCAGACTTAGTGATTCTATGATTCTAATTCTGCAGCACTGAGCAAAGAATGTTCTCTATTTCATGCTGGCATTTTAACTTTTCACTCAGAATGAACAATAGGTAGGTACTGTTTGAAAGCAGTGTCTGATGCAATATCACACAGAGACTGCCTTGAACACATGTCCCTGAAGTCGTGTCAATCAGATAAGAAAGCTTGAAGAAATATAAAATAGAATTACACTGTCTTCAAAAGCAGGATACCTTTACATATAAATGGTAGAAGAAAAAATTAAATTGGTATATATGTATTTTCTGAACGCTTGTTTCCAAAATTCCCAAGTTTAACCATAGAATTCTTCACCTAATTGGACTTACCCTGTACAGTCAGCTCTTCAGATACTGAGTGGTCTGAAAACCTGTCTGCGAAAATCAGGACACTTGGAGGTACCAGCAGTCATCAATAACATGAAAAATGTATGGACTTCATATGTATCAGTGTATATGCATGCAGACATACATACAGACTGAAAAACATATATACCTATGCCCATATACACATACACACACAGTACTTTGTGCACATAAGTCCCTGAAACTGATACCTGCTCAAGACCACTCTTTTGCTGTTTCCCGTGGAACATCAGCAAAAGGAGTTAAGTAATAAATGCTGATATAGTGCAGCTATCTACAAGAAGCCAGCACCAGTGTCAGTTAATCTCTGGTAATCAAAAAACACATTACAGAGAGTTTTAAAAGTATTTCTCCAGTCTTAAGTGCGAGAGCTTTTCTAATGTTTAATAACAAGTCCCAATTATATGGACAGATGTGCCTTTTTTATCAATTTATGAGAAAACAGATAATGGAGAGAGTTTTTCTTTTTAAATCTGCATAAAATTCAGTGGAAACAATTGATACAGACTAGGCATTCAACCACTAAATGAGCAGCCCAGTAAAAACTGGCACCAGGACAAAAGGTAGAAGCAAACTGTTGTTTTCATTGTGGGGAAACAGAAAATTTGTGTGTACTCAAAGTCATTAGGATTAAACACTGTTATTACACTTCATCTAATAAAGATTCTACAGAGGAATGCTTGCAGTAATATTTGTCATGCCAAAAAACACCTCTTTTGTGCACATCCTCTCAAAACTTCAATTTCACACAAGACCTGTGCTTTGGGCCCAATATCTTGTCCATGGTAGCCACCCATAACACCATATGCTGTGGGAAAAGATGTCATAGCCCTGTGGTAGGCAGAAGAAGAATAATCTGTTTCCCCAGATACACAGTTATAGCTCAGAAGGGTGAACACTACAACAATATCTTATGTAAATAATCAACATAAAATTCAGAAGTTGGAAGACTGGCTGTTTGCCATTTGAATTCTCAATCTCTGCTTCTCTTCTTGTGACATTGCTAGAAAGGACAACGCCCGATTTTGCAGTATTGTTAAATGTCATTGCAGAAAGCACAGCAAGGCAACTATGTCACATTTTCCTTGTGTGCTTGCTTTGACAATCCCTGCAGACCATAGAGAGCAATGGTTTAAGGTGACTTGTACACTAACATTTACTGTGTGTATTTAGCCCATTCCCCTTTTCCATTACAAACATCTGCTTTAGAATGCAAAAGCCCTTCCTAATCAAGTGAAAACAATAATGTAACGTTATATTATTTGATCTTTTGCAAATTTCTTCATATGAAGATTAAATAGCATTATGCAATGCTAGGCTGCAAAAGAGCAGATGTAAGACTCAGATTCACGTGAAAATTAATAATATTTTTATTGATTTTTGTTAGAATAAAAATAACTCAATTAAATATACCCCAAGCCAAAGTTTTTCCGATAAAAAATCTCATTAATTCAAGCTACTCTAAAAATGAATTCTATGCCATTGTTAAGAGATTTTTATGATGCCATTGAGACTATACTTACCCAACTTTAATATGACCAAGGCGAATTAAAATTAAACCCTCTGCTCTTGTAAGAAGCATAACAAACTCCAGGGTGGTAGCTGCATCCCTTAAATTATAAAACTAAAATGTATCATCTGGTGACTTAGACATCATCATGCCAAGAAGTGACAGGGTAGTCCCAGACCACTTGCCTTTCAGCCACGTTGCTGGCAAAGGGCCATTTCGCTGGAAAAAGGAATCCCAATCTTTGTGGCCTAGGCACACTCAGCCAATTTATTGAAGGATACAGGTCACAAGCCTCATTTAACAAACCCCAAAAAAACACAAACAAAAGAAAGAACAATGATCAGGATATTCCAATAGATCTTGGCCAGAAATTAAATTAAAAGAGAGATAAGGAAAAGCAAATGGCTTTGCATAGACAGACAACTTATACTCCTGTGTAGGTGAAACATATGGCTGTAGTCATGCAATCAAGAAACTATTGAATATTACTAAAACCTCTGTAGATCTTTATCAATTTATAGCCCTGTGATTTCAAAAAGATCTTGGAAAGAGACACAAAATAATCCTTATCACTAACATTTAAGATCGTATGTCATTCCCTTTTTTCATAGAATTTGCCATGTAGGTACCACGAAAAAAATTGCTTGCAGAATTCAATGAAAACTGAGAAAATAGCAGTATAAACAAGGTAAAACAAAGAAATAGTATGAAATCACAGGAATTTTGTGGAAAAGAGACAAATAAAAGAAAATTATAGTACAAACTGCTGTATTGCTTATGCCTAGAAAAAAAAATTTACTATTTCAGTGAAATGGGTGACCTCTGATTAGGCAGAAAAACAAAATGCTATAATTAAAAGTGAATTTGTATAAAAGAATAAATCATGAAAAATCTCCCATGAAAATGAAAATCCACGAGGCAGAATTTGCCCAATACACTCCACAATTGCCACAGGAAATTTAACAACTCTACCTGACAATTGTGTTTTGCACTTACTAGTGCAATTAAGAGTGAGGATTCTGGCCCTTTTTTAGAGCTGTGCTGTATTGTATTATGAATAAAACTTGTACTGATTTTATAAAGAATTTTCCTAGTTCTCGGGAAAGCTTCAGGAGGAGAATAGACAAAAACTAAAAGAATTTTTAAGAAAAAATATAGAAAAAGAAAGTGCCTTTTCTACTAAATAACTACCTTTTGTCCTTTTCATCCTTCTTCCTGCTCATATTTGATCATTTAAGTTTTTCAGGGTTATTAAAATTCTCTTCTTTACCCCTTGCCCAGACTCTAGGTACCTTTTACTTCCTGCTTCTTACTGAGACGGAATAAGAGAGGAGGGAAAGGAATTAATTTCTCAATTTCTGTGACTCTGTAAAAGAAGAAATGTTACTCTTTTAATGATTTGCATTATTAACTTTGATTTTCTGTAACAAAAAGTTACAGAAAATCAAAGTTAATAATGCAAATCCTTAAAATACTATGTTGCTATAAGAAACACTTGCATTGAAGTTATAGATATAGATACATAGATAGATAGAGATAGATATGGATACATATGTCAGCTGCTGGCATTTATTGAATTTGGGCTAGCATAAAGGCTTATGACCAGCCATAGGAACTGTTTTCTTTTTGTATTTTAATTTCAGGGCAAGTGAGGCAAACATTTTCCAAGAAGTAAGAAAACAAAAGTAATATTTATTTGCTTTCTTCCAACACAAGAACATATTCCTCTGCTGGGAAAATCAAGGTTTCCTTGCAATAGTTGGGGGCTTCCTTGATAAACATACACCAGGATTTTTCTTATCATGTAATTGTAGAATACCTGGAGGTGGAAGTGACCCATAAGTGGTTTAGGAATGGTTTTCCCCAAGTTAGTGTTCACACCAAAACATTCCAAACTACAGGCAGCTCACTCACTTCCCCTCTACCCCCGCAGCAGGATAGAGAGGAGATCTGGAGGCACAAAGGGTAAAGATTATGGGCTGGGATAAGAACACTTTGCACACACAGTCATCTGTTACACAAGCAAAGTGAAGAGAACCCCTCACTTCTGCAGTGGGAAAGTGTTGGGGGTTCCCTGTGGTCCACTGGTACCGAGTCTGAAGAGTGGCTTTGCTGGCAGACCCTCTGCTCTCTTGAAGAATGAGTGAGACAAATCAAGCTGCTTTTTGTACAGCAGAAACTGAAAATCAATGATCCAGGGGTAAAGGGTCTGGGTTTGTGTGAAGGTTTACAGTGTCATACAGATATAGTTTGTTCTACTAAATAATTTCTTCTGAGAAGAAAAAAGACCTATTTACACTGCCTTCATCACAGCACAAGGTAAAATTTAATACATTCTCTCATACGGGGAAGCCCCATTGCCCTTTTGCACCTAATATAGAACCATTTTATTTTCAGCTCATGAAAAGGATGAATTGCCTTATACAGACACATATCACTAGACCAGGTTACTCAGAGCCCCATCCAACTTGGTCTTGAACAACTCCAGGAAAGGGAGTCCACAATCTCTCTCGGCAACCTGTTGCAGTGCCTTACCACCCTCACAGGAAAGAATTTTTTCCTAATAACTACGCTAAATCTGCCCTTCTTCAGCTTAAGGCCGTTTCCCCCTGTCCTATCTCTACACACCCTTATGAAAAGTCCCTCTCCAGCCTTCTTGAAAGGTTCCTTAAGGTACTGGAGGGCTTTCCTTGGAGTATCATTTTCTCCAGGCTGAACAGCCCCAACTCTCTCAGCCTGTCTTCATAGGAGAGGGGGTCCAGCTTAGTGGCTCTTCTCCTGATTTGCTCCAACAGGTCCACATCTTTCTTGTTTTATCGGTCCCACCCAGAGCTGGATGCAGTGTTCCAGGTGGGGTGTCACAAGAGCAGATATTTAGAAAACAAAACAAAACAAAAAAAACCAAAAAACCAAAAAGCAAAACAAAACAAAAATCCCCCAACCACATCCACAAGTGAGAAAATTCCTTCAAGGAATGGTTTAGAGAAGCAGTTCTGCGTAACTAAGCATAATTATTCTTAGGCATAACAGGAAGACCTTTCTCTTGCATTAATTCTGACAAAGCACTCATTGAAAATACTCTGTGTCTCCTTACCACCCATGGATACTGCTCTGGTTCTCAAAGTGAAAAAATTAAAGGGGACAGGCAATCAAAAATGAGAAGAAAATGTAAACTTTCCAAATTCTAATAAAAAATGTGCTATGGCTTCTGCATCTGTTTGTTACATTCTATGATGTGATCACTCCAGCTAAAAATTATTCACAGCTGGTAATAATTTGGCTTAGGCCCCCAAAATAAATAAGCCACCTATCTGTAGGAATCCAGAGACCAAGAAAAATTTACAAATACGCTGTTTTACAAGCACACTGTTCCACCTATGAACTTCAGAAAAATGATCCTATTACAGTCAAGATTAGAAATTTACAGTATACTTAATAGTCTCTGTAAAAGCTCTGGCTCTAAAAATTGTCAACATTAACTCAAAGGCTTTAAGATGCCACTCTTTTTGGATTGAATTACCTATGAAAAGCATCCTGGTATTAAACCTTAGAGCCACACTATTTTCTTTTATTCTTATTGAAGGTAACATATATCTTAACTGATTTCAAATCACAGACGATCAGTTATATAAGAAAAATCACTACAAGAAGATTAAGGACTAATGCATGCATTTTAGGGATGGGGTTTTGTGGTAACATGCTGGGTTAATGGTTAGACTTGATGATCTTAAAGGTCTTTTTCAACCTTAATAATTCTATGATTTATGAATTCTTAATGAGAGGATACATTACTCATTAAGCCAAGACCTAAATATACTGAGAGGTTTTAGTGAAGAAATAAACAAGTTGGAAGACTTTGTGAGTATTACCAGCAGATCACCATAGCTGGTTTTTCACTTGATGAATTTTTCTTATAACTTCATTAAAGTCATTATTAGTGTCTTTTAAAGCATAGTTTCATTTTATAGTTTAGCTATTGTAATTTTCCTGTCAGCATCAATACCAGTGACAAAGCATAAAGGAACAGCACGCACTAAGAATACATTGGACATGGTTTAAATAAATTATATTTACAAATTTTCTGGTCCAAATGAAAAAGTATTTTCAGATTATTTAGTGATTCAGTAATTTTTAAGAGCCCATGGAGGACAAGATTTCCAAGGATTGAAAAAGGGCAGATAAAATGTTTACCATTACTAATAGGTGTAAGGCGAAAAGAGAGGCTAGGGAATTTCAGCTTTACTTGCATTCTTGAAAAGATTTTTGAAAAAAAAAATCAAACATGAATTTAACTTCAAATAAAGCAGATAGAGGGAAACAGAGGTATGAGTAACATCCAGTGTGCATTTGTCGAAAACAGATTTTTTTTTCTATTATTATAGAGGAATATCCCTCACAGACAGACAAGGAAATACAGGTGTCTGTTATTACCTTTGTGTTCTGGTTTCAGCTAAAGTGGGGTTAATTTCTTCTCAGTAGCTGTTACAGAGCTGTGTTTTGGATTCAGAATGAGAATGGTGTTGACACACTGATGGTCTATTTTTTGCTGTTGTGTTTATTCTAATTCAAGGGCTCAGTGGAAGCTTTATTGTCTCATGGTCTGCCAGTGAGGAGGTGTGCAAAACAAACTGCAAGGAACCATACCTGGACAGGTGAATCGAACTGACCAAAGGGATATCCCACACCACAGAATGTCATGCCCAGTATATAAACTAAAGGGAATTATGCAGAAGCATGGCCAATCTGGGTTTGGGAAGGGGAGTCTGGCATCAGTTAGCAAGTGATGAGCAGTTGTATTGTGCATCACTTGCTTGTTTTTTATTTTTCCATTTTTTAATCATCACTATTATAATGTATTATTATTACTGTATTTTGCTTTGGTTTGATAATCAAACCATTCTTATTTCAACCTACAAGTTTAACTTTTAATTCTCCTCCCCATCCCACTGGTGTGGGACAGAAGAGGAGCGCTAAGCAAGCAGCTGCGTGGTGCTTAATTTCCATCTGTTCTTAAACCACGACACTTCAAGAACATGAGAACTTTCTAGGAACCTCTCTTGACATGAGATCTTTCTAGGAACAAGTAAGAAAATCATGGTTATTATAAAACTACAGCAGGACCAAGTAAAACATTCAGACAGACTGGAGATATGTGGTTATCACTGGTGCAGTATAAAATGTGAAGGAAGAATTGAATATTCAGCAGGTCTATGTATGATGTTATTCAGGGTTTTTTTATTTAAAAATGTGCTTATTAAATTCACGAATCTCAGAAAAACTACACACACATCAAAGAGCACTCAATTAGAAATCAAAATTATGAAAACTTGGAGAACAGATCCGATGGACTAAAACTAATGTGAAGTTTATACCTGGACAAGAATAATCATCCTGCAGCTGACAGATAGGGAAGATCTGATTAAACAGATCTGCTAAAGAAGACGTAGAAGTAAATCGCAAATTGAACAGCAGGTTAACAATGATGTGCTGCTTCAAAAAAAAAGGGACAAATATCAAAGAAAGATATATAGAAAGATTAGGAAAATTGATAGTAAGATGTGTAAAGCAATCTTTCCACTTTACTAGGGAATGGCAGGGTCTCAACAAGAGCAGAGTCCACAGAATATATTTATCAAATGGAGAGGATCCAGAGAAAACCAAGGGTGGTTCTAGAAAACTTGAGGTAGGAGAGGAAGGGAGGGAGGAAGGGAGGGAGGAAGGCAGGAAGGCAAGAGGAAGGCAGGAAGGCAGGAAAGCAGGAAGGCAGGAGAAGTGTGGTTTACAGAAGCAAGAAGAGAGGTATATATTTCTTAAGGAAAATAAATGAAAAGAAGCTGTAAGACAAAAAAGGGAGACGCATCTCTCCTCTGTTATAGAGACATGAAGTAATGGACTTGGACTGGAATGGATGATTGAAGCTTGGCCACAGGAAAACATTTAGTGATAAGAGATACTAAAGCACATGACTAGGTGGTATGAAGGATCTTCAATCTATATCAGTGACATTGCAGAATCCTGCCTTGGATCTGTCTTGTGGAAAGAAATGAATGACAGCACCTTTAAAGGTCTTTTCGAAAAGGGCTTTTTCTTATTCTATAACAAAATACACATGAAGGCTTCACCAGCAGATGTATTTTCTAAACAAATATGTCGCTGGAGTTCATCCACTGAAAAGGGATGATGTGCTTTTGTGTACATGGAGCAAATGGTGATTTGAGGAGACTCTGATGAACTCAGGCTGTGAGCCAAAATACATACTTTAGAGCCATATTCTGTGCCATGACAAAAAGGGTGGCGGGGACCTGATAACCATTCTTACAGAGATGGTGAAACATGCCTCAAACCATCCATAAAAAAAGCTTATAGCACACAAAAAAATGGGCATATCCTACTCACTGTGATTGTCTTCATCTGTATTTGTCTGTACATGTTCTTGGGGGGAATAGTAAACTGACAGTGATAAAATGTCTATTCTCACTCTGCTGGATTTGCCAGCCCCCTTAAATACTGTTACTTGTGACATACCATTGACTTAGTTGAAAACCCTGCTACAGGTTAACATAACTGTTTGTCAGTAACTTTATTCTTGTCTCTCCATAGTCTTTTGTCCAGCTTCTTTTCACTGTGAGTTCTGTATCATTTATGTGAGGATTTACAGGATATCACCCTGTCCATATCTGCAAAGGGTGATAATATTGCCAATTAAAAAATAAAAAAACAAAATCAAGAAAAACAACCTAAACAACCGAGAATGAAGTGAGAAGAAACAGAGAAAATCCCTTGTTCATGGAAATACCCATTTGTCTGGGACACAGTGGGGTTGCCATTGCCTTGCATATTCTTTGTTGTCTGCTATTAGCCTGAGCAGAAGATCCTTAACAAGGATCTTCTTAAAGGAAAAAACTTTTTTCCTTGTAACTAAGTTGTTGTGATATAACAGCAATTTAAATATCATTACTTAATTGGTACAGTGCCTTAAGAGCACCAGTGCCTGCATCAGGACCTGATCTATTAAGCACATAGAAAAAATTCTCTGGCTTCATTAGTCTGTACATTCTTTTAACACTTTCTACTCAATGAAATATGAACTCAGCATGCACTTTACAAATAAAGCTGGAATTAAAAAAAAAAAATTCTATACACTCTATAAAGAGAGGAATGAGGAATATCATTTCCTCAAGTCTCTGACTTCCATGTTTGTGAAAGAAAACCTGAAAACAAGCAGTTAGTCCATCTTTCACCAGGACTTGGACAGCATTAAAACACATTCCAGCTTTTTCTTTTACTTTAAATTTCATAATTCATGCAGGTCGTAGTGTCAAAAGAGTCAGGTGGGAAACAAAAAGCACAGATTAGGAGCATTTGCAGAAATAAAAACCAACAGAGAATACAGTCAAGCTTGGGATAGCACCAAAATGTGAATTCTTCATCTTCTGTTTCTTCCCTAGCAATTTGCAGTCCCCTGATCTCCTGGTGAGTAAAACCGAAATATATTGCTCCCTCCTCTCTTCTCTTCTTCCAACCAAAACAGCAACAGCAGTGCACCAGGCAGAGCTATACTGATCAATTCTGTATTTCTGAAGATGCTATGCTGGAAAAGTACCAAAAAAATTTATCAACTCTGTTCAGACACAACTAGTGTACAAAAGGCAGGTACACTGTGCAACTCCTGCCTGCTGCCAGCAACCTGTATTGTTGGCAGTGTATAAAGGGACATGCCTCTGATCCCATCTCTTCCCTCACTGTGTTTCAAAGAGGTCAATAAGAACTAGGAAGTAAAATGGCCTTAGCTGTGCTCTGCATTTCTGTTGTATGGTTATGTATAAAGCACAAGGAATAAAACAGCAATTTCTAAACATATTATAATTGTTGACCCAACAGTTTCAGGGAGGTACCACAACCTTGCACGTGTTGAACCATCATATATCAAACAACAATCTAGAAGGTCAAAGGCCCAAAATATTAACCTGAATGGTGTGAACAGTAAAAATATGAACAGTACATAAAAAAAAACCTATGCTAACAATATGTGCAGATCAAATAGCAGTTTCCACTCCTGCAAGATCAGTCCTACAACTTTCAGATAACTAGAACCACAGGGTACCATTATTTAAAATACTGCTTTGCAATTTTGCAAGAACCAGAATTTATTCAAACACTGATAGGAGGGAAAAAATGTACAGAGGTCATCTATGGTTATTATTTTACCAGCTCTAAGAAACTTTTTGTTATTAAAATTTCTATAGACCATAAAGCTTCTATTAGTTGTTCATAAATGGACACTGAGCTGAAGCCATAAATTCTGCAAACAAACTTGATCCATATATAGCTGAATAGACAGTATAAAAGTGATTTATTCATTATATTTGGCTGCTTAGAAGTACTGGGACACACAGAAGTGATGTTTCTATTTAGCTAACAACCATTGGGCTCTAGCAGCATTGAGCATTCCTTAGTCACAGCCATTTGTGTCAATCTCATACAAATGTTTTAAGATACAGAGCTATTATGGCATATCAATTATTAATATAATTATGAGGATTTCATCAGTAATTTTAGGTATGAGGATTGTAAGGCTGAGTAATTTGGACACCTCTCCCACAAGGGAAAAATTTGAGTTTCCAAACACCTTATTTTAGCTTGATTAGTGTTTTCTGCAATATTGTAAAATACCCATGATGGTTCTATTTTTATCAGGATTTTTACTTCCAACTCTGTTTGGTTTCATACATTCTTATGCGATTCACTTCTCCTAGGAGGATGATAGTTTCTAGCCCAGGGAAAACAATATCAATGTTGGGATAGCAATTTTAGTTTTTTATTGCAATATTTGAAGAAAATCATATTATTGATCTTCCCAATCAATCGAACACAACATCATCTGTCCTCATCTCAAATCTAGCTACCCACACACACTCTATCCCTCACTGCCGTTCACATCTCCCACTCCCACACCTTACAGCAACTCACAGAGAAAAGCTCAGAGTTCCTCCTCTGCTAAGCAAGGTCATCTCAATGGCTTCAGAGTTCTTGCCTGGAGAACTGAACTCTTATCATCTTTGCTAGTCACATCTCTGTGCACAAGCCAGCACAGTTCTGCCAACATAAATGCCCTGAAAACATGTAAGGAGAGGTGCAGTTCATCCAGCAGCAGCCTCCTGAAGATACCTCCTGTGCAGAGACACTGAGCAATTCCCTCATCTCATACTAACATGCACCACTCAGGTAACGCTTTTAAACTACCCAGAACCACTGGCCAGCCACTATTGAGTTGCACTTCTGCATGTCCAGGTAAGAATTAAAAGGAAATGGAGATTCACCAGCAAACCACTTACATTTCAAGAGGAAATTCAGCGCTGGAATACTTTGTACACTGATTCTTAATCCTGCTATAGCTAATGGAGCAATAAATTCCTAATAATAGGTTTTGACTGGTGGCCAAGTAACCAGAAACACTGTTCAGCAAAGGCTGAATGAGAAGTTTCATGTTCCAAAAAAACAGTAAGTTATATGGTGGTGTACATTTTCATTTTCTTACAAAAAGAATATAAAAAAATGCAGCACCAAAAAGACTTTCTGAGAAGGGGTAGACGCAAATTAGCAACAGGACATAAACTTTCATTCTTCACAGTAAAATACTTGTCCTGGAAGACCTTTGCCTTAACATCATTATTCCATGTGCTGCAAAAAGATCATTTGCTCACATTCCCTTTAGTTTCTCTCAAGTCAGATGCCACAGTGAGGGTTGGTCACTGTTGCCTGACTGCAGTAACTTACATGGATTTCTGTCTCCAGAAGGAGTGGTTGACTTATCATAAAGGGTTAATGGATCCTGACCCTCACCCTGGAGTCAGGGCTGTGACATGGCCCCAGTGCTCCTCTGTCAGGGCTCCACTAAAGCCAGCAGGCTATGCTGCTCTAGTTTTCAGATGAGGTTCAGGGTGCCAGGGTATTGGTAGTGTTACATTTCTATTTAAAGTCCCATGATACCTGATGCTGTTGGGTTTTTTTCAAAAAGGCAAGCTTCTAACCTTTCTAATTGTGAGGGAAGCTTGAAAGCATATCTCAAGTGCATCTTAAAAGCTCAGAAGCAGGCAGGCTACATTATGGAATCAATTAAGAAAAGAGGCTGACTGCAGTTTGGGGGCTTATGTACAGAAAATGTAGAAGTAAAGCCACTATTCCAAATGCACTTCCACGTTCTTTTAACAGAGCTAAACCAAGGAAATGCCAACATATGGAGGTTGTTTAGTGCATATGCAAAGTTTAAAGGCATTACTCTGGGTGGTCTTTTGCTTACTTTTTCGATCTTGCCAGTGAAGTTACTTTTTGAAACAATATGTTTGTGGGCCAGGTCCTCAAGAGGTCTTAATGATATTGTTTCAGAGAGAAGAGATGAACTACAAGTAGGTAGATAGATTAGCTGTAGGACAAGGTCCTCTGATCTTGTCATATTCATAGCTATCTCTGGAGCAAAGATAGCTGGTAGAGGTGAGACACTTTAAAATTACTGAGCAAAGCATCAGCAAAAAAGATGGCAGCAGGAGGGCCTAAGATGAGCTGCACATGAACCAGGGGTAGTAGCCTATGACCAGTTACATGGAGAGCAGTCTGCACTCCTGACTGGCTTCCCCTTCCTCCCTGAGGCTTTTCAGGACAGGCATTTAGGCGAAGAACAGCTGAGCTGCTGAAAGGCTTGTGGTTTGGCCTTGGGAAGGCCGTTCCTCTCTGCACACTCCTGCCTCTCTGCCTGCAAAGCAAAAGAAAAATCAATGGCTACTTATCTGTGTACTGTCAAGTGCTTTGGGGCTGACAAGAAAAAAACTGTTTCAGAGAAAGAGTTACAAAGGCTGCATTCAAACCATGTGTTGGCCTTCATTCATGGGTCAGGCTGTCCATAATGTTTCAGAAAAGTAGGATACCACAGCAAGACTTATTTTAAGGTACCTGTTTCTGGAGCTAAGTAACCAAATAATCACTTGGACCTGGAATGAATGCCCTCGTGTCTCAGCCTGGATGCAGCATTGGTCATCCAAATGGTCATAAATGCACAGGATTTGAAGCTAAAACTGCAAACAAGAAACAGCCTGGGAAGGTAACTCAGCCTCCCCTTTGGGACAAAATTGAAAAGTTTAACAAATTGAACACACTTCCACCTTGCCCACCAAATCACAGCAAGAGCAAAGCTGCTGGGATGACAACTAACGGATGTCAGGGAAGCCTTCTCTGTTGGTAGAAGTAATATCCTGTGCTAGGGCTGCTGACTGGCAGGGGCTGAAGGGTACACCATAAAATGTGTTGGCCTCCTCCTGCAATGACAGATAGGCTAGCTGGAGGTGCCTCACACTCCTTGAACTTCGCTCCTCTTGTTCTGTGCATTATTCTTTTCTGCAGTGCCTATGACTGTGACACGATCACCAGTAGCAGGCAACACCCATGCAGTTGTGCCCTGATTTGAACTTTTTACCCCTGCGCAAGGAAGACCAACAGGCTCAGTAATAACACCAGCAACTTTGCTCCTTGTCTTTTGACAGTGCCCCTGTGAAGGGAGAGTGATGTGGGAAATATTGCAGGGGTCATTGAAATATTTAAGCACCAGATTTTAATGCTCATTTCCAAATACAAGCCCGCCTCCACCTCTCTGCCTAAAAATTCATTCCATCTGTCTGTCTTTCCTAATGATCGCTCATATTTTTATTTGTTTTTCCTACTAATGTAACTGGTGGTACAGAAAACAAAATATGTAACGAGAGAGTTGGTTTGGAGATTTTTTGCTCATTTTTTTCTCCTTCTCCCTTTTACTCTAGCTGTGAACTTGCTCTAAGGCATTTCTTGAAATTGTTGCTTTTAAGTCTGGTTTGTGAAGAAGGATTTCATGACTCCTGACCCCCAGAGAATTGTTCTTTACCCTACCACTTTTTTCTGCCATCTGGCATGTTTACTTGAGTAAACATGTAGGGTCAGAGGCCAACATGGACATGTGGAGGGACAGCTTTGTCATAAAAGCTGTAAGGAATGAGTGGGTGTTTCTGAATATAGCAGTGTGCATTTTTCTCAGCTGCTGAACACAAAGAGGTGAGGTTAGTCACACTGCTGAAAGAAAATAAAAAACAAATAGACAAGGAGAATGGTCGATTGTACAACACAGGTCACTCAGTCCCTTTTATTTGGTTGCTTGAGGCTTTTTTTTCCTCTTTCTGGACACATTTCTAAGAGGACATAAAATCTCCCTCTCCCCATTCTTTCAGAGACTTGGTTTATACAAGTTCAGAAGTGGCCTGGAGGCCTCAAACCACTGCAGGTGCAGGTAGGCAGCTGCAAGAAGCCAATACCTGTGCTCCAGCTCTTAAGTCACTATCCATTTAAATGCCAAATTCCGATTTTGGTACTTAAGGATAGGAGTTAGTTTGATACAATTAAGAGGAAGGAAGGAACAAAGTGAGTTGGTCTTATGAATGCAGTCATTTAAAGGAGGGTGACCTTGCATCACGTGGCTATTTTTAGCTAGGAGGGATAGGTCTGAGTAAGCCAGAAACACCCTTGCTTTTTCATTGCTAGCTTTGTTCAGAGCAGATCAAGTCTGCTACCATAGAATGCATTGGAAGAGGCTAATTGCCTTTTGAGGATTGTTTGAGCATTGGTCATCAGGTGGGGAACAATTGTGTTGCACATCAGTTGTTTCTGCTGAGGCTTATTTCCATCCTTTTCTTTACTATTATTATTACTGGTGTTGGTGTTGTTATTATTATTAAATTTTATTTTGTTTCAACTATTAAGCTGTTCTTATCTCAAACCACGAGTTTTATCTGATGCTCCTCCCCACTGGGGGTAGGTGGAGTGTGTGGTACTGAGTTGCTGGCTGGGGTTAAACCAGAACTGGAGTTGAGTTCACATGCTCTACCTACACAGGAATTGCATAACAGCCCAATTATGATGCAAACAATTAGGCATACTAGGACAAAGAGAAACCTGTCAGACTAATACACCTGTATTTGGGAATTTGAAGGACAACCCTATAATAGAGCAACTGTTCAAAGGTTCTGCAGCAGGGACTTAGAGAGAAGTTGGTACATCAAATCTTGCCTTACTTTTTCATGTTTTCTCCTGGCATTCCTTGTATAACTTTTTTCAAAGACTATCAGCAAATATTCTCATCTTAAAAGTGGATATTCAGAAATCAACCACCATTTCCATTTTGGACTAGCTTTAACATTGCATAATAGTAGTACTGCTAGTATATGAGCACGAGATACAAAGCAGCCTTATCGAGAAGGAGGATCCTGTAGAAGCTTTGGCTCCTATAGAATCTTTAACCTCTGTCACTATGTCAGTGTCAGAACTGGTTCAGTACTATATGCAACTACAGACAAGTGCGTAACTCTTGGAACATTCATTCCACTTGCTAGTCTGTGATGAATGGAAAGCAGGTGCTCCCTAATTCTATTTAGAACTCTAATTGGGTTGCACTGGCCAGGGATTTCAGTGACCAAACTTGCACATGTGGGGAAGAAAAGCAGACGGAATCAAGTTTACTGGTCTGAACGAGTGTCAAGTACAGGATTGTCACAATAGCATTCTGTATTGACAGTTAATGTTTCCACTATTGGTGCATACTAATCCAAATGGATTTTGCCAGAACAAATGCTCAATATATGCAAATATTATAAGGACCTTCTTGGGATATCCACAGAAATGAAATGCACTTTGCATAAGCATTCATATCAACAATCTCATTTTAAGATTTTAGCATTTGCCGTCAGTGGTTGAAACAATATCACAAAGTCATTTCACCCAAGTAGTGCTTTGAATTTTCTGTATCAACAGACTGTGAGAATTATGTGCAGTTTTTCATACACATGAACACAAAAAAAACCCCTACTTAGCTCTATATAATAATTTACTGCAAATTTTTTGCTTAGTTCTATAAAAATGTTCATGTACACATGGACACACAAACACTGTCTCATATACTTACTTCTACAGAAGCAAACAGAAACTTGCCCAACAATTTATATCAATAATCCAGAAAGCCATTGAAATATACAGCTCAGTTACTTAGTTCTGGGTTTGAAATGTTCCCTTTATTAGTGTTAGACAGTAACGATATTTTAATTACAGTAATTTCTATGTCTTCATTTTATGTGTTGCTTACTCTTCAGTGTCTATTGTAACTTGTGGAGAAATTAGTCTGTCATAGTGTTTACATGTGGTATGAAAGAAAAGATAGTTCAGGAAACCATGAAGAAGATTATATCACTATGATAGACAAAATACTGGATCTGAACATAAGCAGCTAGTTCACCCTATTATGATGATAGTTTGGGTTATGCACTAGTGAAGATCTTCATAACCTGAACTTAGTTACATATAACATCTCCATAATTACAAAATAAATATGTAAAAATCATGGCCTTGGTCCATTGTCATGATTAATACATACCAAAATGATCTTTATTACCATCAGGTGGAAATCCAGGTGGCAGGCTAAATGTCCGGGACTAAATTTCTGCTGCCAATAGTGTTTGCTTATAGTCTTCATATGTATCTATGCAATAAGCCTTACATTGTAATATTAATCTTATGCTGCCTGGGATATAAAGTATAAAAGCTGCGAAGGACATAGGTATCACAGGGTGGAGAATTTCCATTAGAGATTTCTTTTTTTTTAAACTTCAGTTGAGGTAGTTGGACAATTCTGATCGATGGTCCACCTTGAGTTTTGCTAACACTCAGATGATTGAACCAGTTTAATGCTAGTTGTTTTTCCAGCAAAATTAAATAAGTGTAAGCTAGCTTATTGGCAAAGTTTAATGAATGGATAGAAGCTTGTTGTTAAACATCCATAAAAATAAAAGAGGACTACATCTATTTGACTTAATCATAAAATATTTCTATTAACAAAAATAATAAGCTTGATTTCAGCCAGGTAATTCAGCTCTATTTATTAAGAGCAGTGTGTAACTATATGGACAATGATACCTTAGAGGTTCAGAGGTTTTCTAAAAATAATAAAAACCCAGTCCAAAGAGAAATTGTCACAATGCATACCAAAGAAGTAGTTTACATTCTTTGAAATCAACAGAAGTGTTTGACAAAGAATAATAAATGTTATCAAAGTTAGAATTTTGGAGCAAAAATGAAAGGCAGGCTTCCATGGACTAGAAGAACATAAATCACTACAAAGGCATACTTGTAAATGATTATTACTGATCATCCCTTTCTCCACTGCAATTTTATGTTCAGTCCACTAAATGCATCAAAAAATAACAGAACTTTGAGGCTAAAAGGCTGAATTAGATCCTGTATATCTGGTTTGCTCATACCTTTAAAGGCTAGGTACCACAAGTAGCACCTGCAACGTCAGGTCTTTACAAGTGCATTCACAACTAGCAACACATGTGCATGCAGGTCAGCATAACCATATAAGAGTGGTTTGAGGTAGATTTGGTCCTTTAAGTGCTTGATCATAAAAGTGCGCTGCATGCTACTTTTGCATGAATACTGAGAATCACAGCTGTTGAACCAAAACAACACATTGCAAAACTGATAGATGGCTTTTGTCAGTACCTGTTAGTGTGATGGATGCTAACGACTGGAACCACTAAAGTAACTCATTGCTCTTGTATTTACATGAGCAACATTCTTCTCAGTAAATACTCTTCCCTAAACACTTTCCCAACACTTACATAGTTCTATAAAGAGCTTTTTTCGTAGAAGAAAAGAAGGGGAAAGATACAGGAAAAATATATGCCATTCAAAAATAAAATGAGCCTCTTTCACATAAAAGAATAAAAATAGGGTTTTTTGAAAGAGTTATTACCAGGCAACTCAAGGGCTCAATTCATTTGCAAGAGAAGTACTAAAATGACAGGACTGTGCAATGCAGTGCATTTTTCTTAGAGAAGATAATCAATTTTCCAGTAATGAAACCAGGGATAGATAAGAAACAAGAGTCTTCAACACTAATTTCTAATAAAAAATGGTGACATGCTTATCTTTATTTCTTTACATTTCCACTTATAGCATATGCCCATTCACTAATTCCTGGGAACCTAGGCAACAGATATGCTACTGGTGGATTACCAAACACACTGATTTACCATGTAAATATCAATAAAACATCTCCTGTGTCAAAACTTGTACTTCAGCTTTTCTCATATAACCATCAATCACAAAATCTGAAAAGTCTGTAATGTGACATCTAACATGGTTACCTAAATATCATATTCAATAGTCCCATCTCTAGGAACAAGAGACATTCCTCACTCTCCCAAGGATGTCATATGACTTGTATACATGTTTAATCAGAATAGAGAAAACTGTACTTTTTATGTTGCCTTACTCTGCAAGCAACTCAAGACTAAACAGGAATCCTGGGACTGGAAATAAACAAACATAAGGGACAAAACCTGTTAAATTCAAACAGTAGTCATCAGGTCTAATCAAAAGTTCAAATTCCATTCCACCCACTAGCACAATTTTTATTTTACCCGGATTCTGTTTTAATTGTCTGACTTCAACTCAAAAGAGGTTAGAGTGGTCCAGACACTGGAAAAGTAAAACAAAACCTTATTAAGGTTAAAAATAATATCATAATATATAACAATAAATAATACCAAATATAATTTTAAAAGTGCCATAGTTTAAAACAACTCAGTTGCTTCCTCTCCTCAATACATGTGTTAAGTAAACATATACTGCAACAGAACCTCGACATAGCTTAGATAAGAGAGTCCTTCAGGAAACTGTCTATCATTGTATGTTTTGATCTTTCATTTTAAAAAGCCTAGCATCATAAAAATAATTCCATCTCCTTCTGTACAGGCATTAAGGTTCCAAAAGATATGAAAATAATTGTGCCCTGAAGAATTAATCATATGGCTAGATCCATCCAGATGGACTCTGGTTCTTATCCAGACTCAATAGCACAGGTTCAGGCTTAAAAGCATGATTGCCATGATTTTATGCACAGTCACATCAAATTAAGGCTGTCATGTGTCATACATATTTCTAGCTTAAAATGGATAAATATATTCATAGAGTTGTCTTACAAATCTAGCTTGTAAATGCTTTTTGCATTTCACAAAGAAATTCAAATCTAAACCCATTGTTTAGATTTGAAAAGACCTTTAAGATGATCAAGCCAAACCATTAACCCCCCACTTCAAAGACCATCACTAAAACCATGTCTCTGAAATCCCCAACTACACATCTTTTGAATACCTTCAGAGGATGGTGAACCACTCCCCTGGGCAGCCTGTTCCAATATCTGAGAAACTTTTTGGTGAAAAAATTTTTTCTAATATCCAACCTAAAACTCCCCTGGCACAACTCAAGGCCATTTCTTCTCATTCTATGGCTTGCTACTCAGAAGAAGTAGCTGGCTACACTGTCCTTTCAGGCAGTTGTAGAGAGTGATAAGGTCTACCCTGAGCCTCCTTTTCTTCAAGCTAAACATCCCCAGCTCCCTCAGTCACTCCTCATCAGACTGTGCTCCAGACCCTGCCACCAACTGGATTTAACTGCATTCCCCATCACTCTCTGGCCTGGCATCCAGCCAGTTCTTAACCCAGCAAGGAATACACCTGTCCAAGACATGGGGAGCCAGTTTCTCCAGGAGAACACCATGAGAAATCATGCCAAAGGCTTTACTGAAGTCCAGGTAGACAACACCCATAGCCTTTTCCTCATCCAGCAAGTGGGTTACCCTTGTCATAGAAGGAGGTCAGATTGGTCAAGCAGGACCTGCCTTTCCCAAACCCACGCTAGCAGGGTCTGATCCCTTGGTTGTGCCACATGATGTCACCCAGCATGACCTACTCCTTGACCCTTCCCTTTTTGCAGATGGGCGTCCCATTGACCAAGCTCCAGCTGGGACCTCCCTGGTTAGCCAGGACTTGTGTTAAAAGATTGAAAGAGGCACAATGAGCACTTCTACGAGCTCAACCAGTACCCTTGGGTGGTTCTTAGCAGGCCCCATAAACTTGTCTGTGTCTAAGTGGTGTAGCAGTTCACTGACTGTTTCCTGCTGGATTATGGGAGCCTCATATTTCTCACCATACCTGTCTTCCAATGAATGGTACACCCCGAACAATTAGCCTTGCTATCAAAGACAGGCAATGAAGGTATTGAGTACCTCAGCATTTCTTCATCCTTTGTTACTATGTTTTCCTCTGCATCCAGTAAAGGATGGGAATTTTCTTTGGCCCGTCTTTTGCTGATGATGTATTCATAGAAACATTTTAAAATTTTCTTTTATGGCAAGATGAAGTTCTAGTCAAACTTTGGACCTTTGAATTTTGTCCTTGCATGACCTCAAAACATCCTTGTAGTCCTCTTGAGCTGCCTGCCCCTTAAGATCTTATCTGATGCTAGAAACTACAGATATTATAAACTATGTTTAAATGGGAATCAGTTGGGTTTTTTTTTTTACCTTTAGAGATACCTAACTGTATTGCCTGTAAAAATTCACTGTTTAGTAAAGTAAGAATCAACCTCAAACTAGTATTGATCCTCTCTGAAGGCAGAACTGGATATTTCAATGTTCTTCGGTGAGGCAGTAGTGAGGCAGTTAAGTAAATTACTGTTTTCTTTAGTCTTGAGAGTTCATTAATAGCTATTTAAAAACTAAGATGATCGTTAAAATGAGCATCGGAAATATGTTACAAAGATTGGGCCTTCATGTTCCTACAGCTTCAGCTTTCAATAATTCTTTGTTTCCAGTATTAGGATAAGCACACACAATTTCCTCTCCCCCTCCCCCTTATAATTTACTTTATAACCTCAGGTTCTACATCAGAGACCTGTATTTCTGTTTTGATTCCCCTGCCACACAGGTAAACATTTAACTTTTTATTCAATATGTTGTTAAAGTCAGTAAACAGCAAAAATGAATAAAACAGCAACTTACGTATTTTTAACACCTCTGAGTTAAAACCACTTTGCAATAGGGAAGAAGAACAGATGCTCATTTCTAAATGCTAAAGCCACCAACTGGGAATATGCCAATTGTAACTGCTGCCATCTGTTTTCAACTGTTCTTTTTACCTAGCTCTCTGACATTCATATCCAAATTCAAAGCCATACGTTTCCACTAGGAGAGGGGCAGTGGGAATAGTATAAGCAGGATTTTTCCCATGCGCTCTCACCTTCATTAAAAAAGAACTTTCAGTAATTACTGGTCTGCAGGATCTCTGTGAAATGAAAAATCAGAGCCAGTTTTTTCAAGGATTATTTGGTGACAGCAGTTGTTTAATAACCACTTTTCAGCACTACTTTAGCACAACTCATTTAACTTGTTTACTTTCCCACTGCTGCTCTTTGTCTTCCTATCCTCTCTCTAGTCAGGTAGAAGTTGAGTATATAGCTATAGGCTTCTGTAGGGATAACTCAGCTGGTGATGGAAACAAAGCACCTTGTGTATAACCAAATGTTTGTTACAGAACTGAGTTGTATTGTGCAATTAATGCCTATTTTTGTGCAAACACATTCAGATATGCCTTGCATGCATGCATTCATAGTTTTTGCAGTGCTGGACTGACATAAATACAACTAACTTATATAATTAAAAAAAAAAACCCTCTCATTTTCACCAGCAAAACCCCTTTGAAATGCCCAAATCCACTTTTGTTAGTTTAGAAATAAACTCATATTTAAATTTTTTACCGACTTCCACACACATACAATAAAACACAAAAGAAAAATTCTTCATCTCCTCCACCCTCAAAATCATTACTGCATGATTATTTGAAATGTTTTGCATTATTATTTGTGTTCTTCATTGCTGACCTGGAGTATATGACTACTGGATGTTTCATATATGATGGTTTGCAACTAGTCTACAAAAAGATGTGTGTCTGCAGCATCTCCAGACTGGTTTTTGTTTCTCAGGCAGGTGCTCTCTTAGCTGACACAGCTACTGAATCGGGCTTCTGCAGAACAAACCACAGGAGATGCCAATATTTGGACTAAAAAGCCGACACCTGTAGCTGTCCTCTGTTACAGATCCCACTCCATACTTCAGGCAACATTACTGAGGTGTTCTGAGGCAAGCTGGCCTGGGATGCTGGCAGCATCCTCACTTCTCAATAAAGAATGCTGTTATAGAACTTTATCAATGTCTACTGACCTACGCATTTTTTAGAGGTGGGGATCTCACCTTTTAGAGACATGTGAGCAGATTTCAGCAGTATTGCTGGCATGAGCAATACTGAATGCTTAGATGCAATTGATCTGATCGTTATCCTCTGTTATCTCTCTTCATTTAATGCCATCTTCCTGATCACTTTCATGAGTAAACTTTGAACTATAACAAAAACAGCACTCTATCTGAAGATCTCTCATCCCATTTCTCTCTTTCCAGTGAAGAGAGAGGGATAGAGAGGAGTAAAACCATGTTAAATCAATGGGTCAAAGTAAGGCTTTATGCAAAGCAACCTTATGTAAAGGATGGCATCTCACTTAGTCTTTGTTTTCTCATCACCATTTTTTCCTCAATGTTAAAGACAAACAGTTGAGAAAACTGTATTTTTTCCTCATATTATCAGGTCTATCAGCTAAGATTAACAAAATTTAACATTATCAGAAGGACTGCGTATTTTTCTCTTGAGCTCTGCTGTTATATTCAGTGCTTCTGACAGCACTTAGTTCCTCATTAATCAGTGCCTTGTATTGGTAGAGGTGTCAAAAGAGAATGCAACATTTTTCACTCTACCTTCCTGATTTTAGGATATCACAGTGAGCAGCAAAAGAGGCAAGAGCAAGTGTCACTTTTACTGAGCTAAATTAGAGCTGGTAAAAGTCTGTGGTCCATTTGAAACTGAAGAAAAAGCAGCTGAAATCCTGCAAGCAGATATGAAAAGCAAATTCTTGCCATCTTTCCAATACAGGCTCTCATGTTCATGCTTTGTAAACAATGTGATATAACATCTTAAAAAATATTTATATGGAAAACAACACTGGTGTGCACAATTCAACCAGTTATTGAGATAGAGAGGTTTTGTGTGGTCTAGGAGTGCCTGAAACAGTTAGTTCAACAGCTTAGTAGAAAGAAGGACATTTTTTGTAATGCTTCTGGCCTTGCATCCCTCTCTGTAAACAGGCTGTACTCTGCATCTTCTGCTATCACATTTAATATCAAATAACACTTTTTGGAGCATAGACAATAGGTGTGTGTGGCATCCCAAAATTGTCTGAAGCTTCCAGACAACCTGTATAATACAAATGCTCCTCTTTCTGATGAAGTGAACCCTTCACCTCATTGGTCTTCCAGGAATCATCCTTGTACTAAAGAAGATGAAATAGTGAAAACTGAAAAACCTTTCTCCATCATCTGGACAAAATCAAAGCCCCACATTCTGTGAGAGTCTCACCAGCAATGTGGGACTGGTCAGTACGAGTCTATCATTAGCCTGGCATGTTAAAGGAGTGGTTTTCTCTGGGTGTCTCTGCCAGACGACATACTGTATGGCTTGCTTTCCCTTCTGAATATTCTAGGAGAAAGCATGGGAAGGAGGACATGAGGGGCATGAGGGAAACATAAAATGACAGAGAGACAAAAGGAAAGCAAAAGCAAGAAAAGTTATTTTTATAATTTCACTAGTAAATGGGAGAGAGTTCAAATGCTGTTTTTTGCCATTGTTTTTGACCCCAGTGTGACTCTTTTGAAAACTCATATTAAAGTGTTTAAAGGTTAAGCACCACAGACAAATTTGCCCCATGACAATTGAAATGTCAAGGAAAAAAATTTACTAAATGAGGAGAGATGTCTCTTTGTAGCCAAAGTCCTACCTTGCACTACCAAACATATCTTACAGACTTTAAATATATTCTTTTTCTTTTAATTCTGTCATTAAAAAGTCAGACCAAGAGAAGTAATGAAAGGGACAGAAATTACTATGCAAAAAGCTAGTAGTAATTGCTAATCAATAGTTATCTTGAAAAGCCAGTGATTATCAAAAGCCGGGTATCAGACAGCATATTCACTAACTACAAAAATTTTACATGAAAAATATGCAGGCTTCTCTATTCGTCTGAATAAATAATTTCTAAGTGGTATGCTCTTTAAGATGCAACTTCTCATTTTTTTAAATCAAAAAGGAGTACTGAAAGAGTTTTTGTATTGCAGTACAGTGAGAAAATAAATCTAGAGGACTTATCACTTGGAAAATCCATTTCTGAAATGGAACTGCTCAGTAATTAGTGTTTGAAAGAGACAAAAAAAAAAGTTGAGCAGAACTTAAGAGTTGAAAGATGAACCACAATCAAGAAAGAGCCCCTGTCATGGGCTACAAAAGGACTAAAGGCTAGGCAGCCAATGAACCTACGAGCAGTGATTTAGGCAGGGCTTCCTAAACATTTCCTATTGACATCTTGAGGCATAGACACCAATCTATGTATAGACTCAGAAAATTTCTGCCAGCTCCCCAGCTAAGAGGTAGAAGCTCTTCCTGCTTTTTCCCATGAGAACAAGTGTCGGGACAAGCGCCATGCTTCCTGCAGAGAACAGCTGGCAGGTGGAGCAACAGCACAGCAGTAGCAATACCACCTACTCCTGCTGCTGCCACTGACACCACAGCATGGCACACTTTTCCTCTGATGGCAACAGGACCTGAGCAAACCCAGCCACAGAAACATTTGAGGAAAAGCAGCTGAGAACAGGAATCGCTCTTAAAAATTATTTCTTCTTTCTCTCATGTTTTTGTAGATGGTGGTCCCAAAACTGGTCTTTTCAAATTTGTAGACCAGTAAACAGTAGAGAAAGGGGCAGTGTGACTAAAATAAAGAGCAGAGCCCAAGAATTCTCAAATGGACCTAGCAATGCAAACTCACTCAAGTAAATCTGAATCTAGGCTCTGAGGTTTGATGAATTCACCCGGATTGTGAATGGTGTCTGAAGAATGAACTGCAAAGCTTTCAATGCATGTTCTCAGTGGGTAAGAACTATCTCCTCCCCACAATTAGTAACTAAAGTTTTTTCTTCTTCTGTTTTTGGTTTAGAATATCCCCAAAATATTTTTTTAACCTCAGCATCTGTTTATTTGATACATAAAAATAGGCCTTTTTGTCTCTTCTCTGTGTCTGAGAACATACACTAGTTTTCACAGGCCAATCTCCAGTTCCGTAGGAGAGTAAAACATTTCAGAAAGAGAAAAACATTTAAAATTTTCTTAAAGAGTGTGAGACTGAGACACTGTTTCTGCAGACTTACTTTGACAACTGTTGTTTAACTTCCCTTTTTGATTCTCCTTTTCAGAAAAATATTTTCTTATTGTCTTCAAAAGCCCTTAAGTGCCAAGTGGTAGCAAGCCACCAGCCTTACAGTGATCAAGAGTTGAATAATGTCCCTAATGCTTCAGAATTTATTACAACTATAGAATTTATGACTGAGGTTTTCAAAAGTTAATAGTTGAATGTAGGGTCTTTCATGCATATTTTATTATTTTAATAAATGATTAGTTACGGATTACTGCTAAGCAGCCAGAATTTCTGCTTTAATCAAGATTTTAAGGACTGAGTATTACAAACCTACTCCAAGAATTAAAATAAATGTAGTAATTTCAAATTCCCAGTGTTTCTTTTTCCTTCTGTAAAAGGGAAACAAATCTTGCTAAAACTGCCCTGAGTTGCATCAGGACTCCTCTACCCTAACATTTCATGCTTGTGTATTTCATGGATTATTTACCCGTATCCAGTACAAAAGTGAATCATTCTCTCTTTAATTGCCAATATGTCACTGTTAAGCATACATATGCAGCTGACAGGCTGGCCCACCATTTGCTGCAAGGGGAGGGTGTTGAGAAGGCAGCTGTCATAGTGATACCAGTGTTCTGGTCAGGCAGAGCAAGCAGACCAGGCATGCACAAATTCCATTATCTTAGTCTTATTCTTAATCCTGCCACCCTACAGAGAAGGGTTGTTACAGGCTCAGCAAGCAAGGGCCCCAGCTGCAGTGTCCTGTTACCTACCATCAGCTGCTGGCCATAGCTGCCTCCCTGGGGAACTTCTAGTCCACAGCTTTCATCTACAGATGTTAACTCAAATGTTTTTCAAATCTTTGGCGTGTATTCCCCAGGCTCCCACCGACTTGGTTTTATCATGCTTTTAAAGATTCCTATTCAGAACATGTTTGACTGTACTTCTCTTCTACAGTTAGCTGAAATGCAGTGAAGTTCAGAGGGTCTATGCCATCAGCACAGTACACAAGGGTGGGAAGAGGAGCATATTTACTGAATATTTTTTATGAGGGAGCCTAGCAGCTTGAGGGATTGCAGGACAATTGGATCTGAGAGAGTACTGTGCTTACTTGGTTTATTTAAAATCCCTTTGGCTCTGGAGTCAATGTATCTAAAGTCCTGTTGCAGTTTTCTAGCAGTTATAGATAAAGGAGCTGTGTAGACTTATTTAATCTCTTTACTTCTTCAGAGATTTGCATACTTTTATCAACTACATTACTTTCGAGTCTGTGACTGGATTTAACTTCCCGCACATGAAATTAGTGTCAGCTGTCATTCTTTGTATACATTTGTTAAAATCAATCTTGTCTATAGGGGGTTCTGAGGCAGAGACATAGTAAGTGTATGAAAGTTTACCACAGAAAGATTGAAGAACTTGAGATCTGAAATGATTGTTCAAATAGAGGCAACTAAAGTTTTTACTGCAGTCCTTTTAAAGGCTGATATAATTGATGTAAGCCTCTGTAGCCTGCCCCTCTGAGTGTTAGGAAGGGTAAGCAATATAGGACTTTTCTCATGCTGAACTCATGTCTTTTCTTCCCTCCCTGCCCAGCTCTCCTGCACTTCAATATAAAATCAGTGAGTTTCTGGGTAGTGCTGGATTAGCATCTCTGGAAAAATATCCCCTTTGGCTGTGAAACAGGTGTAGCAAGGACAGGCAGAGGAACTGCAGAATAGATTCTACCATGTAGACAACTGTTTCCAGAGCTCTTTATTTCCAAGAGAAGATCAGGCCCATGCATCATTGGCTTCCCTGGTGGGATTGGGAATCCCAGCAAGGATTTCCACTCTGCTACTGGACTCTAAATGTCTTTGCCTGCTAACAAGTGACCAAAGATCACAAATATTTATTTTTGTTTGTTTTACTCTTATTATGTCTTCAATAATATGAATATTGCTGTGTTTTTAAGATAATCAATGTGCCAGATAAAACATTATTTCTGACTAACATTCCTGATATTCCTCTAATGCTCGTACATACGTCTACAAGCACTGTTTGTCACCCTTTTCTGCCATCTTCCTAGACTAACTTTTTCCCATCCTGTGCTTCGTGAGCACCTACAAAAATCATAAGCCCAATCACATCTGGTAGGCCTTTGTGAGAGAATGATGGCATTGAAATAGAAGTGAAAACTCCCTTATCTCCTGTGAGGAATCAGAGAAACTGGACATTTTCTTACTCTGGCATAATTACAAGGAATAACTGAAATGTGGTGGGACAGCACACATGACTGAAAGATGACAGTGGGTGGCTCCAGGCTGTGTTGTAAAGACAGGCAGTGAAGAAGAGGAGGAGGAGTCTCACTCTATGTTATTAAGTAGAACCTTGAATGCATAGAATTTAACTATGTTGATTATGGAAGCCCTATCAAGTGCCCCTGGGTCAAGATGAGAGCAGTAGTCTTCAATACAGATCTCACAGCAGGCATCTGCTGCTGACCTTAAAACCAGGATGATAAGGCCAACAAAGCAATATTTACCTCACTTAAGTAAGCCTTGGGTCAATGCAATCTGATTCTTATGGGCAACTTCAATTACCTGGACATTTATTGATAGAACAATGCAGCAGCTCGCATGCCATCAAGTTCCTGGAATGTATAGAGGCCTACTTCCTCATAAAAAATGTTAGATTTGCAAACCAGGAATGAGGCACTGTTGGACTTGTTACACACAAACCAAGAAAACCTGCTTTGTAATACCTTCATTAGTGATAGCTCTGGCTGCAGTGATCTCAATATTGTGGAGCCACTGACACACTGAAGATTTTAGAACAGCAAATTTGAGCTAGCTCAGAGCTCATTTCGGGGAATTTTGTGGGAAGACACTATGGAGGATAAAGGAGCTAGTGAGTTTTTCAAGAAAGTTCTCTTGGAAAGATGACAGCCATTCATGCCCTCTAATGTTAAGGGAAGCAGGTGGAGCTAGAGACCCAGTTGGCTTAACTGCAAGCTTCTGAGTCTGCTCAAAACCAAGAGAGGCATACAAGAGATGGGAAAGTAGACAAATATCTGTTGAGAACTAGACAAGTATTGCCAGGGTGTCCAGAGATGCAGTTACGAAAGCAAAAGCTCCAGTCAAATTGAAATTGGCCAAATATGTCAAAAACTACAAGAAAGGATTCTTCAGTAATATAAGCAATAAGCTGAAATAGAAGGAAACAATGGCTTGGTGTTTTGCAGAAGAAGTGAATTACCCAGTCACAAACAATGCTGAGAAGACAAAGGTTCCCAACACTTTCTTCATGTCTGTCTTTACCACCACTTTGTTGAGCCCCAAGCCTTGGGAGCAAATATCCAGTTTGATGCAAACACATAGCCAGTGAAGAAAGAGTGGGTAATATAAACTATTACAGGAGCTGAAAATATGCACCCAGGGGTGTTAAAAGAGCTGGCTGATGTCATTGTGAGGATGCTCTCCAGAATCTTTAAGAAGCCACAGAGACCAGGGGACATCCCAGAAGACTGGAAGAAGGCTGATGTCACTCCTATCTACAAGAAGTTTTAAGATTCAGGTTCTTAAGATACAGGTAATTATAGGCACATCAGTCTTATTTCAGGCCCTACCTGCCTGGAGGCTACCACCTCCAGGTGGTAGTCAGATGAAGCACATGGTCAGGAAAATCCAAGACAGATTCACCAAGGGCAAATCATTCTTGTCAAAGCATCATGACTGTCTTTTAAGACAAAATAATATGTTCAGTTCATGTGAGGAGGGCAGGGGACACTGCCTACCTGGATTTTTCCATGGCTTTCCATGCAGCTTTCTCCCAGAGAAACCAATGTGTGATGGTCTGGACAAGTGGTCTGCAGGGGCCCTGGCTCATGGGCTGCCCCCAGACAGGGGTGGTAACAACTCCTTTTCCAAGCTGGCCACCTCTCACAAGTGGGGTCCTCCAGGGATCAGTGTTGGGCCCAAAGCTGTTAATTGCTTTCATCAGTGATCTGGACAGTGGGGTCAAGTGCACCGTGATGATGCCTGTGGTGGTGCCAAACTGAGTGGGAAGGGAAAGCCACCCTGCAGGAAGGCCTGGATAGGCTGGACAAGTGGGCTGGCAAGAATCTTGTGAAGTTCAGCAAAGACAAGTGTAAGGTCTTGCACCAGGGAAATCATAATCCAGGAGGGCAGCACAGTCCAGGATCTACCCAGAAGGGGAACAGCTCTGTGGAAAGGGACCCAGGGGTCCTGGTGGACATCAAACTCACACTGAGTGTACAGAGTGTGCTGTGGAAAAGAGACCCAATGCTGGACTGCATCAAAAAGTGCATCACCTTCAGAGATAAAGGAGCCCCTATCCCACTGTGCTGAGTGCTTGTCAGGCCACGTCTGGAATACTGTGCTCAGCTTTAGTCCCTATACAAGGAAGCTGGAGAGGGTCCAGAGAAGGGCCATGAGTATGATCCAAGGGTTGGGAAGCCTGCTGAGTGAGGAAAAGCTGAGAGACATGATTCGTTCAGCTTTGAAAAAAGAAGACTTAAGGGAGATCTTATTACTATGAGTACTGGGTCTGGCTGAGCTGGAGTTCTTTTTCCCCACAACAGTCCTGCACTTTGCACTGATAGCTGGAAAGGTGCTGGTAGCACACCAGTGCTTTGGCTATTGCTGAGCAGCACCGGCACAGCATCACCACGGTCTCTCCAACATTCCTCCCTCCATCAAGGGGCTGGGCGTGGGCAGGATCCAGGGAGGGGTCACAACCAGGCCAGCTGACCCAAACTGACCAAAGCAATATTCCATGGCATATGATGTCAGCTCAGATAGAAAAGCTGAGGGAGGGAAGGAGGAGGACAGGAGGCATTAGTCATTTTACAGTGTTTGCCTTCCAGAGCAGCTGCTCCACACGCTGAAGCCCTGCTTCCCGGGAAGTGGCTGAGCATTGCTTACCCATGGGAAGTAGAGATTCATTTATTTTTTCCCCTTTTCTTTTGTGCATGCAAACTTTTGCTTTTTTGTCTTGCTTTTTTCTTGCTTTTAGCTGCCGTATCTCAACCTACTGGTTGTTCTCCATCTTATTTTTCTCTCCCTCTCCCACTGGAAAGGGGAGTGATAGAGCTGTTTGGTGGGCACGTGGCCCTCAGCCAAAGTTAACCCACTATGCCACGTTCCAGTATTTACAGGTTATTCACAAAGAAGATGGAAACTCCCTTTTTGTAAGCAGTCACGTGGAGAAGACAAGGGACAATAGGTAAAAGCTACTCCTGCAGAGATTCCAATTGGACACAAGGGGAAAATTTTTCACAAGAGTAATTAACCATGGTACTAATCTCTCTGGGGAAGTGGTGGTTTCCCCAACACTGGACACTTTTAAGATCCAGGTTGGGTGGGCTGGGTGCTGGGCCACGTTGTCTAGAGTGTGCTTTTGCCAGGAAAGGCAAGTCCAGATGATCCTTGAGGTTCCTTCCAAACTGGTATTCCATGGTTAAGCACATTTCCTAACCTTTGGGAGCCTTCTTAAAAAACGTAGCAGTCTAGAGAAATGTTTTCACTAGTAAGGTTTATTAAGTTCTGAGATCCATGAAATAGAATTCAGTGTTTTTTGTAAAAGCAAAACCAGACATTTCTATTCTCCAGCAAATCTGATTTGTTTTGATTTTAAGATGAAGATTTATAAAGGATGTGTTGTGGTTGAGAGAGATGCCTGAAAAGTCAGTTTACGAAGTTTGCAGAAGGCAAGAAAAGCTTTACACAACGTACTAAAGCCTGGCAACCAGTTACAACAATGGCAAATGAAGAAAAGTGCTGAGTAATATGGGGCAGGAGCAATTTTAACTACATACCTATATTGTAAAATATGAAATGAATTTTCTTTATTTAGGAAGATGTACAGGGTAAAACTGAGTATGCAGTGCACAATGCTTCAAGTACACCATAAAAGTATGGAAATGTTTACCAATTGCAGTGGTTCATCACCTGTCCTGAGTAAAGTGCAGTAGAGGGATTGGTTGATGTTTGGCCATTTATCAGTTAATTGACAAAGGAAGAGATCTCAGGGTTTTTCCCAAAACAAATTCTTTCCCTCTTCTACCACATGGTTGTGCTGGCTGGCCTGTTCAGGACTGGCAGAACAAGGAAGTGGTGGCAGACCCCCTTCTCTGCTTCTCTGGTGTAACCCTTGTTTCAGTCTGCAGAGACTGTGATGGTATCATCACCCATCCCTCTCTCAAGGTAGACTCCACTTCAGTGTATGAAGGACACACCTGTTGACATGGCTAACTCAGCCCATCCTAGATGCAGAAACCACAGTAGAATATTTTTATTAGTATGTTTCTAGCTTAGGATATGGACAACATTATGTATCTTACTTATATTCTTCCCACATTAATATAGAAAATATTTAATTACTTTTTGAATCTCTTTTTTTTTTCATAACAATGTGAAGAAACTTCTGTCATACCACAAAGGTATTTGCAATTACTTTTTTTTTTGGTCACACGTAAGAGACTATATCTCGGACACCAGCAAACATGGTTTGCTTTTGCAGCTCTGCGGTGAGCTGAAAAAAGATAAGTTTTTTTCTTTTTACTCTAAAGCGTAAATTTTATCTTAGAACATTTGTTCCAGTGGTTTTGTCTAAAATGTTGAAAGTGGAGACTTTCCCACTCAAAACTAAACGTAGAAGTTAAAGAGGTTTGGATATGGAGGTTATAATATAACATCTGTCATGCCTCCAAGCACCAGAATCCCTTTTCAGTCCTGCAGTATCTCTACATTTTGATGTCTAACAGTGAAAGTACTACAAAATATTGAAAAATACTTTTTAATTCACGACGGAAAAGAAGATTCCTAGTTATCTCCTTAGCTGCTGCTATATTGATGAATAGCTTAGAGCTACTAATCTAATAAAGGATCCCAGCAATGATACTGTGATGAGATCCAAGGGGGATGGTTTCTCAGGAAGAATCATCATTTCTGAGCCTTGTTAAGAAGACTGAGTGAAGAAGGGGAGGGGAAAAAAAATAAATAGCTCGTTTCTGGAACCTGAATAATTTCATAAGTTACTTGTCCTCCCAGCAGTGTTACCAATGGTCCTCTTCTGAAACAGCTCAAACATTGCTTGTAGGCATGAGGAGAGATATTCTATTATTTGATATTCTTTTAAACTTCACATACCTACCCTCAGAGACAGCAGTGCCAAAATATCTTCTTTCTTTGGATTTTTTTTTGGTTTTAATCTATTGCATCTTAAGCTTTTCAAGATGAGGATTTTGCAATAAAGAGAGCAGTAGTGTCTTCTCTAGAGAGAATGGAAGCTGGATCTCTCTAACTTGCATTGTGAATCATTTTAGTTTAAACTGGCTTGTGGGCTCAAATAAATAGCTGTATTGATTCAACGCCTTTCAAAACAAGCTGCATTGTTTCACAATAAGTCATGCCCCAGTCTTGTTCTCTTATCTCCTGTCAAAGCTTGAAAGTACATTGCTGCAGAACAGAATGTTCAGAATACTGCAGAAGAAAAAAATTGTTATTGATAATATCTTGGGCTTGTTTTGTGCCATCGAATTAAAGAGAACCACGCTTGAAATCACCACCTTTGTACAACTTTAGGTAACATGAAAGAAAATTGTGCTTCGGGAACTTCAGGATAAGTATTAACCTTTGGACAGTAAGACAAGGCCAAACCAATTTGGAAGAAATAGCTAACAATAATAAGAAATATCTAAAGGTCAGCTACCTTACCTTTTCATTATTGTGTAAGGTACTAATAACAATAGCAGTACAGATGTGCTGTTGAAAGGGTTTTATTTGTGCCACAATAGAAGAGGTTTCTGTTGTTTCGGCTTACAGCTCTCTGCAGCATTATGGGCAAAAAAATTGCACACAGATGAGATATATTGGGCTACTCTTCTGAAAGCCTTTCCCCAGCTTTAAAAATGAAAGCATTTTTAAAGTATAAATTAAGTCAGAAAAGATTTTTTGACTTTATGAACCATGCATTGTTACCAGAAAAAAAAAAAAAAAGGAAAAAGAAAGCACAAAGCCAAAATTGGGCCCCTCATGGTCCTTCAATGTTTCGTATACTTTCCATGTTCATATTTTCAAAGTTTTCAAATTTTCAAAAATTTTCATTTTAATACTATTTCCTTTAAATAAAATTTGTGCATTTTGCACCTTAAGAATTCTAGAAATATAAAGAAAAATGCAAATTTTGCAATACAGTTGATTTCAGTTCCACTGCAATTAATTGGAAGAAATTACTAAGTGAATCATATGACAGTATGGTCCAGGCACAATTATTAGAGGTAAAAGATGCATGTTTCTAAGGTTTTAAACTACTAGGACTTTGTGACTATTGGTATTAAATCAACTCCAGGATGTTCACAACAAAATAAGTTTTCTAGACAACTTACCTTCTTTAGAAAATGGTGCTCACAGGTCCACACTTTGTGTACCTGTTTTTTTTACTGTTTCTCACTTAATCACCAGCACATCTTCATAGCAGAAGTGAGATACTATATGGCAGGTTATACACTAAATACACAATAGTGCTAGAAGCTATGGGAATATATCATTGGCTGGACTGTTGAGCTTTGGCCTTTATTTAGGAATTAATATCTTGCCACCCATTGTCAAACTGCTACTTAGATCAGTCTCAAGCTACTGCTAAAGGCATGATACTCACTTCAACTTTTTGGTTAGCTAGCAACACACTTCTTTCTGCAGCTGTAACCTTATATAACCATGACCTAGGAAGAAGAAACCTGTATGTAAATAGAATGTAGGAGAGACAAAAAAAATTCCAAACAAACAGACAAGCAACAACAAACAAAACCAACCAGACAACCCCCAAAAATACGTTGCTTATAAATTCTATTACATATTTACTTGCTTCTGTGAGCTATAGAGGAGAAGGTAAATTGAATGACATGTTTTCTCATGAACTGTTGTTCCTTATCTATCTTTAAACGAAACAAGTCTCAATGTTTATGTTGTTTGCCCTAGACCTCTTTCAGGTAAGCAGACCTGAAAGATGAAGGCACAGTGAGGAGATGAAGGCAGAGTGAGAAACTGGGACACTTAGTGTCTGGAAAGCTCCTGTGAGCCTTGCCCTCAAGCTTCATATCATTTACAAGGCTTTTTTTCAGCAGCCAGTTCGTCATTTTGTTAGTTAGAGAGTTTAAAGGATATGCTGTAATAAATGCATTGTACTGCACAAGGTAAAAATCTGTTTCTTCCCTTTCCCACAAGACTTCAGGTCTTCTTGTTCTGTTTGGTGTAACTCACCCCTGCCATTATTAAACAGCTTCCAAATTTGCATCATTTTTTGAATTGTGGTTGTAATAAAATTAAAATAATCCCTCATGCTCAGTGCAATCCCAGGGATCTCTGAGAATGGCAGACCACCCTGCAAGAGGTGATCAGCATGAGTCCTCTTCTGATTGTTTCCTGACTCTGATAGTAACAGCCCTCCCCCAGTACAGCTGCCTCTCTGCAGCAACTGGAGTCAGACTGAAAATTGGGAGGGGGGGAAATAAAAACATGTTGCTGTCAGCAGCCAGACTTCACTTGGACAAAAATAGGTTATTTTTGCTTTTATTTCTGGATGAAATCTTTATGTCCACATTTCACTTTATTTCAGGACAAAATCTTTATGTCCACATTTCACTGTAGCAGGTAATCAAGTGCAAAAGCAAACGCATAAATCAATGTCTTTCTATGAGCTGGGGAGAAGAAGGAAGATAATTCCTCTGCACAGACATGATTTTGCACCAGCATCCTGAGCCCTCCATCGGATCAACACCGACTCAGAAGATTAAGTAGATGGGTGCATTGAGGCACAGAATGGTTAGAAGAAGGAGTAGTGAGGCTCAGATCTGAGTCTCTGTACTAGAAGTCAGGCTCAGCAATCAGTCAGCAAGGGCAAGGGGTATGAATTTCGTACCAACCTTTAGTTAATGCATAAGAACCCAAAGCATTTGGTACTGATTTGAACAGGAATAGGAAGAGGCCTACAGATACAGCTACAAAATCATCTCATGTCTTCCTGGAATGAAAAAAAGCTTAAATCTAACACTTCAAGAAGATAAAGAAAAGTCACCATCCTTTATTTGGCTGTGGAAGAATGACTCATTTTTAACTCAATTAAAATAATAAATAATGTTACAGCTGGATAAGCAAGAGGCCAGTGGGCTGGCAAGCTACTTAACACCAGTTTTTATACACTCCACTGAGCAAGCAATGGACAATTCAGACTTTAACTCTGCATAATGGCTGTTCTCAGAAGGAACCACAGAAAAAAATGAAATTCTAGTGCACTATAGCAGAGGAAATAAGTAATAACTCAATGTCAAACAGGAAACTATTTATAAAAATGACTAAATGAAAATGGATAGCTTAGACATAAAGAGACAGCCAGTTTAATGGATTGGTGGCTGTATTGTGTTTTTCCAGACTGAAGATCCTTTCTTGTCTAAATGAGCAGAGGATTCCAGTTACAAAATTAAGCTGTCCAAGATAAAAATGAAATTAAAAGTATTGAATTAGAAGTGATACTGACTGTCAGAGAATGAAAGACTATACCTAATCAGAGTCATTTATATGGTATTTTCTACCTACAAGACAAAATGAGGAGGGTTTGTCTCCATTCCATTACCAGGGAAACTGAGGCATAAAGAAATCAAGGGATTTTTCCAGGTAAATAATACTCTAAAGGACTTAAACTCAAATCTGCCATAGGAAGGACAGTTCTGGAAAAAACATGTGAAAAAAAATTCAAAACAAGTTAGCTGAAAAATTAAAGGTGTAGCTACTTTGTTTGGATCTTAAGTATACAGTTAGTTGGATAGGCTAGAGAAAACTGTAAAGCAGCAAATATGGTAGAACACTGATACAGGTACATCTTTTTTTACTACAGCTGTTCTCAGCTGTGGGACCAGTAGTGACTGATATTCCCGATTCTTTTTGGAAAAAAGGAAGTGGCTACACTTTGTCAAAGACTGCTTCTTCTGTAATACTAGACATGTTTGTAGCAGCTATAACCATCTTTTTTGCATCAGAGAGGAGATCTGCCGATAAATACACCAAAAGGGATGTTTCTATATATACAATATGAAAATACTGGCCATGAGAAATGAAATCTTTTCTCAAAGTTGAGCAAGAAAGGAGGCATATTATTTTTCAATATTGTCATGGTGATAGCCATCTTCTGTAGAGGTCCTCACATAATTTTAGGAAATATTAAATATTTTTCTGGGACTGATTGCTGGCTCCAGCCAACCAGTTTTCCTTCCTCTTATTGAGCATAGTCATGAAAGCCTCAAGTTATTTATCTTCCTTTTCTACTTTAGAATCCATGTTAATTCCAACTATATTGAATGCAGACTTATGTTAGTGCAGTAGATTCCTAGTTTTCACTTACAAAATTTCTAAATGCTTGCACAAATGATAACTCTGGTGTTGTCTAAAAAACTCAGCAATTATGCCAAAGCTGATGGCATCATATCATGGCTTCAGCTCAGCCAGCAGCCAAGCCCCAGCAGCTGCTCACTCACTCCCCCACCAGCAGGACTGGGGAG